>OY757944.1:7923335-7945835 GCA_963585895.1 Sepioteuthis lessoniana
AAATGTGGAGCACCCTTTCATTGCCATTGCTCCCAGGTCTACTCTGGCCCTGAATAATACCACCTGCTAGGGCCTTATATATGGGTTAAATAGAACTGACTGCATATTTATACTGAACTGAATTGTTTGAATTAGAACTGTTTGACTAAACTGAATAGCTTGAAATAGAAATGTTTTTGACAATTGAACTGTACTTACATTTAAACTGCGTGCCAAACTGAATGGCTTGAAATAGAAATGTTTTTGACTATAAAACTATGTACTCATGCTCAACTGAATTGTTTGAAATAGAACTGAATAAAAAAAAGTTGATATGTATTTGGCGTTAAATAACCTAAAAAGGTTGATTTGCCATAAAACCCAACTAACCAACCTACAACCGAGCAAAGAGCAAAGATTCTACGTTTTTTAAAGAGAGATACTGAAGATAGAAAAAATCAAAGATGCACATAGAGATATAACATTAAATAGTAGGAATATAATCTAATTAAAATTGTCGTTATTTAACAATTCAGATTAGATAATACTCCACTACAAATAAACTTTTAGTATCTTTTGTTTACAAGAAAATTAACATCTTTTTATTTCAAAATCGGTAGAAATGTATTTGTTTATTGATGTTACTAATATATATATTGAGTCAACCGGGTTTCGATCCCAGCTTCGGGAATCTAGCCTGTCTAGCCACACTGATGAGTTCTGATAGAACGAAACAGATCTGTCTGTGGATGACAATATATATATTGAACCATCATCAAGACTATGAGGGTGATATTAGTGATGTTGAAACAACGAAGGATCTTTAGAAGTGCAAAATACAAAAACCTAAGGAAATTTTTGAATAAGAAAACAGTTGGCCGTTTAATTAGTGAATCAGCGTTTGTTTGTTTTAAATGATGTCATTTGACTTATTAGGAATATTGTATAGAATTTATGTTCCGTTTGTTTATCGAGAAAGATTTTGAGTCGAAGGAAGAAAAAAAAAGAAAGCGAAAAAGAAAAAGAGAAAGTCTAAAATTATGATATATGTGGAATATATTAACTAAAGATGGAATATATTGTAGCTATTTAAAATGGATTTGCTCGAGTAAGGAGAAACGTTGCATATATATATATATATATATATATATATATATATATATATATATATATATATACCTGCAACGTTTTCCTTGATCGTAGGTGTATGCATTGCTTTTCTCTGGTATTTTGCCCCTTCCAACCCCTTTCGGTCGATACATCTACCAGCCTATTGCAAACGATGTTGCTGCAAACAGAAAACTCTTTTCTCTACCGTTTTTTTTTTCTGCCGAGCACAGAGACGCAGGTGTTGGGCCCCAGGCGCCTACGCTAGACCCCCAAACATTCACTCGTCTTTCTTTTGGTTTTACTCTCTCTCTCTCTCTCTCTCTCTCTCTCTCTCTCTCTCTCTCTCTCTCTCGTTTTTTTTATCTACACACCTTGTCTGCTTCTCATCCAGTTCCCTGCCTCGTCCTAGTGGTTGACTGGTCTGATAACGATATATATATATATATATATATTGAGAGAGAGAGAGAAAGAAAAAGAGAGAGAGAGAGAAAGAGAGAGAACTGGGATTGAGGCAGAAAGGTTCGGATGAATTAAGAGAAGACGAGAATGTTGAGAAAGAAGAGAGAGAGAGAGGGCTTCCTTTTTCTTTTTTTAACTTTTTCCTTTTTTTTTTTTGTCGTTTAGAATGAGTATTGCACTGCGGGGTAGTTCGTTTTTCAAGGAATGTAGAGGGTGGCGCAGAAGTAATGGAACAATTTTATTTTATTTTATTACTTTACTGGTCAATTATTTCTATCATCGGCAGGAAATGAGGGAATTAGAGGAGAGAGAGGGAGTGAGAGAGAGAGAGAGAGTGAGTGAGAATTCAGAGTTTTCCTTCTCCTAAAGTAGTTACCGTGTAAAGAGCCAAGCAAGCCATATTTTTCTCCATAGCAGAAAGAATAATAATTAGACTTATAAAGTTAGCGACCATAGTCGAGGGTGACCCGAAGGCTCCCTTTTCGATAGCTACTACACCAAGGTGTAGGGGAGGGCGCTGCTCCATTCCCAGGATTGATCCACTTTACCCTTGAACAGTACCTTATAATGCTAAGTGTTAAGCAAGGTGGTATCAAGTTCCATTATTAAAGTCTTTGGTATGACTCGACCTGGGATTGAACCCAGGTCTCCCGGGCCATTGGCGAACACTCTAACCGCTGGGCCAATGTCTTCTCTAATGTTTTAGAACTATGTGAAACGCAAACAGTCTAGTCGAGGATTTGAACCCGGTAAGCCGTGTCCATTTTCAAAAACGATAACTATTTCACCACAAACCCGTCTCTCTCACTATATATATCCACATAAACAGGATATGATACAAGTACAGTCTGTCCTACTATTTACCGTTAACTGGAAAGAGAATACCTAAAGGCATACGTTTTCGAAGGGGATTAGCGCTATGGGAAATGCAAGTTTTTCCAGGTTTTGAACTCGAGTCACCGTGTCCATTTTCTTATAACGATGGCTACCTCATTATATATATATATATATATATAGTCATTCACAGACAGATCTGTTTCGTTCTATCAGAACTCATCAGTGTGGCTAGACAGTATTTTCCCGTAGCTGGAATCGAAACCCGGTTGACTCAAACGTCAAACCGAAGCTTCTAACCATTCAGCCACGAGGAGATATTAGCTGCGAAGTAAATTTTAAACGGTTATGAATCACAATTACTCTTGTTTACATACATCCGTTCAACGGTAGCCGAGACCTCAATTCAACAACGAAGAGGCTTGCAATAGACGCTAATGGCAACACGATATATATATATATATATATATAGTAAGTGAAGTTGACCGATCGTAGTCGAGAGCAAGGTTCCATTTTAAAACAGCTACTGCACCGTGATATAGGGGAGGGGGCTTCTCCTTTCCTTGGATTATTCCACTTATCCTTGATCAATACCTTATAATGCTGAGTGTTAAGCAAGGAGGCATCAAGTACCATTGTTTGAGTCTTTGGTATGACTCGACCTGGCACTGAACCCTACTCTCCCGGACCATTGGCAAACACTTTAACCATTATGCCATTGATATAGTATCCTGCAATATGTATATATATACATATAAATAGATGGTTGGTTATTTAGGTTTTATGGCATATCAACCTTTGTAGGTTATTAAACGCCAAATACATTTTTATGCAAATGTTCAGCTCTACTTCAAACAATTCAGTTTAGCTTAAGTACACAGTTTAATTGTCAAAACATTTCTATTTCAAGCCATTCAGTTTATTCAAACAGTTCTAATTCAGCTGTTTCAGTTTAGTATAAGTACAGATTTTGTTTACATACAGTTAAAAATCAAAACAGTTCTATATTAAACAATTCAGTTTAGTGTAAGTACGCAGTTTAAATCTAAGTACAGTTTAATTGTCAAAAACATTTCTATTTCAAGCTATTCATTTTAGTCAAACAGTTATTATTCAAACAATTCAGTTCAGCATAAGGATGCAGTTAGTTCTATTTAACCCATAGATAGGGCCCTATCTGGTGCTACCATTTCGGGCCTAAGAATACATGAGAGCAATGGCAATGATGGGGTGCTCTGAATTTCCCAAAGTTCCGGCATCACTGGAATCTCACCATCAGATTGTTTAGTGTTATATCCAGGACAATCATTATGGAGAGTCTTACACCTCTGCAGAGATGCGTTCGATATATTCTACAGCCCCATATATATTTATATATAGAGAGAAAGACAAACATACAGACAGAGTAAGAGTGTGACAGACAGACAGACAGACAGATAGACAGGGACAAAAAGCGTAAAAGTCACCATTTTACATTAAATTCTCCTTAGGTTATATTTATGTTGACCTTTGAAAATTACTTTTTACTAATTGTGGAATATGATTTTCGTCTTGTCTTCTATCTTTTGTTTCAGTTTCAATGCTACAGTTTGGGAAAATAAATGATTTCTAATAATATCCTTAACGCTTTTGAAAAAGTTGCCACTGTTGCTCGATAATACATTATAATTCCTTAGCCAACGTGGTACGCTTGTTGGGCGAGCGGTCTGATACTAAGTCTAACGTAAAGTTGGGCGGGTTTCGATCACAGCTTCAAGCGTCCTAAGTGTCTAGCCACACTGAAGAATTGTGATACAACGAAACAGTCTGTGGATGACAAAATATATATATATTATAACAGTGGGTTTGTGTCGAACCAATGCAATATAATATGGAGAGTGCTCAATATCTAGGATTGAGGTATTATATGATAATATATATATATATATATATTAGATATAAAACAAAAATAGATAAGACGCAACAAAATAGCAAGTGTAGGTTATGTGGTGATAGAGATGAAACGATCAATTATATTGTAACACGATGTCGGTGGTCCGCCAAGCAGACGATCCCTTTGTCTGTTTTGGCGCGAAACCAAACAAGAGCCTGAGCCAGCGATATCGACGCGACCGGAAGTGGGTAAGGGAACGCGAGAGGAGTTGGACAAAGGAACTCGGAGAGGGCAGTTGGCGAAGGGTGACACGAGTGCGCAGTCGACACCGGACAGCAGAAGCGACCAGTCGGCATGAGTGAGTCCAGTACCACTGAGGGAAGACCGATCAAGATGGGTTGGCATTCCTTGTAGCTTTGTAGAAATTTTGCTAGAAATCCACGCTAGCGTTAGTCTACATATGCACAAGGGAATGCAATGTTACATAACTCCTCTCTTACACTTTGAATTAACCCTAGCATATTGTTCGTTTGTTCTTTTTCTCCCACTCCCTTCATTGTATTTCTTGTAGCTATGAAGAAATGTGCGATACCCCAATTGGAACCACTTGATGATCACCGGCCAAGAAGTGAAATGGTTTGAAGAAGATGATGTATTCGGGGGGCCTAGTGGGTATTGTCACAATATAATAAGCGAATGCAGCAAATTATCGCAGAAAGACTGGACACGACTGAATTGGGAAGGTGATCCAGTGAGAACTGTGCAAAAGTTTTTGGTTTAAACATACGAACAAGTGGTACATGCTAAACCCAGAATCCGTTCTTGAGAATGAGACGCTTCAACTTTTGGGGGTTTTGAGATACAAACGGATCACCTATTTTCGGCCAGACGACCAGACCTAGAGATAGTCAACAAATAGAGAGAATCTGCTGAATAATGCACTTTTCTATTTTTGCAAACCACCGAGGGAGAATAAAACAAAGCGAGAAGAAAGTTAAATATGTAGACCTTACTAGAAAACTAAAATAAACTTTGGAATATGAAGATGACGGTGATACCAATGGTTATTGGTGCCCTAGGAACAATCTTCAAAAGGATCGGTAAAGAGACTAGGAGACTTGAAAATAAGAGGAAAGCATCCAGACTACAATATTATTAAGATCAGCCAGAATACTTTGAAACGTCCTGGAGACTTGAGGAGACATGCTGTCTCTCAGACTCCCGTGGGAAACCCTCACCTAATGCTGGAAAAACTCATAAAGAGTGATATATATATGCAACCTGCCATGTATATGCGGGTTTCGATCCCAGCTTCAAGCGTCCCACGTGTCTAGCCACGCTGAAGTGTTGTGATACAACGAAGCACTCTGTCTGTGGATGACAATATACTCTCCCCCACGGGTGTTGAGCACTCTGGCGAAGGAATTTACGGCTGCCACTCGCATAATGCAAAGCTCTTCGAACAAATTGAGCACTCTTGTATCTGGTAAGGCAAAAATGTAAACAAACGAAGGCTGCAACATAATGTAATTCCCGAGCTGATGTGGTTCGCTTGTTGGCTGAGCAGTACGATACTAAGTCTAACGTAACGTTAGGCGGGTTTCGATCCCAGCTTCAAGCGTCCAACATGTCTAGCCACGCTGAAGGATTGTGATACAACGAAACAGTCTGTCTGTGGATGACAATATATATATATATATATATATATATATATATATATATATATATATATATTCCAAAAATGGACTACATCTAACCAAATAACTTTAACTTATTGCTTTTCACAGTCAGCTGGGGCTGTAGAATACACTGACTGCACCTATGCTGAGGAGTAAGACCTCCCCAAACGAGTGTCCTACATATGACACTAAATAATCTGATGGTGAGGTTCCAGCAATGATGGAGCTTTGGGGAATACGGAGTACCCCATTATCGCCATTGCTCCCAGGTCCACTCTGGCCTAGCGTGGTAGCACCTGATAGGGCCCTATGCTAAACTAAATTTTTTGAATAAACTGAATAGTTTGAAATAGAAATGTTTTTGACAATTAAACCTTACTTTCATTTAAACTGCGTGTTTATGCTTAACTGAATTTTTTTTAAATAGAACTATTTTTTGACATTACAACTGTATTTACACTTAAATGAATTGTTTCATATAACTGCTTGAATAGTTTGAAATGAATGTTTTTGACCATTAAACTGTTTACTTATCCTAAACTGAATTGTTTTAAAAAGAGCAGATTATTTACACAAAAATGGATTTGGCGTTAAATAACCTACTAAGGTTGATATGCTGTAAAACCCAAGAAACCAACCAACTTATGGCTAAATTATTCATAAACAAGGACTGAATAAATAGTGCTTTGAATTGTGGGGAATAATCCTTTTTGAAGCGGTATCTTCCGATCATAGACAGGTCCCGGCAAAGATTCGCCTGTGTCAACGCAGAGAAAAGACACAATTAGTTGAAGCTTCACAATATTACTCGTCCTCACTCACCAACAGAGATGTTAGAAATCAGTATACTGTAACGGTAAAAAGCAAGAGTGATACTCTTTTGGAGACATATAAAAGACATACTCCGAATGACGAATATGAAAACTATGTTAAAGCACATTTAAAACCGCAGTCAAACGTATTCTGACCAAACCAAGAACCCTATATAGAGTTTCAATGGAAGCGATTTTAATCAGAGAAAAACTGGCTTAAATCCTTAATGAATAATAGAGACCGAACAAATGCCAGTGCGCAGAAACCTAAGTAAGTCTAGAGTGAACTAACACATACCCCAAAGAGAACAGCAAAAATACATTCAAGATCTGATCAATAAAATAAGTATCTCGGTAGAAGATAGACAATCACAATTTCCTTGGCGGACATTAACTGAACAGAGAAAAAGGAAGAGCACCTCAGAGCAAAACTAAAAGCTGCCAGCCAAGAAGAACGAACACAGAAGTGGAAAGAACATTTCAATAATCTGATTTGAAGAGCCCAAAAGTCACTGATAAACTTATCACAAAAATTATTGATTACCAACGAGATATCAAACTTGGATAGATATTCTAAATGACGAATATGAATACTTTGTCACTGTCCATAAAATGGCAGTTGCCGAGTGGACTCTAACAAAACTAAAAGCCAAATGGAGAGTCCAATAGAAATCCATAACAATGAGAGAAAAAACAGAAAAAAAGAATCCTTAATAAAAGGAACCCTACAAATACCAATGCACAGAAAGTTAACATAGTGTATATATAGGTGTGTGTATGTGAGTGACCTACTAGAAAGGAGTTGGGCACTTCCTTGATTTAAGAAAAAAATTTTAAAACTATATGTTCATTCATATATTAAAAACTGCTAATAATTATTTTTCATTCGTTTAAGCACACTTTCATATTAAATTCAAACATGATTTGACAATGGACGAGATGTATTTTAATTACTCTCTAAAATTATTTAAGAAAAAACCTGCTCACCTTGTTTAATTTTTGATTTTGGTTCGATTTTATGGCATATTAACAATTGTAGGTCATTTAATGCCAAATCTATTTTTATACATATACATTAAATATATGTATTCTTACATATTTTTAGACAACAATTTTTAAATGTACCTGAGCTCATTTTTGTACTCAGTTAAATAGTGTTTTTTTGGTTTGGTTTTTATAGAACATCAATCATTATTTAATGCCAAATCTATTTTTATACAAAGAAACAATTCTATTTCAAACAATTCACTTTATCATAAGTACGCAGTTTAAATGTCAAAATAGTTCTATTTCAAACAATTTAGTTTAATTACCCAGTTAAAATGTAAAAACAGTTCTATTTTAAAAAATTTATTTTAACATGAGCACACTGTTTAATGCTATTTGTGCGACTAATCCGGGCCTGAGCGTACCAGGGAGCGATGGCAATGAAGGGGTGCTCTGCATTCCCCAAAGCTCCAGCACTACTAAACCCTCACCATCAGATTGTTTAGTGTCATATATAGGACATTCGTTGGAAGAGTCTTACACCTTTGCAGAGAAACAATTGGTGTATTCTACAGCCCCCGTCGACTGGGTCATGCACAACTGTCAAGGAATTGAGCACTTTCTTGATTTTAAAACGATTTTTTGTTAAACAAATACATACACACACACACACACACACACATATATATATATATATATATATGTATGCATTTGTAAAGCTTTGTTTAATTGTGGCACAAGGCTGCATTTAAGAAGCACCTAGTGAGATTTGAACTCACTAATAATGAATTGTTTGCCTAGTTTGCTAACCATTACACCACACTAGGCACTCTTAGTGGTACAGTAAAATATGTCACAAATAAAATGCAGCTGTCTTTAACTAGAAATATAATTTCATCGGAAAATAATTACTCAACCTAAAAAGATACAGAATTTAAAAACCGACCGTATTTCTGTAAGCAGTAAATATTCTTTTCTATTTCAAATAATTTGGAATTAAAAACTTACATTCAGTGTTCCAAATTGCAAATTTGTTGCAATTCAGAAATATCCATTGACAGAATTTAAAATCTTTATGTCAGCTGAAGCAAAGACTAAAACAACAAAACCCTAAAGAAACTATAACATATTTTAATTTATCAGATGATTAAAATCTGAAGATTATTTTCTGAAGACTTTTCATGCAATTTTAAAGAGCCCCTATTTTTCCAGCAATTTCTTAGGATCCCTACTTTTCATGCAATTTTAAGGACCCTTATTTTTCCTGCAATTTCTAACAGTCCCTCCTTTTCATACAATTTTAAGGGTCCTTACTTTTCGTGCAATTTTTGAGGGCCACTATTTTTCATGCTATTTCTAAGAGCTCCTATTGTTCATGAAATCGTTAAGGGTCCCTACTTTTCATGCAATTTTAAGGGCCCTTACTTTTCATGCAATTTCTAACAGTCCCTACTTTTCATGCAATTTTTAAGTGTCCTTACTTTTCATGCAATTTTTAACGGCCCTTAGTTTTCATGCAATTTTTAAGGACGCCTACTTTTAAAGCTATTTTAAAGACCCCCTAATTCTCATGCAATTTCTAAGAGCCCCTACTTTTCATGCAATTTTTAATGGCCCGTACTTTTCATGCAATTTTAAGGCCCTTACTTTTCAAGCAATTTTTACGGGTTCCTACTTTCATTCAATTTTTAAGGGGCCTTACTTTTCATGCAATTTTAAGTGCTCCTACTTTTAATGCAATTTTTAAGGGATCCTACGTTTTATTTCTCACCTATTGTAATCACTTATGCAAAATTCTTGATAAAAATCTTAATGTTTTAAGACCACCTTAAACCTAGTATGTACAAGTACTTTTAATTGATCTTATTTCATGGGAGAATCCTTAGCCTAGTGGTTAACGTGTGTCATCTTAGTAAGCGAGTTCGAACTCCAGTCACTCTATTACGTATACTTTTGAACTAATACTCTTGGGGAACGTACAAACCACGTTATCCCCCCAACAGCAATGCGTTAAACAGTGCCACTGCTGTTCTTCTACAAGGATGACTTTGGCATTAAATAACCCATGGATGTTGATAAGTCATTAAACAAATGAACCATAACCGAAAATATCTAATCTCGTTATTATACTATTATGTTCATTTTTGGACTTATATCCTAGGAAAAGATATGAACCTCTTATCTTCCCAACTTTGGGTTAGAAAGTACTACTGCTGTTTTTCTAGAAGGATGGCTTTGACATTAAATCCCCATAAAGGTTTATATGTCATTAAATAAGAATTGATTTTTACGGCTCGTCAAACTGTCTACATTTGTTTTATGCCTAGAGGTTAGAGAATCTTGTTCATTTCTACGTTCATATTTATATTTCATAAGTTTTTTTAAGAGGTGTTTTTGCACACATCGAATATACGTAATTAGTAAAAAGATTTATTAGGCCCATAGATAGGACCCTAACAAGTACTACCTCATTGGGTTAGAGTTGGTCTGAGAGTAATGGTTATGATAGAGTTCTCCACGTACTCTTGATTTTTAAAATTGGAACCTCACCCGCTTCAGATGGACTTTAGTATAAGGATTAGAACAGCCCCCTTTTTTTGGTGGGGGTCATACCCTTCAGCGGGGGATACTGTCAGCGTATTCTTAGCTACATCGAGAGAATGACCACAAAATAAGTACATCCGTAATATTTTTTTTAAACAAAAAGTAAATTTTCTTCTGAAACAAACATCACATAAGCTTTTATTTTCACAAGGATTTTATGTTTAAGTCGAACCTTACTCAAATAAAATGCGTATTATAAAGTGTTACCAATAAGAAAATTGCAACACCTCGAAGACCAAAAATAAAACTGCAACACAACTTTAATCTAGAATAAAATTGGAATATCTCTGATACCAAAAATAAAATTGAAACATATCTGAAACAAAAAATGGAATTGCAACATATCAATGAAATAAAAAAATTCGCAAAACCTACAGAACAAAAAATAAAATTCGCAAAATCTATGGAACAAAGAATAAAATTACGGAATAAAAAATCACACAACCTACCGAACAAAAAATAAAATTGCAACATATCTGAAACAAAATAATGAAATTGCAATATATCAATTAAAGAATTCGCGAAACCTACAGAACAAAAAATAAATTTCGCAAAACCTACGGAAAAAGGAATAAAATTGCGGAATAAAAAAATTTACACAACCTACCGAACAAAAAATAAGATTGCAACATATCTGAAACAAAAGAATGGAATTGCAACATATCAATTTTAAAAAATTCGCAAAACCTACAGAACAAAAAATAAAATTGCAACATTTATGAAACAAAAAAATAAAATTACAACATATCTATAAAAAGACATTCTTAAGACCTACAGAACCAAAAATAAAATTTCAACGCCCAAATATATAAATAAAACTTTGCAACATATTTATAAAGTAAATTCGCAAACCCAAAATAAAATCCCAACATATCTGTATCCAAAAGTAGAACTGGAAAACCTATATATCGAAAATTAAATACCAACACATCTATAAAATTTTTGCGAAGCCCACAGGATCAAAAATAAAACGTAACTCATATATAAAAAAATATAATTGAAACATACCTATGATTAACAATAAAATTGCAATACCTATCCAATCAAAAATATCATTGCAACATATCAATAAAAAAAATGGAACATTTGTTATATTTTGACCTTCGACCCGGCCCAAAAATGCTATTCCAAGGTGATGCACCGGAAGGAAGTGACATATTCCAATGGCCAGTAATCGAAAGAAATCGCGTGGGCGGATTAAGACTTATAATATGGGACAAGGTGAAGGTCTCACGGTGCCACTACAGTGATGCACCGGAAGAGAGTAACCTCTGAACTGCATGACAGTTATTTCCGCTTGATGACAATTAAACATTCGATTTCAAAGATCCAGTGGGCGATCGTGTGGGCGTTGAATTATTATTTAACTCAGTTGAGTTCGAGTCCAAGAAGCAGTTGCCAGTAGAATTCCAGACAGCTAGAGACCAGATGTGGTAGGGAAAGCCACACCCGACCGAGGGGGCCCTCGGAAACGCCCGATGGAGTTTGGGGTCCATAGAAGATGCTGATAAGATGCCATAAAGAAAGCCAGCATCCAGCAGAGTGAGCCCTAGGCCTCCGGTTGAACATCAAGAGAACAAGAAAGACACAACGTGACGGTCATAAGTAGTGGAGGTCAAAATATGAAGTTTATGTTCGGTCTCCAGCACCCTCTCACATGCAAACCTTGAACAACCCTTTCGAACCTTTGCAATAAAGTGAGAGGTAAATATGTTGTTAAAGAAGTCTTTCTGCGTCTTCCTTCATGCGTCGTTTATTCCTGCATCTTTGTCACTGCGTCTGTTATCATTGCGTTGGTATGTATCCAGCATATATATGTATATTTCTGGATGAATTAGAAGATGACAATACAACACATTTATGTAGCCAAAAATAAAATTGTAGCATATCTGTTAACAAAAACAGACTTGCACCATATCTACAAAAAATCTGCAAAACTTACAGAAGAAAAAATAAAATTACAACATACGTGTAACAAAAATTTTATTGTAACACCTCTGTAATAAGTAATCGTAACACCTCTACAACTAAAACTAAAACTGTAACCTTGACAAATACCTCTACAACAAAAAATAAAATCGTGACAGCTTTGTAATCAAAAAATTTAAATTGCAACACCTTCATAGCCGAAAATAAATTTGCAACACTCTCATAATTGTAAATTAAAATTGCAACACTCCTATAACTAGAAATATCATTGTAACACCTCCTCAACCAAAAATAATTTTTCAAGAGCTGTATAACTAGTGAATAAAATTGTGACACCTCTACAACCAAAGATAGGATTACAGCACCTCTACAACTAAAAAAAAAATTTGCAACACCTTTGCAATAAAAAAAATTAATTGAAACATCTCTGCAACCGAATATAAATTTGCAGCAGCTACATAACTGTAAATAAAATTGCTACAGCTTTTCAACCAAAAATAAAAATTGCAACACATTTTGTAATCAAAACATAAAAGTGCAACATCTCTACAACCGAATACAAATTTGCATCGGTTCCATAATGGAAAATAAATTTGCAACACCTCGACAACCAAAGATTAAAATTGCAACATCTCTGCAACTAAAAATAAAATTGTATCACCTTTGTATTCAAAAAATAAAACTGCAACACATCTTCAATTAAAAATAAAATCATAACACCTTTATAAACAAAAACAAAAAAATTGCGACATCTTTTGAACATAAAATAATGTTGCAACACCAATGTAACTAAAAAAGAAATTGCAGCCCCTCTAGCACAAAAAAAAAAATGTTGGAACACCTTCATAACAAAAACAAAAAAATTGCACCACCTCTGTATCTCAAAAATAAAATTGCAACTTACCAATAACAGGAAATAAATTTGCATTATATCTCTAACCAATAGCAAAATTTCAACATCTCTAGAATTAAAAATAAAATTGTCACGCCTGTGTAAGCTAAACTAATATTGCAAGATATCTTTTACCAAAAATAAAACACCACCATTTCTGTGACCAAAGATATAACTGCAATTCCACGATAACAAGAAATAAAATTGCTAAGGCTATACTTGTTAATGTGAAGATATATATATATATATATATATATATATATATATATATAAATGGTACTTGATACCTCCTTGCTTAACACGCAGTATTATAAGGTACGTATCAAGGGTAAAGTGGATAAATCCAAGGAAAAGGAGTAGCACCCTCCCCTACACCTCGGTGTAGTAGCTTTTGAAAAGGAAGCCTTCTGGACACCGTCGACTACGGTCACCAACTTTACTTTATATATATATTTGAAAAGTGGTGAAAAGTACATTTATAGCAATAGAAAATATGAATAAACGAGATATTAAGGGGATTAACTTAAAAATCTTTTGGTTCCTGGTATAATTCTCCACTTTGAATGAGTTTCATCTGGACAGAAATTGAGACAGAAATCTGAATATTTTTTTTCTTTTTTTTTAAATAAGAATCTGTAGCGTGTTTCCACGAAAAAAGGTTCACATATACCTCTTCTTTCGTGGTTATGTTTTGAACGTTTAAATGACTCCTGTACATATAAACGTAAATGTATATACATTTTCTTCATGCTGTCGGATTCATTTTCATTATTTACTTCCGTATTTATACGGGGTGTATACGCTAAGTTTCTAGACATTTTTGGATGGGCATTTAAAATTGTCATAGACACCTGAAAATTCATTATGTTATTGCTATACAAGTTATGAGATGACTGATCAATTTTTATAATTCCAGGTTCAAATGAACAGCTACAGCAGGAATTTGAATACACCCTACTAAAGCCTGATTGTCACAGCTGGTGAAATTCAAAAATACAATCTGAAATTTTAGAAGAACGATATGCAATAAAATTCTGTTTTAATCCTGGAAAAAATACCGCAGAAACGTATGGAATGCTTCAGATCGCTTTTCGACCTTCTTGCATGAATCGAGCATCAGTTTTTGAGTGGCATAAGAGATTCAAGGAAGGCACGGAGTCTGTGAGGGATGATGAGAGGTGCGGAAGGAGTAAGGAAGTCAATACACCACAGTTGATTGGCCAAAGGCTTTGGGTTAGGGTTAGGGTCACTATGTTGAGGGTTAGGGTTAGGGCAACTATGTTGAGGTTCAGGAAAAGATTCCGTCGGAGGAGGCCAGCATTCTTCAAATCGGGTCAGTGGCATTTCCAGCAGGACAATGCACCAGTCCACAACTCCATCCTTGTCACAGACTATTTGACCAAGATGGGCACCAAGACAGTTCCTCAGCCTCCCTATAGTCCAGACCTTGGTCCCTGTGACTTTTGGTTATTCCCTAAGCTCAGAGGCTGTGGTTATGAGACAATTGTGGAGATGAAAGAGGCTATGACGAAGGTCACTGACACGCTCACACAAGAGGACTTCCATGGGGCCTTGCAGAAGTTGTTGAAACGGTAGAACAAGTGCATTGCAGCCGGAAGAGATTACATCGAAGGGGACTAAATTTCCATGTGTGTACTATAAAAGTTCCCATACGAAATAAGTCTCGAAACCTATTGTATGCACCTCGTATATGTACTTAGAAAAGGTTAAAAAACGAAGGAAAATATATTTTATTATTTTATTATATGAAGAAAACAGGGAAATAAGTAATTTAAAAGTGATAGATTTATTAAAAAGAAGAGTCAATGTTAAAACGTTTCAATTTTAGTAAACCTTCATCAGGACTTTAAGATGGTGAAATAAGTGCTGATAGAACAACCGAAACGTTTCGTAATTATGTTTAGAACTTTTAAATGGCTCTTATATCTATATAAACGTTAATGTATATACATATATAAATATCTAGGAAGAAATGAGTTGAATCCGTCAGAATGTAGGTAGAAAAAACGGATTAATACTGGTTGATATGTTCCATTTAATCTTATCAACTAGTGTTAATCCGGGGTTTTTTTTTACATAGCAAGATCTACAAGCCCTGATGAAGACTTCTAATTGAATCAAAATCTATCATAATTTTTCTCCTACTAAAATGATTTCGATAAAACACCTTTACATTAAAAGAAAGATTGAAGTCGAAACGTGTTGGCAAATAAACAAATCATCAAATATATTTTTCTTCTGTTTTTACCTTTTCTACGTACATATATAGATACGGAAGTAAATGATGAAAATCAATCGACACTATGAAAAAAAAAATGAAAAAAAAAAGGTAATTTAAAAGTGATGAATTTATTATAAAGTAGAGTCAATGTTTAAACGTTTCAATTTTAGTAAACCTTCATCAGGACTTTAAGATGGTGAAATAAGTGTTGCTGGAACAACCGAAACGTTTCAACGTTGAATTTCCTTTATAATGAATTCATCACTTTTGGATTACTGTATTTTTCCATTTTCTCCAAAGATAAATCCATAAGCCCACTTAATATCTTGATATTTATGTATACTGCCATATCTAGAGAGATGATAGCCGACTTCACCACCAAAATTACAACTTAACGACCCTGATTAATAACTAGTTCAGTTTGTGAAAAATATACAAGATGTGTGAGATAAGGTTGTAAGACGTCCGTAAGTAGGTGAATTATAGTGACCATACGTTTGTTCACCGCTTATATCACTCTGTAGGTGTCCATAGCTACAGCCCTCTGACAAGCATAGCAAGGTAATTAGTGACGAGACAAATTGCAGGTTTTATTTCAGAGTAACATCTCTTATGCTTTTTCCGTGAAAGAATGCCTACAAGTTAGAAAAGTTTGATGCAGGGGATTTCTTCAGCAGTTTTGATTTGGAGTTCTAGATGGTTTCGTTTGGTTTAGTTTTTTTTTGTTTTTAATGGCATATCAAACTTCGTGGGTTATTTAATGCCAAAGCAATCCTTCTAGAAGAATAGAAGTGGTACTATTTAACCCATAGCTGAAGGGGATAAGGAGGTTGACACCTTTCCCAAGGTTTTTTGTCTGAAAGTGAACGTAATAATACGACTGGAATTCGAACTCACTTACAACGATTCTTTTACTTTATATATATATATATATATACTTTATTTCTATTTTAGGCTATTCCTAAACTTTAACTCTGGCAAGAGTGAAAAAAAAAACGAATGATCCAATTTGTGAATAAACAAATACCCAAATTGATATTTGGGAAAAAATTCCATAAAAAAAGAAAAGACTAAAAACATATGCAACGTCTGAAAAAAACAACCAATATCGTAATGTTTAGCCAAAAGAAAAAAACTCTGACAGAGGGCTAAGTTAAATGAGAAAAATGCTCGATACGGAGTAAAGTGAATATAAATATAAATACCTAATGTTTCAGAAGAAATCTACCTAGGTGTCACCTTTACAGATCATCAGGAGAAAACTAACAGAAGAGAGTAGGGCCAACTCCACTTTATTGATTAAAAAATCCACCCAACCAAACAAAATTTGCATAAAAATACTACATTTTATGGATTAAAACAACTCTAGAAAAAATACATAAATAAAAAATCCAACTTACCCAACAAGCAAACAATTTTTTTCTGTTTACAAGTTTTAAGAACTTCAGATGTCTGATTAAGTAATTTTTTCGGGCTATTATAAGAAATAATACTGACTTCTCCTCCATACACAAATGGCAAAATCTATCACCCGCCTTATATCTACGACATTTTTTTTTTACATTTTACCATTTCAGTATAGGGTCTAAGCCTAATTTTGTCTTGATCAGCCGAATGTATTTCAATAAATTGGTACTATGAGCACATAGATTTCTGATCCATCATAAGAACCCATTGGCGTGTCAACATAGCGACTTTCTCCATTTTTTATCCACAAACTATCATTGTGATAATAATAATAATGTTAATTTTATCTTGTGATTGACATGATCTTTAGCCACATTTAAAGCCTCATTTACTCTTTTCTCTGTAATTGATGGATAAAATTATTTTATATTATACGTGATAAATGAACATTTCACGTTTTTATCAAATTTTTAAACCATTTTACGCAATCCTCAGTACTGCGCCACTGGTTAATATCCAAAACTATTCTAAGGGTCACACATATGCCCTGCAGAATAATTTTACTAATTTTCCCCATATATGTTTTGGAGGGGTTAATTAGTATGCATCCCGGTATAGAACAAAAATCACTCCTATGATCTTTGAGAGTGATGAAACGATTCTTAATATTGAATTTTTCAATGCGATCATCTAACTTCAATATATTAGCCAATGATTCGGCTTCTCTATTTAATTCAACCACTAAATTCGGGGGGTGCTGGAGCGCTTTTCATAATGTTGAAGGACTTTACAATGCTGCATTTGCTTATATTTGTTAGGGTTCATACCGTACAAACTATCTGATTTGTCTTAAGTGTATTTGTCTGAAAGTGAACGTAACAGCGCGACAGGAGTTCGAACTCACTAAGATTCTTTTAATTATATATATATATATATATATATATATATATATATCCTCACATAGCTGCTGTATGTATGTTCGAGCTGGTCGTCCTGGTTTTGCCCGGCCATATGTGGGGGTCCATAGAAGTACATCTCTTATGAGCTCGTCCCTGCTTCTCCGGCAGTGTCCTGCATGTCTGGTTCGTCTGACTTGGATATATATATATATATATATATAATATATTTCTATTTTAGGTTAATCCCAAACTTTAACTCTGGCAAGAGTGAAAAAAACTTGTGAATAAACAAATACACACAATGATATTTGGGGAAAAAATTCCTTTAAAAAAGAAAAGACTAAAAACATACGTATTATCAATAAAAAAAAATCAACCAATACCGTAATGTCTACCCAAAAGAAAAACCTCTGACAGAGGGCTAAGTTCAACGAGAAAAGTGCTCGATATGGAGTAATGTGAATATAATTTCAATCATACATCCCAGATGCATCAAGGTAGGTCTTCAGTGATGCACTGTCTTCATCGCCGATTTCGGGTTTTTGTATCATATCGGCTCCGACAGCAACCCCGACATGACTTTGGAAGAGCCAAGCAGCCTCCTTGATCGCGACGTGCTACGCGCCGTGCCTTTGCCAAAGCAATAAAACCGTAAGGCCGGACTTCGGCCGTTCTTTATAGACATCTGTCTTTCAGTATCAGCCAGTGAAAAACAGGGCATTTCACTATAATACCATATATATTTTCACATATAATACCATCTTTACCTCATCCGGTTTCGGCTGACTACTTCCGGATTTGATACCGAGGTGAGATGGTATTTTTAATACTATAATAATATAGATACCTAATGGGTCAGAAGAAATCTCCCTCATTTTTACCTTTCCATATCATCAGGATAAAACTGACCGTTTTATATGTTTAATATCTCTTCTAATTTGTTGTTGAATATTATAATCAATATTTTTATATTTGATAGTTCTAAGTCGACCAATTAAGTTAGATTCGAAATAATCTAATTCTTATAGTGAAGGGGATCTTTATTTGTTTTAAATCTATTGTGTGAATATATAGTTTATTCTAAGGCTAACAGCAAAAAAATAAATGAATTAATACTTCGTTTAATTATAACAATTTATTAATCAACACGTGAAACAAATAGTAACAATATACAGTCAACCCTGTGTATAAAGTTGAGTTTGAGGAACTTACTGGCGCTCAGAAGGAGATATCTGGTATCTTAGGGCTGTCTTTCTGAGATATTTTGATGTTCCCGCCTCACGGAACGTCCGGTGGAATCTTGTCTGAATGGATTTTGGATTTTTGCGCCAAGACTTATGGACTTATCACGTGATTAGTATATCCAATCACAGGGAGCCTCTCCTTCACTCACTCCATACACGGGAAATACCATTTTACTAACCCAACAAATCCATACGTTTCTTGTATTCTTTGGGTTCTGCCAGGAAAAAATACGCCTTCCATATCATGTTGGAAATAACATTTTCGACTGTCTTTAATAACATTAGTTTATACAAATGCTTATTCGGTATTGGGATATTCTGAAAGGAATAATAACCAAATGTTGGTTCCATTTTTTCTTGTGTGGTTTTAATCAATGAACTGTAGCATATTTATGTAAATTTTGTTTGGTTGGGTAGATTTTTAAAACAATAAAGTGTAGTTTCCCCTACCCTTCTCGTCCAGTTTTATCCTGATGATCCGGAAAGGTGAAACTAAGGTAGATTTCTTCTAACCCCCCATATATATATATATATATATATATGTGTGTGTGTGTGTGTGTGTGTGTGTGTTATTCAGTCCAGTTAAACCGGAGTCGGGAATAATTCCGTCAGGACAAAAAATCATTTAAACATTTAAATTTTGCTGGTAAAGAGCTCAATGTAACAGACATCACAGACCGGTTTTTTGTTTTTCTTAAAGATATATATATATATATATATATATATATATATATATATATATATATATAAATAATGTGTATTTGGGCAGTAGATTCTCTTGTAGGCATGTTTTATTTAGAGAGACAAACAAGGATTTATACAGGTTTCCTTTTTGGTCAACAAGTTATTGAAACTGGGGTTAAAGGCAGTTTTAAAACTATTTAAAATGTCTGTCAACATAAGGTCCCTCCAACTACATCTTGCAACGTCTCGTTCGACAATGCTAAACACTAAAAATTTGTCAGGTATTTTCAATTATATATATATATATATATATATATATATAGAGAGAGAGAGAGAGAGAGAGAGAAAAGAAAGAGAGAGTGGGGGGAGGTAAACTATGAAAATAATTTACAAAATATTCGGATGCATTTCTTTATTATTTGTCTAAGTTTCTGAGATGAGTATTGATTATTTTTATCACTCAGCGTATTCTGACTGTTGTCTTTACATTCATTGTTATATTCACAACGTTTCGGCTTATGTATCGTTCGAGCTTCTTCAGGTGTTTCATGTCGAACTCGGAAGGTCATAGAGAACTTCGATCCGAACCCTTCATTCAATCCACGACGGAAGATCGTTCTAATTCCGTTTAACATATCCGGACAAAAACGTTAAGCTATATCAAGTCATCATCATCATCATCATCATCATCATCATCATGTCGTGCCACCAGCACAGATATCCCTGACGCTCTCTCGCCTATTCTCCCTATCGTTCATCGCCTCTGGTAGGTCTTCAGGGCTACATCCCGTATCCTCACATAGCTGCTGTATGTCGAGCTGGTCGTCCTGCTTTTGCTCGGCCATATGTGGGGATCCATAGGAGTAGATTACTTATGAGCTCATCCTTGTTTCTCCAGCAGTGTCCTGCATGTCTGGTTCGTCTAACTTTGATAGTTTTTGTGATGGGAAGCAGGTGGCCGTATAGTTGGTGCCTTGTGGGGTGTTGACGACAGGACTTGTTCAATATTGTTCGCAACATTCTTGTGTAATTGCCGTCTAGCATTTTCTCCAGTCGTCTTGTTAGCGTCCAAGTGGTGCATCCATACAGTTGTATTGACACGAACGCTGCCTGGAAGAAACTGCGTTTCATTTTATCGGTCAGGTCTGATTTCTATATCATCGATAGCCTATCGATAGCTGTCCATGCCTTCTTTGTCAATTACTCGCAACCTCCAGATGATTTTGCTGAAAAACAGTTTTCAACCAAACGTCTATACCGTTGCGCCATATTGTCCGGCAGGACATGGCGGAAACATTGTTAATATAACAATAAAGAAGAAGAAAATAGTCCGAATAGCGATAAAAAGTAATTATTTAATAATTATTTAAAAATATGCCCATGTTCTATGTTCCGGTTTTTGCTAAACCATCTTCAGGACAATATACGATGTATCACCCGAAATTTTTTTTCAAATTAAAGTATGAAACGAAAGATTAAGAAAAATTCTTAGTGTTCTGTTAATATTATATATTGACCTACGACCCCGTCAAACATGCCATTCCAAAGACGGCGGAAGTGCATATTCCATTGGCATGGGCGGGCTTGGCTGACAATATGGGACAGGGTTAAAATCCCACGGTACAGTCATAGACTGATGCACAGGAAGAGAGTGACCAGTAAACTGCATGACAGTTATTTCCGCTTGATGACGATCAAACATGCCATTCCAAAGATTGAGTGGGCGATTGAACTATTATATAACTCGGTGAAGACAGGAGATCAGTTAGGTTTGGAGATCGGAGGTTTTGGAGACAAGATGCAGTAGAGAATGCTAGCACCCAGCAGAGAGCTGGGCCCCGGGGCCTCCGGTTGAGCAACCCTGGAGAACGAGAAAGATACAACGCTGATGGCCATTAGAGTGGGGGGCAATATATATCCGTTCTGTTTTGTCTCCAACTCCTTCTCACACACAACCCTTTCAAATAAAGTGAGAGGTATATTTTTCTAAAAGAACTGTCGTTCATCATTATAGTGGCGTTATTATTGTGTTGAGTATACAACATTAATAGCTTTCAATTCGAAAATGTGGTGACATTGTTAGTCTTTGAAATTTTTTAAACGTCTTTGTGCGATATTTTGAGTGTTATTTTTCGGACTGTTGTCCTAGTCTCTATTGTTGTTATTTGTAATACAACGTTTCGGCTGCTGTATCTTCAAGCCTTCTTCAGGTATCCCTTGTTTACCTGGGTATAGAAATGATTCAACCTGGGAAATCATTTTTAAAGTTTTACAGTTGGTCAAGCAAGGCGTTCAAGAAATATGAAAATGTTATTCAAATAATGACGTCATTGGTTTTTTCAAGCCAATCAATCCAAGAAGCATCACGAAAAGTTTCTTGAAAAGCGTCATGGGATGAAGTTGAAACGTAAAATCCAATGACATCAATTATACAAGATATTTTTAAAGTAATTTTCTTTAAAAACAATTTGATTGCGCCTTTTCAGTTATTGTTTCCATTTTAATTTCCACACCCAGATAAACAAGAGAAGGTCGGAGGATACAGCGGCCGAAACGATGTGTCACAACTTACAACCATAAAGATCATATAAGTGGAGGTGACCGTGGTGTAATGGTTATCGTCGCAGAAAATGGACACGGCGAAACGATTTCAAATCCAGGATAAGACTGATTGCATTTCACATAGCACTAATACCCTTGGGAAAGGTATGAATCCAATTATTCTCCTTCCAGCTATGGGTAAATAGTAGGGCAGACTACGTTCTTCAGCCTCAGTGAGGCAACTAGTCTAGGAGAAGGAAAAACTCTGAATTCAAACCTATAAAACTCCGCTTAAAAATTGACCTTGTGCCATATCCTGCCTGAG
>OY757944.1:7950835-8000835 GCA_963585895.1 Sepioteuthis lessoniana
TTGATCGATACATCGTAGGAAGTGCGCTCAGAATCCAGTCACGCTATTATGTTCGCTGTCACACTAATACTCTTGGAAAGAGTCTGAATCCTTTTATACTCAACCCCAGCTATGGGTTAGATAGTATCACTACTGGATGGCTTTGGTATTAAATAACCCATGAAGGTTGATATGCCGTTAAACAAAGAAACGAACCAAACTGTCATACATACAAAGTCTCCCTCCCTCTCTCACTTTCTCTCTCTCTCTCTCTCTCTCTCTCTTGCTCACGCGTTTACACACACACACACTTTCACTCAGGCACAAATTCTCCCATTTTCTCTCTCACACTCTTTCACTCACACACTTTCACTCAGGCACTTACACTCTCTCTTTCTCCCTTTCTTACTTTCTCTCTCTCTCTCTCTCTCTCTCTCTCTCACACACACACACACTCACACACTTACACACTTACACACTTTTACTCAAGCACATACTCTCTCTTTCTCTCTCCTTCTCTCTCTCTCTCTCTCTCTCTCTCTCTCACAAACACACACACACACACAAATATACCCACGCACTTTCACTCTGGCATTTACTCTCTCATTTTCTCATTCTCTCTGTCTCTCTGTCTCTCTCTTTCACTCACACAGTTATACAAATATTCACTTTCTCATTCAGCCACTATCTCACTAATTATATCTCTCTCCACACACACACACACACACTCTCTCTCTCTCTCTCTCTCTCTCTCTCTCTCTCTCTCTCTCTCTCTCTCAAACTGACACACCTACACCTTCTTTCAAAAACATACTCTCTTACTATTTCTTACTCTCTTTCCGTCTTTCTCATATACACACGCAGTCATGAACACCCTCAAGATTATACTCTCTTACACCTTCCGTCTCTCTCTCTCTCTCTCTCTCTCTCTCTCTCTCTCTCTCTCTCTCTCTCTCAATCACTTGCATACACTCTCTCTTGCACACACACATCCTCTCTCTCTCTCTCTCTCTCTCTCTCTATCTATCTATCTCTCTATCACACACGCTCACATTTTCTCTCAATATCTGGCACTCTCTCTCTCTCCCCTCTCTCTCTCTCATACACACACAGTGACACACAACATCACGCTCTGCTGCATACTTAAACATATGCATACACACACGCACCCTCTCTCTCTCTCTCCCTTACTCCTACGAACACACACTGTTACTCTCCCTGTCACCTGCACATCTCACTCTCCTCTTTCCTTCTTACATATAAGCACACATAGACACACAAGTCTATCTGTCTGTCTGTCTCTGTTTTCCTTACACAAATATTGATTATTTTTTTTCCTCTTATACGCATGCGCACGTATACCCACGCACACATTCTAAATCACGTACGCGATGTCTCACACACATTCCCTAACTATATTTCTGTCTGTCTTTCTCACTTTTTCGTACACACATAGACATACGCTTTTTATCACACATGTACATACGCACACATAAAATGGAAAATTCTTTTGCTCAAGTTTGATGGTCAAATTTACTGTTTTTTTTTAATTTGTTATATTGTTTAATAGCATATAAACATTCTTGGGTTATTTAATGCCAAATCAATCCTTCTAGAAGAACAGTAGTGGTACTATTTAACCCATAGCTGGGAGAATAAGGGGGTTCATTCCTTTCCCAATGGTACTTGTCCGAAAGTCAACGTAATAGCGCGACTGGATTTCGAACTCACTTACTACGATTCCGCTGTCCATCGCTTTAACCATTACAGCATGAGGACCCCCCGCCACATCCAATCGGCAGGGGTTGTAGAATACACGGACTGCATCTCTGCAGAAGAGTTAGATCCCCAATGAGTGTCTTGAGTATAACACTAAACAATCTGATGATTACACTTCAGTAATACTGGAGCTTTGGGGAATGCGGAGTACCCTTCAATGTCATCGTTCCCAGGTCCACTCTGGTTCAGATCAGTTGCAGATTATAGGGTCATATCTAAGGGTCAAATAGAGCTGTTTGACATTTAAACTCTGTACATATGCTAAATTTAATTTTTTGAAATAGAAATGTTTTCATATTAAATTTGTGTAAACAAAAAAAATGTTTACTTATGCTAAACTTAATTTTTTGAAATAGAATTGTTTGATCATTTAACTGCGTACAAACAAATGACTGATGTTTAATTGAATATTTAGTGATACATAGGAATACTTGAAAACATTTAAATGTGAATAAACAAATGATTAATTGTAAATAAAATTATTCGCATCGGATTGACATAAGTGAAACTGTTTAACTGTGTACAAAAAATCAGTTCAGGATTGTTATCTTCAAAATGTGTTTAAAAATCATATGTTGAATATATATGTATAAAAACGATTTGATATTAAAAAAAACTACAAGGGTTGATACGCCATAAAACCCAAGCAAACCAAATCTTATACATTTAATATATATTTAGAAAGAGAATTTGGTATCAAATAACCTACAATAGTTGATATGCCATAAAGCCAAACCAAACCAAACCCTATATATTGGATATATACGTATAAAGAGGATTTGGCATCAAATAAACTACAAGGGTTGATATGCCATAAAACCCAACCAAACCAAATCTTATATATTTAATATATATGTAGAAAGAGTATTTGGCATTAAATAACCTAGAATGGTTGATATGCCATAAAACCCAACCCAACCAAATATTATATATCTGATGTATATGTAGAAAGAGTATTTGGCATTAAATAACCTAGAATGGTTGATATGCCATAAAACCCAACCCAACCAAATATTATATATCTGATGTATATGTAGAAAGAGTATTTGGCATTAAATAACCTACAATGGTTGATATGCCATAAAACCCAACAAAACCAAATCTTATATATCTGATGTATATGTAGAAAGAATATTTGGCATTAAATAACCTGCAAGGGTTGATATGCCATAAAACCCAAGCAAATCAAATCTTATATATTTAATATATATGTAGAAAGAGTATTTGGCATTAAATAACCTACAATGGTTGATATGCCATAAAAGCCAACCAAACTAAACCCTATATATTGGCATTAAATAACCTACAATAGTTGATATGCCATAAAACCCAACAAACCAAACCAAATCAAACCTTATCATAATGTTATCAATGAAAAAATGTTTTTTTTTTTACATTTTCCTTCTTTAGATAGATTAGTTCCAAATAGTCACAAAATTCTTCATTTATAAATTGAATAAGAATTACCAGATAATCCGGCAAGCACTGCACGTGACATACAGGAACACTGGACAGCTGTTTTGACCTTATTAGGTTAATTGGCCGCGCATTTACCATAACTACGAGGATCATTAAATAAGTTTCCAGACTTTTTTCACATTGATAGTACACACATGAAACTCTAGTCCCCTTCGAAGTAATCTCCGCCAGCTGCAATGCACTTGTTCTACCGTTCCAACAACTTCTGCAAGGCTCCATGGAAGTCCTCTTGTGTGAGCTTCTCAATGACCTTTGTCACAGTCTCTTTGATCTCAATTGTCTCATAATTGGGAATAAACAAAGGTCACAGGGAGCAAGCTCAAGACTATAGGGAGGGTGACGAACTGTCTTGATGCCCATGTTGGTCAAATAGTCTGTGACAAGGATGGAGTTGTAGACTGGTGCATTGTCCTGGTAGTAATGCCACTGACCTGATTTGAAGACTGCTGGCCTTTTCCATAGAAATATCTTCCTGAACTCCCTTAAAACCTCAACGCAGTAACCCTAACCCTAACCCTTTGATCAATCAACTCTGGTCTATATCGGCCGAAACGTTGTGGAAATAACAATAAAGATGAAGACAATAGTCAGAAAACCCTTAATGATAAAAATCATCAAGTTTCGTCTCAGAAGTTTAGACCACAAACACCTGAAGAAGGCCGGAGGACATATAGGCCGAAACGTTGTGGAAAAAACAATAAAGATGAAGACAATAGTATTTTCATATAATAATTAACGACTCTGCTACAAAGTAAGATTAATTTTGATTTTCAAAGATAAACAACAAAATGAGAAGATAGACACAAAACAGTAAATTTACTTAATATGGCCACCATTTTTTTTTTTTTTTTCAATTATTGTATCTACACGCCTTCGAAATGATTGGTATGCCTTTAAAATTAATTCTTCAGATATTCTATTCCACTCTTCCTCAGGAGCAGTCTTAAGCAAACCAATATTTGGTTGCATTTATTTTGTTTTCTAAAACGCTCCATATTGCATAATTAAAGGGTGAAAAGTCTGGGCTTAAATCTTGTTTAATCGCTGTCCTCACAGTTTCATCGTAGACTCTCAATTCATTAGCAAGCTTTCTTAATCACCGTAGCGAGAGCAGTTAAAAAACCTTCTTTTCTTTTTTTATTCAATCCTCCACCCCGCCTTTTCCTTGTAGAGAAAGGAAAAATTTCGTATTTTGGTTTGGCGCGCAATTTAATTCGACACTTAATTTCAACCAATCCTATTCACCCCGGACCTTAGTTTCCGGCCACCAAATCTTGTGAGCTGCCAAACACACTCTCTTTGGCTGGAGAACGCCAACCAGTGCAGACGTCATACTGGCCGTTCTTCAATAGCGATGCTTTTCAGCTGGACAATGCCGCTCAGTGCGGACGCCTCACTGCGGCTCTAAAATAGCAGCAGCAGCAACATGGATACACGAGGGAACCCATCTAATTTATGGATTCCTTACAAGGAATCCCAGTTGAATATAAATTAGATGCATTCAACATGCCTCGCACTGGCACAACTTTATGTCACCCCAAAATTGGCTATGTCGATCTGAGCGTAATCTCGCTCTCGACACGCTAGCTCTCAATACACCTCTGGTTCACCTTAATGGAGATAACGCCTACTCTCCCCAAATACCAGACACACAAAACTACACAGTGACATCCAAAGTTCAATTCCTACAACTGCAACAATGTCTTTCGTTAAACCTACGAACACTATCCCTCGCAGGTCCGACGACATGTTGGTATGACAAGGTTGGCCTTTTCTTTTCTTTTTTTTTCCCAATATATATTTTTTCCCCTTGACAGCGATTCGTTGTATATTTTCATCTTCAAATCACTTCCCGGGTTATTATTTTATATATATATATATATATATATCCACCATGATATTTAATCTGATTCTGGCCTACCATTCTACACTCGCTTATTTACGGTAACAAATCATATATTCATTTTATTTTCTTTGAAATGCACTGATGATGTTTTGTTCCTTAGTTATAATCACCTACACATATAGAAATAAATAAATAATTTTTTCTTGTCTCTATTGTAGCAATGTTTCGATACAAATGCTTTCTCCCATCCAGTAAAGATCGCCAAGTTTATCGCACTGCGCATGTCTTTTCACATACACATACACTAACCACCACTTACACATCCACACACAATAATAAGCAACAATAACCCACACAAACACACCCACACACTCTCTCTCTCTCTTTCTCTCTCTCTCTCTCTCTCTCTCTCACACACACACACACACACACATACAAGCATACGTAAAGATTTCTATGTAATCCCAACGGTTTTTGACTATTTTTCGATTTTTTCGATTTATTCATTTCCTTTCGCTATCTGCCTGATGATTGTTGTTTGTAAAATTTCACGAACCCTAAGGTCTTTGACAAACTTCGATGGCATCATATACATAAATCTAATATATATTTATTTATTGTGTATATATATATATATAATTTTGTTATCTGGTAATTTATAAACCTCTTTGTCAGCAGGGCTTAGAATATGTATAATGTATACCTGGCAGAAAGGTCGGACATCATTGCTGAGGAGTAAAAGTAAGTAAAGTTGGCGACCTTTGTCAAGGGTGACCAGAAGGCTCCCTTTTCAATAACGACAACACCAAGGTATAGGGGAGCGCGCTACTCCATTCCATGGATTGCTCCCCTTTACTTTTGATTGGTACCTTATATTGCTGAGATGTCAACCAAGCAGGTATTAAGTACCATTTTTAAAGTCTTTAGTATGACGCGACTTGGGATTGAATCCAGTTCTTCCGGACCATGGGCGAACACTTTACTCACTGGGCGAATGAGCCGGTGGCTAATAATTATTTGAAACCATATAACTTTGTGCCAATAGTTTGTTTACGGAATAGCTATTTGAAACTATTATTGTTTCATCATTAACATCAGACCATTCTTAAAACACGTAGTTCACTCTTTCTCTCTCTCTCTCTCTCTCTCTCTCTCTCTCTCTCTCTCTTTCTTTCTCTCATATATATATATATATATATAACATAGAACATAGGGATCTCGAAACACGAAAAACACTTACGACTTCTCAGTTCAGGTAATAAACTTTTTTATTACCTTTGAGTTTAAAGGTTTTTCGACATAATGAGAGAGAAGCACAATCTTTCTATTCCGGCCTTTTCATCTGCCCCCCACCATCACCACCAAATCGTGCGACACTTGCCCAAGGCCTCCGCAAGCAAACGAAAGTCAACCGTCTCGTTTGGTGTCTAGTCTCAACTCTACTAACTTTCTTCAAATTCCCCAAGTCCTCCGCGTGCTTCAGGCGCGTGACGTCATTCGCACTCTGTAACCCCGTTTCCCATCTCGGGCTGCTGTGACATCTCTGAGTGACACGTCCGCTCGGCGTGTGTGCGCGCGAACACCTGTGTTAATGTTGCACCTAGGTAACCCATGCACTAAGCCGAAAGGTTCTCAGCCTAACTAAACCCAAAGGCATGAAACGAAATCCCTCGGCCATTATATTACACATATACAACTATGAATATAAACAGAAACATAATCAAACATAATATACGAACTTCAATGAACGAACGAATGTAACATACCCATGATACGGATATGTGAAATGTACATATTCATACCGGTACGCGAAACGTTCATAATGTCCATAACGCACATATATATAACATAGGAATCCCGAAACACGAAAAACACTTACGACTTCTTAGTTCAGGTACGAAACTTTTTATTACCTTTGAGTTAAAAAGCTTTTCGACACAACGAGAGAGATACACCTGACTTTTCCATCTGCCCCAAACCACGTGCGCACCCGACACAATGTCACGGCAAGCAAGGGAAAGTCAACCTTCTTCTTCCGACAACAAAACTCAACTCACTGACTTTTCTCAAATCTCAGCCCACGCTTCTGGTCATGACGTCATTCACATCCCCCGGTCATATTTTCCAATCTGGGGTTTCTATTTTGACATCTCTGAATTACACATCCTCCCCGCACGCGCGTCAACACCTGCGCTCAAGTTGCACCTAAATAACCCATGCGCTAAGCGAAAGGTCCTCAGCCTAACTAAACCGAAAGGCAAGATATATAAAACGAAATCCCTCGGTCATTATATTACACGAACACACTTCTTTATAAAAATATGATCTCTCCCACTTTATTCTCAAAGGGTAGTGTTTCTTGTGTGTGAGAAATGAGTTGGAGACAGTGGACGGACCGCTATATTGACCCCAACTTCTTCTTCGATCATAGCAGCACTTCTTTCTCATCTTGGCTGGGTTACTCAATCGTGGGTCGCTGAGGACCTTGCGGCACTCAGTCTGCAAGCTGATTCTCACGCTGCTGGCATCCTGTCTCCAACTGACTCAAGCCTTCTGTGCCCTGGTTATATTATTTTCTAACGTCTACATACTTCCGCTGTTCTTCCGCTTATTTACACAGGTGCATCTCTTGATTGACGACTCGGTCGAGGGTCAATACATAACATCTCTTCCATTGCTCCCGGTGGCAACTCTTCCAAACTACTTCCTGTGTCCACACAGAGCGGTTGTACATAAATTCTTACTAGTCGGTCATGACGTCCATATATGGAGATCCATAGAAAAACGTCACTTATGAGTTCCTCCTTGATTCTCTGTCATTGTCACGAATGCCTTGTTCGTCTTACTTGGTTTTCGTGATGGAACGTAAGTGGACGAACTCACCTCGTGGGGTGTGGCTTCCTGGATTTGTTAAAATAGTTCGTCGTATTCTTGTGTATTTCATATCAGGCCTTTTCTCTAAATGTTTTGTTAGCGTCCATTTGGTGCATATATACAGTAGTATTGATATAGCCACAGTTTGAAAGTAATCCTGTTTTAATCATATTAATAGTGAATGCTTGTTTTTATCGTAATCCCTCCACCACGAGCACAATGCAATAAAAGACCAATTTCTTAGAGGAGCACAAAAGGTTCTAATTCAGAGTTTTTATTCTCCTAGATCGGTGGACATACCAGAGTCAAAGAGGAGATAACTTGAGTTTAAATTCCTTACACTTCTTTCCTTGTAGAAAATTGTTATATACTACTCCCAATTCATTTTGAAGGTTGGCATAAGAAAAACTTACATAAAGTTATTTTCCTTAAAATATGACATGTCTTTGTGCACATCTAGTTATATCGATTTAAAGACATCTTCTCTTTGATTTAATTCTGTACAACTGATGGAGCTTGTGATCGAAGATACCGAAACACAGAAACAAATTTATATATTATTATTATTTCCTGTTTGAGAGAGTTTTACATCAGCGTTAGCTGATGGTCTTTTACTGGAATTTGAGTGACAGCAAGTCTCCTCAAGTCCCCAGGACTCTTCTCAGTATTCTGGCCGATCTCAATAATGCTGTAGTTTGGATGGTCTCCACTCATCCTCTGATTTCCAACTTCTACAGCACTGGTAGCAGTCCTTAAGTGACTGTACCAAAAACACCAATTAAAATTGGCAACAACAATGGAGCAATAACATCCACAATAAACTCTTCCAAATTCAGCCCACCTTGGGAGAGTGGAGACCAGCATTGAGAAAATCAAGAAGAGAACAAGTTGTTATATCCCGATTGCAAATTAGTCCTACAAGGCTTACTCACTCTTTCATTTTGAAACAGGAACCACAACCACAGTGTTTAACCTGCCAGACAACTTGCACAGTTAAACACATTCTTATAGTATGCAAAACTTTCGCTGTTATCAGAAAGTGATTTTTCAAAGTAAATAACTTAACCGATCTGTTGGAGAACGTTAAAATAGATGACATTCTGTCCTTCTTGAGAGAGACAGAGTTGTACCAAAAAATATGACAACTTAAAACAGGTTAATCTTGTGCAAACAAATAAAATCCTGCTAATAGAAAATTCTACCTACCTTAATATTCGTTTTGAAATCTTTGGTTGAATATGTATGTATATATAGACAGAATTTGGCGTTGAATGACCTACAAAGGTTGATATACCAACCAACCAACCAACCAACAATTGGTATAATTGTCCCCTTCATGTTCAATACTTTATTTCAATTCCCTAGCAAAGATCCAGGTACTTATCTTTGTTTGCACTTTCTTTCAATTTTATTCTGTGGCTAGCCGGGAAAGCAAAGTCGACAATTTTGCAATTATTATTTACTCTTTAAGAGTTTTTCACATCAGTGTTTGCTGATGGTCTTTCACTGGAGATTGAGTGACAGCAAGTCTCAGATCTCCATGACTCTTCTCAGTATTCGGGCCGTCCTCAATAATGCTGTTGTTTGGATGGTCTTCACTCGTCCGCCAACTACCAAATCCTCCCGGCCCTTTAATAATCCTTCAGTCACTGTGCCAAAAGCGCCAATCACAATTGGTACAATCGACACTTTCATGTTCTATAGTTTCTTCAGTTCGCTAGCACGGTCGAGGTACTTCTTCTTCTTCTTCTTCTTCTTCTTCTTATTATTATTATTATTATTATTATTATTATTATTATTGCATATATATATATAAATATATATATGCTTTTTAAATTCGATTTTAAAGTTATTTTACCGTATATATATATATATATATAAATATATACAAATTACTATACCGTTAACAGTCCAACGGAATATCCTTATGATTGTCATTTTTGATTTTTAAAATGTTTGTGAAGTTTTGTATATATATATATATATGTCTGAGTGAGGGTCGGTGGGGGATGTTTGTGTATTTGGGCAGTGTTTATTAATTTTGTCATATCTTTTTAAATGGTATAGAGATCTTTTGTTTTTTTGTTTTTTTATTTTGATCCGCTCAAGTCACCGCATGGATGTTATAATTTACGGCCGGAAATGGCTGATAAATTTTCCATTGTTAATTTATTCCCAAGTACTTTTGGCCCCATCATAGGTAATCTTTAAGAAGGGATGTATATTTCAAAAGAAATACAACTTTTGCAAGTACAATACAAATTCTTAAGAATTAAGCGTTGTATTATTTCTATATTAGTGTAATGTTTTACAGTTTGCTTTTTTATGGTGACTTGAACGGATCAAAATAAAACTATGTAGACAAAAGACGTCTATAATATTTAACCATATATGCCTTTATATATATATATATATATATATATATATATATCTTTAAAGAAAAAAACAAAGACCGGTTAATTTAGGATTATAAATTTATTTCCATCCAGTATTTCAGTTTCTGGTGTGAACCAAAAACACGAAGAAAAATATAACAGGACTGTAAAAAATTACATTGAGCTCCTCACCAGGAAAATTTAAATGTTCAGCTCCTGAATGATTTTCTTGTCCTGAAGGAATTATTCTCAACTCTGGTTTGACTGGACCGAATAATACCTATATATATATATATATATATGTATTATAACAGTCTTGGTTGTAACTAAATCACTTCGTGGGTATGTGTCGAAGCGAGTTCAATATAATATGGAGAGTGCTCAATATCTAGGATAGAGCTATTATATAATAATAATAATAATAAATTAATATATATTAGATATATATATTTAATTCATGGAATATAGACTGTGACCACTGGGTTTCATGGAGTTTTTTGCAAAACAATAATCATGTATATATATATATATATAACAACAAAAACTGCAATCATTATATATATATATATGTGTGTGTGTGTGTGTGTGTGTATATATGTATATATCTGTGTGTGTGTGTGTCTCTGTATTTGAATGTATGCAACGTTGTTCAGTTTTTATGATAAACCTTTATTTCAGAATAAATGAATTTAAACAGTGATTTTATCTATCAAAATATGATCCCTGAATAACTCTTTCCGCCATCGATAAACGAGATTATTTATCCTGTCCGATAAAACTCCAAAGGTTATGATTCGAAAAAAAATTTACATGTAGATTCTACTTCTCCTTTTGAACGGAATGATTTTCGGTGTAAAAAAAAGTGTCCAGATATTTGAAAAAATGATAATCGGTGAATGAAAGATCAGGAGAATATAATGAATGAGGAAAAGTCTGATATCTTAAGCCAGTGAGCTTTTGCTTGCTAGCAAGCTTTGGCACAAGGGGTTATAGGAAAGGAGAGTTTGGGCACAAGTTTAGACTCATGCCCTGCTGAACGATATTGGTCATAGGTTCACAAAGAGCAATGTGAGTCCGGCACGTATGCCTGTTCATAGCTTAAACTAGATAAGACGTTCCAGTGCTATATAATGTTTGACAATAATTTCATCCCCCACCCAAGGATGGCCAGTCCAAAGCCGGGCGACATTTGGTCTTGAATCTATCATTGACCTTGAAAGCACCATCTGGCAAGAATGCCAAACGGCCCAGCAAAAAAAAGCCAGGTGCGGTGAGCGTAAATGCCGAATCGTAGCAATTTACAAAGCGTTTTGCTCAGATGTGGCACAAGGCCGTATGAATTGGGCACCCAATGAAACTCGAACTCTCTCGTGAAGGCTTGCTAGCCTAGCTTGCTAACCATTACACCACCCGAGGTGCCTCGAATGCCCGATCCTAACAAAATGTGGCCAAACATTGCCAGTCGCATTTTGCTTCAGAGAACTTAGCTTTTCTACCTTCTTGATATTTTGCCCGGTCTATTGGGGCAGTAGAATACACTGACTGCATCTCTGGAGAGAGGTAAGACCCCCTCACCAATAAGTTTCCTGATAGGACTCTAAAAAATATGATAGTGAGGTTCCTGTAATGTTGGAACTCTGAGGAATGCGGTGTACCTCTTCATTGCCATCACTCCCAGGTCCACTCTGGGTCGAAGTGGTAGCACCTGATAGGGTCCTATCTATGAGTCAAACAGTACTAAACTGTGTACTAAAATTAATTTTGTGACATAGAATTGTTTTGACATCTAAACAGCGTATTTATGCTAAATTGAATTGTAAGAAATAGAACTGTTTTTAAAAAGAACTAAACTGTCTATGCTAAACTGAATAGTGTGCAATAGAACTATTTTTAAATAGAACTAAACTGTGTACGTATGCTAAACTGAATTGTTTGAAATAAAACTGTTTTTAGCATTTAAACTTTGTACTTATGCTAAACTGAATTGTCTGAAATAGAACTGTTTTGACATTTAATTGTTTGTAAACAAAAACTATACTTATACCTAAAGTAAATTGTTTGAAATTTAATTCGGCTTTAAATGGCCCAAAACAGGTTGATACACCGTAAAACAAAACAACCAACTTCTTGATCTTTAAGTTTCGTAAGCCCAATATGGAACTTCTGAAGTCAATGACGTACTTTATCCGATACTCTGTTGATACTTTTAGCCAACTGAGAAGCATTATGGCTAATCTTGATATCATGCAAGAAAATAAACGCACATATCTTTTTTCCTATTCAAAAATGAAATTTTGGTACAAGTGGAAGAAAAGTGAACCCTTTAGTTATAAGGAATATGATTTTATTTTTATCCCCTGACGATTAAAATAATATGAGACTCTAATTTTCTCAGGAACTATAACAGTGTCGTTGTCAGGAAATATTGTCTACGTTGTTCCTCTTTCACCGACTCGTATCGCGTGGATCAGCTTTTTAATCTCCGTAAATAATCACCAAGCATCGACTGTTGCCCAGTGACAGTTTACAGATCGGCGGTAGTCGGGCAAAATGGCATCTAACATGAAAGCAGCACTGCGTCATTAGACTCATCCGGGCAAAAATTAGAAAAATGAAAAATAAAAATTGTACACATTGACATCCGTCGACACTTTCAGAAAGTTTAGGGGGAATAAACAGTGGATGTAAGCTCGTGCTGGTTGATTAGTCAGGTTTTATGGCATATTAACCATTGTGGGTTATTTAATGCCAAATCCTATTTATACTTATATATATTTTGTAAACTGTTGGTTTATAGATAAAGTTTTAAACGAGTCAGGTTTCATTTGTTTACATACAGTTAAATGGTTATACATATGATTTGAGGAGGTGCCTCTGGTGTAATGGTTATCGTCGTAGAAAATGAACACGGCGACACGAGTTCAAATCCTGAACGAGACTGATTGCATTTCACATAGCCTTGGGAAAGGTATGAATCCAATTATTCTCACTCCAGCTTTAGGTAAATAGTAGGGCAGACTAGGTTCTTCAGCCTTGGTGAGGCAACTAGTCTAGGAGAAGGAAAACTCAAATCTGTTAAACTCTGCTTAAAAATTGACCTTGTGTCATATCGTGCCCGAGCGGAGGGGTTGATAAATATAGTTATACATTATTTGTAGGTAATACTATCTTTAAATGAGTCAGAGCATGTTTGTTTGCACACAAGTATTATTTTTGTTTGCACACAGTTAAATGGTTCCAAATATTCTAACACGAATAGTTCTATTTAGTATTTATCATTTGTTTGCTTTCACTTAAATGGTTTCAAGTATTGCTATCTAACATCAATAATTTTCTTTTTTAAATGATTAAACATCGCTATGTAATAGCAACGATGGAATTTAGACCCATAGTTAAAGAGTTTCAAGGGGGTGTCCTCGTGGTGTAATGGTTAAAGCGATGGACTGCGGAATCGTAGTACGCGAGTTCGTACTCCAGTCGCGCTATTACGTTCACTTTCGGACAAATACCCTTGGGAAAGGTATGAAACCCCCTTATCCTCCCAGCTATGGGTAAAATAGTACCACTACTGTTCTTCTAGAAGAATAGCTTTGGCATTAAATAACCTAAAAATGTTGATATGCTATTAAACAAAGGATCTAAATCCATCCAATCCAAAGAGTTTCAAGTATTGCTAATCAATACTAATAATTCTATTCAACATTACTCATTCGATTTCAAACAGTTAATTGGTTCCTAGTTTGTTTTTTTTTTTTTTTTTATTGCATATCAACCTTCTAGGCTTATCTAATGCCAAATCCATCCTTCTAGAAGAACAGCAGTGATACTATATAACCCAAAGCTAGTGATACTATATAACCCAAAGCTAGTTAAGGGGGTTCATGCCTTTCCCAAGGGTATTTGTACGAAAGTGAACGTAATAGAACGACTGGATTTTGAACTCCCTTACTACGACTACGATTCCACAGTCCATCGCTTTAACCATGACACCTCAAGGAAATCTCCCCCAATTTGTTCCTAGTATTGCAATGTATCACCAATTAATTCAATTAAACATTGTTTACACACAGTCAAATGGTCAAAAAGATCTATTTCCAGCAATTCGATTTAACGTTAGTCATTAGTTTGTACACAATTTAAATGTCAAACAGTTCTATTTAACCCATAGATAGGACCTTATTAGATGCTACCACTCCGGGTCAGAGTGGACCGGGGAGCAATAGCAGTCAAGAGGTAATCCATATTGCCCAAAGCTCTAAGACTTGAGCCTCTCCATCAGATTGTTTGGTGTCATAAACAGGACACTCATTAGGCAGAGGTCTTACCCCATCCAACCCCGCAGAGATCTAGTTAGTCTATTCTACATCCCAAGCCGACCGTGCTGGATGTGAGCAAATATAAGATGTGTTATGTTGGTTCGAATTCAAAGTCTTCCTTCTCTTAGACTGGTTGCCTCATCAAGGCTAAAGGATCCAGTTTATTCTACTTTTTATCCAAAGCTACGAGTTGAACAGAAGGATTTGTGCCATTCCCCAGGATATTACCACGAAGTGAAACGTAAACTGCCTCGCTCAGGAATTGAACTCGAGTTGCCGAGTCCAGGAGTCGTCGGACGAGTTCATTCGTGAAGAAAACTACATGAGACAACGATTACAGCCTGTAAGCAGGGCGTTATGAACAGGTAGTGATAGCTCTATTACAGCGTGAAGTGTGTTTTGTTGAATTCCGAAATGACAACTAGCGAAACTGGAGTCTGTTTTGACAGGTGCTATATACACATATCTTGTTGCAGACGATTTACATACCCTTATGTTCACCATGTTTCCCGGCTGTGATAGTTAAGATAACACAGCCTGTGCGCGGGTGACACAAAACGGGTTTCCAGAGACAATCGCCTGATTTTCAGACTCTCCACTGAACTCCTTGCTCGCCAGATTTAAACCCCAACTCTGTATGGGACATGATGAAGATATAAAATCACCTGTACACCCGCGCCACAAAGTCGTGGGTAGCCTAGAATTTGTCTGGATACGTAACAAATCCATCAACTTACAGATCCCATGCAATATCACCTAGTTACCGTTTTTTAAGCTAAGGGAGGAGCTTCAGTTGTGAAATAGCAGGTCTTCATTTTTGATATTTTTAAGGTAATTTTCATGAAAGTAAATTTGTATTTAAATCAGTTCCTGACTAGAATGTACGTTTTCTGTATCAGCCCTTTCAAACTACTCTAAGATATAGGTAGATATAAAGACGGACAGATAGATAGATAGATAAATACACTTAAAGATAAGGAAATGACTGACGTATATAGTAATTTACGAAACTTTTATACATGGCACAAGGCCGATCGAATGGGACACCCAATGAGACTCGAACTCACTTGTGATGGTTTGCTAATCAAGCTTGCTAAACACTACACCAACCAAGGTGCCCAATGAAAGACATATATATATATATATATATATGTGTATATTTGCAGGGGTGGTGTGTGTATATATACACTTTTGCATCATTTTATTTTCTACCTCATTCTTTTCATTATCTCTCTGGCTTTCTATCTAAATATATATCTATCGAACTCACTCGTGATGTTTGGCTAATCAAGCTCGCAAACCATTACACCAACCAAGGTGCCCAATGACAGACGTATATATATATATATATATATATATATGTTGAGTATCACCCACCTTTTTCCACACAATGAACTAGTCCATCTGCCATATATAGCAGTAGCTACTCATACCTGGACTGACAAGAAAGTGAAGAGCAGCTTCTTATAGGAATAGTATTAGAGTGTTGGAGACTGGAGATCGTACTAGATCACCTTGCTTGCTACCGTAATAACGGAAGCCAATACTAACCTTGGACTATATCGTTATTCTGTATTCACTAATCCTATGTTCTTGTCTACTAATAGTCTCTCTATTGTATATACTTTTTCCTGGGAATATATCTCTATTTCCTCACATATCGTAGTTTGTCCTTTATTTAATATTATAAGCGTTCACTAACCAGAACGCAACAATATATATATATGCGCGCGCGCGTGTGTGTGTGTGTGTGTGTGTGTTTATACACATTTCCATCATTTTATTTTCTACCTCATTCTTTTCATCATCACTCTGGTTTTCTATCTATCTATATATCTATCTCAAACTTTTCACATCTATCGATAGATAGACAGATAGATAGATATCTCAAACTTTTCACATCTATCTATCTATCTATCTATCATATATATTTATGTATATCACTCTTTTAGTATTTTTAGATCTATCTACCAATCTAGCCAGCAATAATTTATCACATGTAATTATTTATTGTATTTATTTTATTTTTTGATTTACCTAATACCCGATTAGATGTTTATATGACATTCTTGTGTTCGTTTTATTTGCTTTCAGCCTTTTCAGACTATTTTCTTTATATTACCCCTACACCCACACAACACTCCACTTCCGACCATTTTTTCCATCCTTTTTTTTATTCGGATTATTTTAATGAGATGCCAGTCATTTGAGACACAATGGTGTCAGCGATGTTCTCAAAGAACTTCTGCTTATTTGACCGCTGACAAATACACTTGAAAATTCACCGACCCGACAAAAATATTTTCAAGTGACTACATTAGAAAGAAAAGAGTGAAATTAAAAGAAAAATTAGTCGTACGGTCTTCATCTGTGTACATACTTGCATATAACAACATTCTATTATCTATGTAAATATTTATCTCACTCTGTTTATATCTATCTATCTATCTATCTATCTCAGTCTTTTGATCTATCTCAGTCTTTATATATATATATATATATATATATCAGCCTTTTTATCTATCTATCTATCTATCTATCTATCTCTGTCTTTTTATCTATCTCTCTGTCTATGTTTCTATCTATCTTTTTTGTCTGTAATCTGATTGCACTGCTTCTCTATCAATCCATTGACCTCCGCTACATTTATTTATTCCCTGTCAAGCTATTAATCAGTTTTCCATAATTTATCAATCTATATATCTTCATACTAATGTCCTTAGGAAGGACATGAACCCTCTTTATCCCCACCTCAGCTATGGCTTATATAGCACCTAACTTCTTTTACAAGGTTGATATGACATAAAACAAAAGATATCTATCTATCTATCTTCTTATCTATCTCAATTTGCTCACATTTATCTATCTATCTATCTATCGACTGATCTGTATGTCTGTCTTTATCTTGTCTTTTAAAAAATGGTTTCATTAGTGCTCTGAATATTTTATGCACATGATACAAGTCTTATTCCCCAGAAATTTTAAGGGCATATAACCTCCTACCAGGTGGAGATAAGGTGTATGTCTTATTTGGTGCCATATCTCTTCTACGCTTATATATAAGAATATTTCAGTGGGTTATGCTTTGTGCAATGTACATAAAGTGCACAGAAAACTGATGTCAGTGGCCAAGTTGATGTCATGAAATATCTACTGGCATATCAAGACCTAAGAAGATGTTATCAGGAACAAAAGTAGATTAGAATAGTACGGGGTGTGACTAGTTTGATAGTATACACATACGGGTATATATTACTGCTCTGACAGAGATAAGAATTCTGAGAGTCGTTTGAAGTTATGAAACATCTAAGCCACACTAGTAGAGATTAGGCCCCAAAGTTTGATTACGAGTGTTGCGTTTTGGTTAATGAACGCTTATATTAGTAATAAAAAGACAAACCACGATATGTGAGGAAATAGAGTTATATTGACAGGAAAAAGTATTTACAATAGAGACTGTTAGTAACAAGAACATAGGATTAGTGATCATAGAGCAAGGATAAGGATATAGTCCAACAATAGTATTGGCTTGCGTTATAAGGAGCGGCTGTTCACCTTCTAGACTTTTAGAGTGTTGGCAAAAGTAGCTACTGCTATATATGGCAGATGGACTAGCTCATTTTGTCGAAAAGGTATCACACCCAACAACGAGTAAGGTCGATGTGCATATAAGACCCCTTAGCAAGGATTAGGACATAAAGAGGTATGAGTTATTTGGTGCTATGAAACGACTACTGGAATAAAAAAAAAAGCTCTAAAGAGATTACAGCACTAAGTTATGTGACGTGTTTGACAGTGTATAAAATCTATGGGAATAATAAGACCCCTCTGGTAGAGATTTGGACACTAAGTTATGAGACTTCTTTGATGCTAAGAAAAATCTACTAGTATATAAGACCCCCTAGCACAGATCAGGCACTAAGGGAAAGGGCTAGTTTGGCCACTGACATGATAGTATATATCTACATGCATATAGCACTGAGACTTGTTTTATGCTCAGAAAAATATACCGGCATATAAGACCCACAGTTATATAAGACCCCCCAGCAGAGATTAGTTTAATAGTGTAGATCTACGCGCATAAATTACCAGACAAACAGATATTAGGACACTGAGAATTGCTTTATACTATGAAATATCCACTGGCATATTAGACCCCTTAGCAGATATTAGGATACTAAAGTAAGTTTCTTGTTGGATAGTATATGTCTATGTGCATTTATTACTCCTCTAGCCGAGATAAAGATGTTGAGACTTGCTTGATATTATAAAACATCTACCGGCGTATAAGACCCCTCTAGCAGAGAATACGACACAAAAGCACGTGACTTGTTTAATTGTATGTAAGATCAATGGGCATATAAGACCCAACTGGCGGAGGTTTAGGCCCTAAATATGTGATGGCATGTAAGATCAGCGAAAATAGAAGATCCTCCACAACTAAGTTTGAGACACATGGGTACATAGGACTTGTTTGATGAGCATATAAAATCTATGAGCATATAAGACCCGCTTCCACTAAGGTATATGAAGGCATGTAAAATCTTCTGCCACATAAGACCACGTAGCAACGTATGCCTCACACAATCTGCCAAGAAGGCTCTAATGGCATATAAGTTCTTTTAATATATATATTGAGATGTTTGGCTATGAGAATTTTTGCAGGCATAAATGATCTATTGTCATATAAAATCCTCTCACAGAAATTAGGACGATTTGGTGTGTAATGACAAGGAAGATCTATGGGCTCATAAGACCCGTCTCAAACAATCTAAGCTATAGGATTTGTTTGATGGCAAGGAAGATCTACAGGTATATTAGAACATCCAAGATATACGGAAATATAAGACCTGAACATCTTATCTAGTTATGCCTTGGACGAGGATCATTAAATAAGTTTCCAGACTTTTTTCCTATGGGCACTTTTATTGATAGAACACATGAAACACTTGTCCCCTTCGAAGTAATGTCCTCCGGCTGCAATGCACTTGTTCTACCGTTCCAACAACTTCTGGAAGGCCCCATCGAAGTCCTCTTATGTGACTGTGTCAATGACCTTCGTCACAGCCTCTTTCATCTCCTCAATTCTCTCATAACGACAGCTTCTGAGCCTAAGGAATAACCAAAAGTCACAGGGAACAAGGTCTGGACAATAGGCACGGTGAAGAACTGTCTTGATGCTCATCTTGGTCAAATAGTCTGTGACAAGGATGGAGTTGTGGACTAGTGTATTGTCCTGGTGGAAATGGCACTGACCCGATTCGAATAGTGCTGGCCTCTTCCGACGGAATCTCTTCCAAAAGTCCCTCCCTTAAAACCTCAACATAGTAACCCTAACCCTTTGGCCAATCAACTCTGGAGTAGTGACTTTCTTACTCCTCCCACTCCTCTCATCATCACTCACAGACTCTCTGCCTTCTTGAATCTCTTATGCCACTCAAAAACCGATGCTCGATTCATGCAAGATGCTCCAAAAGCAGTCTGAAGCATTCCATACGTTTCTGTGGCATCATTGTTTCCAAGTTTAAAACAGAATTTTATTGCATATCATTCTTCTAAAGTGTCCCCGCGTCCAGATTGCATTTTTGAAATTCACCAGCTGTGACAATCAGTGACAATAGGGTGTATTCCAATTCCAGCTGTAGCTGTTCATTTGAACCTGAAATCATAAAAATTGGTCCGTCATCTCATGTATAACAATAACATAGTCAATTTTCAAGAGTCTACGACAATTTTAAATGCCTGTACAAAAAAGTCTGGAACATTATTGAATGCACCACGTATCAGAAACAAATATTATTCAAAAGATTACTGAAAGTATTTATCGACCCTTCTTACGAGCAGGATGTGACACAAGGTTAATTTTTTTGTTGAGTTTAAATTCAGTGTTTTTTTTTTTCTTTTCTGAGACCGGTTGCCATACTAAGGCAAAAGAGTCTAGCCTGCCCAACTATTATACCCTAGCTAGAAAGAGTGTAGTTGGATTCATGCCTTTTGAAAAGGTATTAGCGCTATATTAAATGTAAACAGGCACGTCCAGGATTTGAACTCTTAACATCGTGTCCATTTCCAACGATGATAACAGTTACACCACTGGCATTTTCACAGAAAACGAGTGTATGTACCTTGGTTGATGGGATGTAAGAATAACGCGCTAATATGAACCCTTTTGTAGGTATTAGGACACTCAGGTGTGTGGTTTATTTGAAGGTATTAAATATCTATGGGCCTATTGCAGATGTTGGAACTCAAAAATGTATGTGATTTAGTTTCTGTGACGAAGCTTGATGATTTTTATCATTCAGGGTTTTCAGACTATATATGCTTTGTTGAAGACTAGTGAGGTCAAAGGGAATATAAGACCCTCTTGCTGATTTTAGGACACTAAAGTATGACACGAGTATATTAGCATCCACCCCAGGGGTGATTAAGACTTTAAACTGTGTGTCTGGTTTGATGCTATAAAATATCTATATAACAACATGTTTTGTATCATAACCGGTCCATTGGAGGTGCCTCTGGTGTAATGGTTATCGTCTCAGGATATGGACACGGCGACACGAGTTCAAATCCTGGACGAGACTGATTGCATTTCACATAGCACTAATACTCTTGGGAAAGGTATGAATCCAATTATTCTCCCTTCAGCTATGGGTAAATAGTTGGGCAGACTAGGTTCTGCAGCCTTGGTGAGGCAACTAGTCTAGGAGAAGGAAAACTCTGAATTCAAACCTGTTAAACTCCGCTTAAAAAATTGACCTTGAGTCATATCCTGCCCGAGAGGAGGGGTTGGTAAATATGATAACCGGTCCATTGGCCTAGCAGTTAGAATGTTCGCCAATGGCCTGAGAGACCGGGGTTCAATCCCAAAGACTCAAAAAATTGTATTTGATGCCTCCTTGCTTAACACAGCATTATAAGATATGGATCAAGGGTAAAGTGGAACAATCCAGAAAAAGGAGTAGCGCCCTTCCCTACACCTCGGTGTTTGAAGCCATTATGACCGCTTAGAAGAATTAAGAAAACAAATGAGTGAGCCTTGGTTAAAAATATTTCAGATATATGGTCATATAAGACCCTTTCTAGCAAGGATCAGGACACTAAGAAACTGTGCTTTGGTTGATGACTGGTGAGTTTTTTTAGTCATATAAGACCCCCTTTAGCAGAGATTAGGATACTTAGCTTCGTGCATTACTTGATGATATATAAGCTCAATGGGCATATAAACCCACCTCAAACGACATTTGGCCCAGTCGGCTGGGCAGCAAAATACACCGACGGCGTCTATGCAGAGAGGTAAGACATTCTCAACGAGTGTCCTGGACATGATACTTAACAATCTGATGGTGAGGTTCCAGTAATGCTGGAGCATTGGAGAATGCGGAGTACCCCTTCATTGCCATCACTCCCAGGTCCAGTCTGGCTTGGAGTGGTAGCGCCTGATAGGGTCTTATATAAATAGAATCATAGTGTATGTTATAAGTTATATGTCAATTCAAATCATTTCATCTCTTTCTAAATTATCTGCAGTTTCCAAAAGTTCCAATAGATTTATACATCGCTTTTTTTATCTCTAAAAAATTCCCTTTTTGATGCCATAAAAATTTACATAAAAATCATTATAGGTCCATTTAACGGTGCAAACGAATGAAGTGTTCAACAGAATAATTATTGTTAAAAAACACTACTAGTAAACACTTCACTGTGGGGTTTGGTTTCTTTGTTTGATGGCATATCAACCGTCGTGGAGTATTTAATGCCAAAGCCATTCTCCCAGAAGAGGTACTATTTAACCCATAGCTGGGATGATAAGGGAGCTCATACAATATTTACCAACCCCTCCGCTCGGGCAGGATATGACACAAGGTCAATTCTTAAGCGGAGTTTAACAGGTTTGAATTCAGAGTTTTCCTTCTCCTAGACTAGTTGCCTCACCAAGGCTGAAGAAATCAGTCTGCCCTACTATTTACCCATTGCTGGAGGGAGAATAATTGGATTCATACTTTTCCAAAGGGTATTAGCGCTATGTGAAATGCAGTCAGCCTCGTCCAGGATTTGAACTCGTGTCACCGTGTCTATTTCCTTCGATGATAACCATTACACCACCGGCACCTCCAAGGGTATTTGTCCGAAAGTGAACGTAATAACACGACTAGAGTTCGAACTCACTTACTAGGTTTCCGCAGTCCATCGCTTTAACCATTACACTAAAAAGACATCCCGCTTCCAAATGTTTATTAGTGAATAGAATTATTTGTGTTAGATAGCAATAAATGAAACTATTTAATTGAAGAGAAACAATACCAAAACTAGTGTACAAATAAGTAAGTTGGCGACCTTATGTTGTATACTACAAGTATACACATGCAAACCACACAACACAAATACAATGCAGAGGCGAAAACAGTTGGACTCTTAATGCCAAATCCTTTTTATACATATATATATTAAATATATAGGATTTAGTTTGGTTTAATTGGGTTTTATGGCATATCAACCATTGTAGGTAATTTAATGCCAAATCCTCTTTATATATATATATTAGATATATAAGATTTGGTTTGGATGGGTTTTATGACATATCAACCCTTGTAGGTTATTTAATGCCAAATCTTCTTTATACATTTATATTGAATATATATGATTTGGTTTGGTTGGGATTTATGGCATTTCAAACATTGTAGGTTATTTAATACCAAATCCTCTTTATACATGTATATTGAATATATAGTATTTGGTTTGGTTGGGTTTTATGGCATATCAACCATTGTAGGATATTTAATGCCTAATCCTCTTTATACATATATATTAAATCAATAGGATTTCGTTTAGTTGGATTTGATCGCATATCAACCATTGTAGGTTATTTTATATATTAAATAAACACACTTTGTAAACACATTCTGTTGATTATGTTTTCAAACGAACCTAAGTTCAGTTTTTTTCTCACAGATAAATAGTTTCACGAATTGTTATCAATGACTGATAATTCCATTCAATATTAATCGTTTGTTTCCACACGGTGAAGTACTTAGAAGTATTAAAACTTAAGACTAATTGTTCTATTCAACATTACTCATTCGTTTGCACGCAATTTGATGGTTTCAAGTATTGATGTCTATCACTAACAATTCAATTAAACATTAGTTATTTGTTTACACACATTTAAATGATCGAACAGTTCTATTTCTAATAATTCAACTTAGCATAAATCATTTGCTTGCACTCTGTTTAAATGTCAAACAGTTCTTTTTGACCCATAGATAGGACCTTATCAGAGTGGATCTGGGAGTGATGGTAATGAATGAATACTCCGCAATTACCTAAGCTCCTGTATTACTGGATCACCATCCGATTGTTTAGTATCACATTCTTGACATTTGCTGGGGAATTTTACCCCTCTGCGGAGATACCGTCGGTGAATTCTACAGTCCCAGCTGACAGGGCTAACAAATGGTTTGGTTGGTTGTTTTTTTTTTTTTTTGTTTAATGGTATATCAACCTTTGTAGGTTATTTAATGCCAAAGCCATTCTACTAGAAGAACAGTAGTGGTACTATTTAACCCATAGCTGGGAGGATGAGGGGGTTCATACCTTTCCCAAGGGTATTTGCCCGAAAGTGAACGTAATAGGGCGACTGGAGAACGAACTCGCATACTACGATTCTGCAGTCCATCGCTTTAACCATTGCACCACGAGGACACACCCTGGGATAACAAAGAATTTAGAAAAGACATTAAGGGAAGTGGTGGGTCGAGGAAAAATTAAAACCGTTCAGATCTGTGAACTGCTGAGACCTGCTTTAATACTAAACCTGGAGAACTAAGAAGACTTGCTGTCACTTGAATCCTAATGATAACCAGCAGTCACTACTAGTCGAAGCATTCATAAAGATCAAAGTAATAAAAAAGTTACAAGTTCAATATTTCATCTAATAATCATTTATTATTTCTACTTTTGACCGGACATTGGCCTAGCGGTTAGTGTGTTCGCCAATGGCCTGAGAGAGTCATACCAAAGACTCAAAAAAATGGTACTGGATGCCTCCTTGCTTAACACTCAGCATTGTAAGGTAGGGATCAAGCGTAAAGTGAAGCAATCAAAGGAAAGGAGTAGCGCCCTGGTATAGTAGCGCCTTGGTGTAGTAGCTATCGAAAAGGGAGCCTTCGGGTCACCCTCGACTATGGTCGCCAACTTTACTTTTTACTTATTTCTGTTTTGGCCATTCATATAATCTTACGCCTCGCAGCATACTACCTCGCTTATATAAAAGCAATTAATAAGGGAGAGTTTGGGCGTTACCTGATGTTTGCAGCTTATCTAAAGTGCTTCATTTTCTTTTATGAAAATACGTACGGTAGATAATTGACTTCCTTGAGGTTTCTGTGATATCAATATGCGAAATAAATATTTATTTTACGAACCTCACACATTACAATCACAAAAATTGAATGTCACAAAGACTTCTTCTTCTTCTTCTTCTTCTTCTTCTTCTTCTTCTTCTTCTTCTTCTTCTTCTTCTTCTTCTTCTTCTTCAACAACTGCTACTACTACTTTGATTACTACTTCTACAACTACTATTATTTTGTCGACTCTTGCTTCCTTCTACTCTTACTATTTTTTTTACATTTGTTAATGCTAATACTGTTATTTCACGCAAGACTATTACTACTGATTCTACTACTAATAGTTCTTAACAACTATTACTACTGCTACTACTACCACCTATTATACGACTACTATTGCAGTTACAACTGTTTCTTTTACGACTACGACTAATATTTCGTTTATGATTACTACAACTAAAGTTTCTACTAGGACGACTGCTGCAACTAAAACTGATTCTTTTCTGATTACTACTTCTACTATTTCTTTTATGACTACTACTACTACTAATGCTGCTGCTTCATTTTCTCTCTCTCTCTCTCTCTCTCTCTCTCTCTCTCTCTATCTCTCTCTCTCTCTCTTTCTCTTTATCGCTGTCTCTGTCTCTGTCTGTCTGTCTGTCTGTCTCTTTCTCTCTCTCTCTCAGTTCGTTTTTATGTGTGGACAAAAACTGTACTTATGCTAAATTGAATTGTTTGAAATAGAACTGTTTATTTGTATAAAAATATATTTGGCATTAAATTGGTATATCAACCTTCAAACCAACCAACCAACCAACCAACCTGTTCATTTTGCTATAATCATTTTATCAGATTCCTATTGTTTACAATATACTGACTGTATCCCTTGCAGAGGGGTTAGACCCCACAAAAAAAAGTGATGTGCAGGAATGACATTAAACTGCATCTGATGACGAGGCTCCAGTTCTGGGAATCTGGAGAGTATACAGTACCACTTTATTGCCATTACTTCCAGGCCTACTCAAACCAAAAGCGCTAGTACCTGTTAGAGTATGGGGTTTCAGGTAATATTTACTTGTGTGTTTTTTTGCAGACGGAAGAAAGGATTATGAAGGAATCTTTTATTTCAACTTTTCTGGTTCCATTTTTGGTTTCTTCTGACCCCGTGTTAATTTGCTGTTTTCTCTTCTTGGTTTATGAAGGCTGTAAAGGAATTATAAAGAAAGAAGACTGAGAAAAAAAGATATCTTTTTTTTTATTTTCAACTTTATTGCATTTGGGATTTTGCATGAAGTATGTAACGAAGCAATGTCTTCTTGGACTAATTGAGAACAGTCATTTCCCCCAAATCATGCGTTGAAATTCACTAGTAACTTTTTGTTGTACTCCCTACATAATGGACTCCCCCGCCTCCATAAATACACGTCAACGAGAGCGTCAGACAGTGTGCGCCAATCAGCGTGACACATTTACGTGTGATACCATTTGCTTAGTGAACGGATAGTCACTACCCCACTGGACTCTCGGCTTTATATCAACTAACTACTGTTTAACCAGGTTCACTTGTATCTTGTTTCTGTTACTTGAATATATATGTTTTTCGATCAACCCTTTTTGTGTTCCCCGTGTCGTTCTTTTGTCAGCATCACAACACTTTTGGGATTGATTATGTCAATTATTCAGAGGTTTTAGTAATAGTTTGCTAAGTCCATTATATAGTGTTTTTCTTGTGGTTTTTGATGAGCCCATTATTTGCTGTTTTAAGTCGTGGGTCGTTGGTAAAAGAAACGGCTGCTACTTGTGGAAAGTTTAACTCGCCTGCCGCATTAAAACGGACATGTGGGACCTTCCACCAGCAGCAAGAAAGAATTAATGTTGTTACTTCGGTTGTCACTGCTGAAAGAGAACGGGTTTCTTTCTTTTGCCGAGACGGTTCTTTTTTTTTTTTTTGCGCATGCGTTTCCTCTTTTCCTTCCAAGGGCTTCCAGGGAATTTCTGCATTTTTTATATTTATTTTTTAGTTTAATTAATTTTTTTTCTATTTCCTACAAGGGTTCTGTCTATGGTTCAAGTAGATTTGTTTGAAAATCATTTGTATTCAATAACTGTTTGCAAATTATTTATATTAGATTGGAATACTTGACACAATACAACTCTATGCAAACAAAAACTGTTATGGAATAAAAATTACTTGAAGCCATATTTTAAGTATTTTCAGATAGGAATACTTGAAACCATATAACTGTGTGCAAGTTAGTTGTATTTGATAGGAATACTTGATACCATATAACTGTATGCAAATTATTTGTATTAGATAGGAATACTTGATACCGTAAAACTATGTGAGAAAAAACTTCACAAAATATTTGCATATTACAATAAATGCGATCCCCTAACCTCTAAGCATAAAATACTCCCAGACGGATTGACATGCCGCAAAATCAATCGTTCAAACAATCGGTCGATCAATCAATCAATTTCTACTTCATTTATCCTAAACATTAAGATGTTTTTCACGTGAAATCACGGATTAACGTCCAATTAATAAAACACAGCTTTTGTTTGAATGATGTAAATTCATCGCTAACTTTTTTTATTACAGAAATTCATAGAGAATATAGAAAAAAAAAAAGGATTGTCAGTGGTCAGGATCAAATATAAGAGGCTCTAATGGAATTCAGTTTTTTGTAAGTATGAGCGAGGTTGTAAGTATGAGCGAGGTTAACTAGTGAATTCGATTTTCACTGGGTGGCCCATAGTTCTTGACTCGAGCCAAACTAAGCTAAGCGTAGTGAATAAATACTGTTAGAAGATGGAGTGTGATGGTTAGTGAGCTTGGGCTAGCAAGACAGTGCTAGTGAGTTCGATTCTCATTAGATGCCATATATTTCAGGCCTTGTGTCAAACTATAGGACTTTACACTCCTATAAATTATTTTGGGTGGTATGCCACTTGTTCCCACAAAGATGGCGGACGCTTAATATTCAGTCTCGGGAAACCATTGGCCAGGAGGACCACGTGACATGTTTAAAACTAGGTCCGCGCGTAAATTCAAGTCCTGCGTTTTTGAGCCACCTACAGGACGCGTATTTTCTATGAATACGTCGTCTTCAAACACCCTTGTTCACTTTGACCAAATTTCTTTGCAGCAGCAACACACTCCCTTCAGCGTGAATCAACAAGAGAGAAAAGCAACACTATGCATGGGCCTCGCAGACATTCATATACAATGACTATGAGACGCTTTCCAGTCTCTGAGAAACTGCCCGTTTCTAACCATAAAAAAAGGACATTTTAAACTTGTAATTCTTTTTGTAGCTTAGTTGTCTTACACACACACACACGAGCTCACACATATACATACACTATTATTTTGTTAGTAGAGTTAGTAATTTCTTTTAGGTATCAATGTAAATTTTATTATTTTAATATATAAATTTGTTTTTGTTCGTCGGCTTGTTTTAAATGTTCATTTTGTCCGCGCCGTTTTACAACCTTTATTTGTTTCATAACTTTCACTCATTTATTTCACTGGCTTCCTTCATTTACCACTTTGTCCATAGCTTGGGGTAGCAAGACAGTGCTAGTGAGTTCGATTCTCATTAGATGCCATATATTTCAGGCCTTGTGTCAAACTAAGCTAATATCAGTTAATGTCTATTTACAATGCATGAGCACTAATCATAGTGTAATGGATAGCAAACGATTGAGTGACTTGGGTTCTCACAGGGTGCCTCATAGTTCTTGCCTTGTGTCAAACTAAGCTAAGATTATGAATGACTACAGCGAATAGATGCGGACGCTAAGGTTAGCAAATCATTATTAGAGAGTTCGATTCTCACTGTGTGCCATATACTACTTGTCTGGACAAGCTTTGTAAAAGACTGCTTACAATGCATGGGTATCAAGCATGGTGTGAAATTTGGCAAGCATAGATAGCATAGTAAGTTCTTTTTTCTCTGGTTGCTCCGTACTTGTGACCTAGCGCCAAACTTAGTTATGCTTTATAATCGCTAATACTGCTAAAACTAGTACTATTCCTTCTATGTGTGTGTGTGTGTGTGTGTGTGTGAGTGTAAGCGCGCATCTATGAGCATGTGTGTGTGTGTGTGTGTGTGTTCACACACCGGAAAACATATTCATTCACGTTTCTTTCTTTCTTTCTTTCTTTCTTTCTTTCTTTCTTTCTCAGTCTGTTCATATCTATCTATCTATCTCAACTTGTTCATATCTACCTCAGTCTATTCGTATCTATCTCAGTCTGTTCATATCTATCTATCTATCTATTTATCTCAGCTTGTTCATATCTATCTATCAGTAGAGATTCCTCCTGGTATGGTGGCTAACGTAGTGGACGGCCACATCATAGTGAGTGAGTTCAAGCTCCGTTTTCTTTTGGTCAAATACCCTTTTGAATGGTATAAATTCACTTATTCCCCAAGCTGTGGACTAAAAAGTACTACTACTCTTCTTCTATAAGGATGGTTTTGGCATTAAATAACCCATGAAAGTTGATATACCATTAAACAAACATACCAAACCAAACTAAACTAATCAATTACTACTAGTAGTAGTACTAATAATGTCATTACTACTACTACTACTACTACTAAAACTCCTGCTGATACTACTGTCGCTGCGAGGTAATGGTGTTGTTGCAAGTGGTGTTTTTGCAAGCCTGACCTTTGCTCCCAGAACGTCCATTGATGTCTTCGTGACACATTATGACTGTCGTCCCACACCGGAGTTGTATATCGGTGGAGTTTGTTTTGATTTCATTAATCCGATCCGTAATCCCTGCCCTACCCGCCAAACCCTAGCCCTAAGGCCCCCATCTGTAGTTCTTCTTCCACTCAAACCTACTGCACTACCTCAACCATCTCCCTCAATTCAGATAGAGTCTGGCTATTTTCTCAGATTGACATTCTAGTCTCTTCTTTTTTCTTTTTTTCTTTCTTCTTATTCTTTCTTTCTTTCTCCTTCTTCTTCTTCTTGTTATATATTTTCCTTATTTTTATTTCTTTCTTCTTCTTCTTCTTCTTCTTCTTCTTCTTCTTCTTCTTCTTCTTCTTCTTCTTCTTCTTCTTCTTCTTTCTGGCTATACCTTCTTCTTCTTCTTCCTTTCTTTCTTTCTTTCTATAATTTTTTTTATTTTTCTTTCTTTCTTTCTTTCTTTCTTCTTCTTCTTCTTCTTCTTCTTCTTCTTCTTCTTCATGTAATTTTTTAAATTTTTCTTTCTTTCTTCTTCTTCTTCTTCTTCTTCTTCTTTCTTTCTTTCTTTCTATAATTTTCTTTTATTTTTCTTTCTTTCTTCCTTCCGCCCTTCTTCTTCTTCTTCTTGGCTATACTTTCTTCTTCTTCTTCTCTTTCTTTCTATAATTTTTTCTTATTTTTCTTTCTTTCTTCGGCCTTTCTTTTCCTTTTTCCTCTTTTTCTTTTTCTTCTTCCTTCTATACTTTCTTCTTCTTCTTCTTCTTCTTCTTCTTTCTTTCTTTCTTTCTTTCTTTAATTTTTTTATTTTTCTTTCTTTCTGTCTTTCTTCCGCCCTTCTTCTTCTTCTTCTTCTTCTTCTTCTTCTTCTTCTTCTTTCTTTCTTTCTATAATTTTATTTTTTTTTTTCTTTCTTTCTTCCACCCTTCTTCTTCTTCTTCTTGGCTATGCTTTCTTCTTCTTCTTCTCTTTCTTTCTATAATTTTTTCTTATTTTTCTTTCTTTCTTCCGCCTTTCTTTTTCTTTTTCCTCTTTTTCTTTTTCTTCTTCCTTCTATACTTTCTTCTTCTTCTTCTTCTTCTTCTTCCTTTCTTTCTTTCTTTCTATAATTTTTTTATTTTTCTTTCTTTCTTTCTTTCTGTCTTCCGCCCTTCTTCTTCTTCTTCTTCTTCTTCTTCTTCTTCTTCTTCTTCTTCTTCTTCTTCTTTCTTTCTTTCTATAATTTTCTTTTATTTTTCTTTCTTTCTTTCTTCCACCCTTCTTCTTCTTCTTCTTCTTCTTCTTCTTTCTATAATTTTTTCTTATTTCTCTTTCTTTCTTCCGCCTTTCTTTTTCTTTTTCCTCTTTTTCTTTTTCTTCTTCCTTCTGTACTTTCTTCTTCTTCTTCTTCTTCTTCTTTTTTTCTTTCTATAATTTTTTTAATTTTTCTTTCTTTCTTTCTTTCTTTCTTCCACCCTTCTTCTTCTTCTTCTTCTTCTTCTTCTTCTTCTTCTTCTTTCTTTCTTTCTATAATTTTCTTTTATTTTTCTTTCTTTCTTTCTTCCGCCCTTCTTCTTCTTTTTCTTGGCTATACTTTCTTCTTCTTCTTCTCTTTTTTTCTATAATTTTTTCTTATTTTTCTTTCTTTCTTTTTCTTTTTCCTCTTTTTCTTTTTCTTCTTCCTTCTATACTTTCTTCTTCTTCTTCTTCTTTTTCTTCTTCTTCTTCTTGTATATTGCCCAGTTGCATCATTACAAGCAACCCGACATAGTGAGCGCGCTTTTTGTTTGTTTTCTTCTTTGTGTATGTGTGTCTATATCTCGTTATGCTGAGTCCATTTTTGCGTAAAAGTGTCCATAGCACTTTGTGCATATTTGCGCATGCGTCCGTATGTTTTGTTTGTTGATTGGTTTGTTAGTGTTTTATCTTACGGTGTATCAACCCTTTTCGGGTCATTATACGTCGAAATAAAGATCAAACAATTCAGATTAGTATAAGTATAGTTTTTGTTTACGACCAGTTAAATGTCAAAATAGTTCGGTTAAATGTAAAAAAAAGTTCTCTTTCAAAATTTTCAATTTAGGATAAGTACACAATTTCAATGCAAAATAGTTCTGTTTCAAATAATTCAGTTTAGCATAAGTAAACAGTTTAGTTCTATTTAAAAACAGTTCTATTTCAAACAGTTTAATTCAACATGAGTACATAGTTTCAACATCAAAAACAGTTTTGTTTCAAGCAATTCAGTTTAACAAAATATGAAATTTATTTCTATTTGACCCATAGAGAGGGCCCTGTCAGGTGCTACCACTAAGGACCAGAGTGGACCTAGGAGCGATAACAATGAAAGGATACTCCGCATTCCTCAAAGTTCCAGCATTACTGGAACTTCAACATCAGATTGTTGAGTATCATATCCAGGACACTCGTTGGTGAGGTCTTACCCCTCTGCCGAGGAGAAGTTGGTGTATTGTACCGCCCCAGCCGACTGGGCAATATGTGTTTGTGTGTATATAAATAAGTATACCCCAATCCTTTTTTTAAAATTTTCTAAGGAAGTTAATCTTCTATTACCCAAGTTGCAGAGATTTACTTATTTCGAATAAAATCAATACAATCAAAACAGGTATTATTAGGTGTTATTTATTACCAAGCTCAACAATATTTCAACTCTCAAACTAAAAACCTTGTAGGTGGGGCAAAGCATACGTGATTGTATCCCTTGCAAAGGAATAAAATCCCTAAAAAAAAAATGTTGTCCTTGATATGACAATAAACTGTATCTTTTAGTGAAGCTTCAGTTCAGATCTGACTGTGCGAAATACCCCTTCATTACCATTACTCCCAGGTCCACTAAACTAATACACAAAAAATGTCAATATAAACGTACTATAAACGCGATTACTTAATCTATAGATTAAAAAAAACCTAGATGGGTTGACAAGCCGTTGTGATCAATCAATCATGCTTCTTTTTGACAATGCCCCGAAAAGAATTGGAAGCGCTTGAACCGGGAGAAAAAAATCATGAAAAATTCTTCCTTTTTCTTAATCCTAATAATGTAAGATAATAAATTAACGCGGAAAAATTCTGCGGTTCAAATTGGTATGAGTGAAAGCTTATGAACTTGAGGTCAATCAAGGTCCACAACTAGGATTGGATAGTTTTAATCATAACCAAAACAGTTTTAGAGTTTAGAATAATAGTTGAAAATCTAATATGTTGGTTTCGAAGCGCCAAGAGGCACGCATGGGCGTTTAATGGCGTACGCTTTTTTTTCCAATTGTTCACAGAAACTCTCCTTAATTTACACAGGTGATATGTTAGAAGAAAGACGTCATAGACGAAATAAATTAATATGTATACACACAAGTGTTTTAGGGTTTGATGAATCCAAGAAAGAAAGGAGTTGGGCATCAAACATTGGAAATGAAGACGGTCAATATTCGGAAAAAACGAAAAACAAAACAAAAACCAAAAACAAACTGGCTTCTGGTCATTTTTTTTATTACTTTAGTATATATATATATATATATATATATATTATAAAAGTCTAAGACGAATTTTCGAAGCCGCTGCTATTTCACTCTTTAATTCCCTCACTACTCGTCCTGGCTTTTATAATATTTCTCCTTACTTGAGCAAATCCATTTTAAATAGCTACAATATATTCCATCTTTAGTTAATATATTCCACATATATCATAATTTTATCCTTTCTCTTTTTCTTTTTCTCTTTCTTTTTTTTTCTTTCTTTCGACTCGAAATCTTTCTCGATAAACAAACGGAACATAAATTCTATAAAATATTCCTAATAAATCCAATAACGTAATTTAAAACAACGAACGCTGATTTACTAATTAAACGGCCAACTTTTTCTTGTTATAAAAAAATTTCCCTAAGTTTTTGTATTTTGCATTTTTAAACATCCATCGTTGATTTAACATCACTAATATCATCCCTCATAGTCCTGAGGATGGTTCAATAGAACCGAAACGCTATAGTGTCGACTTTGCTTCTCAATAAATCTCTCCTTCTGCTTGGATTACCTTGTTATCAATTTTTTCTTCACATATTGTCAGATTACAATCCTTAATTCCATCAATTTTTCTTCATATAAAGCTCTTCGAAAGAATTGAGCACTCTGGTATCCGGTAAGGTATAAAATGTAAACAAACGAACGCTGCTGCTGCTACAGCTACTTAATATCTTATAATTCCCTAGCTGGCGTGGTATGCATGCTGACCGAGCGGTCTGATACTAAGTCTAACGTAAAGTTAGGCGGGTTTCGATCCCAGCTTCAAGCGTCCCACGTGTCTAGCCCCACTGAAGAGTTGTAATACAACGAAACAGTCTGTCTGTTGATGACTATATATATATATACATATGTGTGTGTGTGTGTGTGTGTGTGTGTGTGTGTGTGTGTGTGTGTGTTTGTTGATTTTCATTTATGTCTTATTTTATTCAGACTCTATGTAAATAAAAAAGTCCAAATTAGCCCGTTTTTCTAGTGAGAAGTGTGTTCGTTAATGGTCCGCGAGACTGAAGTTCAATCCCAGGTCGGAATAATACCAAAGATTAAAAAAATGATAGTTGATACTCCATTGCTTAACACTCAGCATTATTAGGTAAGGATCAAACGTAAATTGGAGCAATCCAGGGAAAGGAATAGCACCCTCTCCAACACCTTGGTGTAGTAGCTACTGAAAAGGGAGCTTCCGGGTCGCCCTTGACTACGGTAACCAACATTTTTAACGTTGAAAATAAGATAATTTCTATATTTTCATTATCCAGGACAGAAAAGTAAAGTTTGAAAGAAATAATGGCAATTTTCTATACTTTTACAACATAAGCAATTAAGATATAACACGTACTATCCAGGAAGAAAATTTGTTTCATATAGTGTAAGAGAAAAAAAAAATAACTAAAAAACAAAAATAATTTAAAATAAAATAATAGTAGTCTTTCAAAAGTACTGGTAAAAAAAACAACACTAAACAAACAAGTAATGGAAATAAAAAGTTCTATTCCTTTTGTTTACTGTTTTCTTCCAACCTCACAAAGATTGTTTTATATAATCACTTTAATGCAATACTACAACGCCAAAATTTTTAACTTATTTAAAACTTTCTTGTCCGCCACATTCGGTAAGTCTTCTTTGCTCAAACACTCACAACCACACACACATATCTATCTATCTATCTATCTATCTATATGTATGTACATAAATATATATGTGTGTGTATGTATATGACCTTTTTCCGACTATCTATCAATCTATATATATATATATATAAGCTTTTCCCACTATCTATCTATCTATCAAGCTTTTTCCGACTATCTATTTATATATCTATCTATCTATCAATCTATATATATATATATATATATATGTATGTACATAAATATATATGTGTGTGTATGTATATGACCTTTTTCCGACTATCTATCAATCTATATATATATATATATAAGCTTTTCCCACTATCTATCTATCAAGCTTTTTCCGACTATCTATTTATATATCTATCTATCTATCAATCTATATATATATATATATATATGTATGTACATAAATATATATGTGTGTGTGTGTATATGACCTTTTTCCGACTATCTATCTATCAATCTATATATATATATATATATAAGCTTTTCCCACTATCTATCTATCAAGCTTTTTCCGACTATCTATTTATATATCTATCTATCTATCAATCTATATATATATATATATATATATATAAGCTTTTTTCCCACTGTCTGTCTATATATATATATATGACTTTTTTTCCGACTATCTATCAATGTATATATATATATATATATATCCATATAAGCTTTTTCCCATGATCTATCTATCTATATATATATATATATATAAGCCATTTCCCACTATCTATCTATCTAAACTTTTTCCGACTATCTATCTATCTAAGCTATATATATATATATATATATATATATATATATATATATATATATATATATATATATAAGTTGTTGGTTTTTTTTCCCAATGTTTACCATATTAGTCTCACATGCAATTTCTACTTTGTTTGGGTTCACCAAGTTTTAAGCTGTTTCCTGTATGCATTAGCCAAACTTAGTCGATGGTGACTCGAAGGCTCCCTTTTCAATAGTTACGACATCGAGGTGTAGGGAGGGCGCTACTCCATTCCCAGGATTGCTCCACTTTATCCATGATCCTTACCTTATAATGCTGAACTCAATAAGACATCCAACCATCAACATCATCAAGGCGTACTAACAGCATGGATTCCTTTGACTCTCTCGAGCTCCCTAGGGAGAGAGAGAGAGAGAGAGAGAGAGAGAGAGCGTACAGTTACACTAAAAATGAGGACATTTCCCACCAAGTTTAAGCCAAATTATAAACAGTACATATATATATAAGTTTTTTCCGACTATCTCTCTCTCTCTATATATATATATATATATATGTAAAATAAGAAAAGTTGGCTGACCGTAGTCGAGGGCGAGGCAAACCGAAGGCTTTTTGTTCAACAGCTTCTTCAGCGAAATGTTGGACAGGGCGCTACTCTTTGCCCTTGATCCGTACCTTATAACGCTGAGTGTTAAGCAAGGAGACATCAAGTACCATTTTTAAGTCCTTGGTATGACTTGACCTGAGATTGAACTCCGGTCTACTGGACCACTGGCGAATTCTAAAACTATTATGCCAATTGGCCGGTCAAGCCAAATATACCCGGATAATATCATTTCGAAGGAAACACTATGCAATCAAAGTGGATATTATACCTTATTTAATGCAAATTGCAATCGTATCCAAACTTTGCAAACAAAAATAAAACTGCAACACATCTGTCATCATCATCATATCGCGCTGGTAGCTCGGATATCCTTGACCCTCTCTCGCCACTCCTCCCTATCGTTCATCGCCCTAGGTAGGTCTTCAGGACAACATCCCGTATCCTCACAGAGCTGCTGAATGTATGTTCGTGCTGGTCGTCCTGCTTTTGCACGGCCATGTGTGGGGGTCCATAAGAGTACATCTCTTATGAGTTCGTCCCTGCTTCTCCAGCAGTGTCCTGCATGTCTAGTTTGTCTAACTTGAATAGTTTTCGTGATAGGGGGATGGTGGCCGTACAGTTGGTGTCTTGTGGGGTGTTGCCGCCAGGACTTGTTTAAGATTGCACGTAGCATTCTAGTATAATTGCTGTCTAGCTTCTTCTCCAGCCGTTTTGTTAGCGTCCATGTAGTGCAGCCATATAGCAGTATCGATGTGACCGCTGCCTGGAAGAAACTGCGTTTCATTTTATCGGTTAGGTCTGATTTCCATATAATCAATAGCCTATTTATAGCTGTCCATGCTTTCGCTAACCTCGTTTTGATGTCCTTTTCGGTTGATTCGACGCTGCTTCCTAGGTATAAATATATATTACGGATATGTTTATTTTTAGACCATTGCGGGAGAATAAGGAGGAACTCTACAGATAAGTTCATTCAATGACTTAAACACATGGATACGTAAGTGTTGGCCGACTAGCAAGGACTTACGTACAACAGCTCGGTGCAGATACTTGATGCTTTTTAGAGAACCAGCCAGGTGCGATGAAGAATAGGGACGTATAGCGAGAGAGAATCTGAGAACTCTGCATTCTCAGCACGATATTATGATGATGATGATGAGATATTCATTGATTTAGACACAGAGATTAAATACTATAGATTTTTTTTGCAGATAATAACTAATAATACTTTTTCAGCATAGGAAGAAATAGATTAGTTAAGAATGAAATAAAAGTAAGAAGATTATGAAAACAAACAAATAATTATTCTGAAGAAGTCTTGAAATAAATGAATAAAGACGAAATATCAATTGGAATTCGTCATCAGTGCTAAGTTTATTCATTTTTCAGTTATTTTTCTTCATCTTGTCGGATTTACAAAATCCACCATTTCTCCATATATATATTTGTGTGTGCGTGTGTGTGTGTGTAGTACGGATTGCTGTAGTATCCATATTTACCAACCCCTCCACTCGGGCAGGATATGACACAAGGTCAATTTTTTATGCGGGATTTAACTGGTTTGAATTCATAGTTTTCCTTCTCCTAGACTAGTTGCCTCACCAAGGCTGAAGAACCCAGTCTGCACTACTATTTACCCATAGCTGGAGGAAGAATAATTGGATTCATACCTTTCCCTTGGGTAGTTGTGCAATGTGAAATGCAAAAGTCTCGGCTAGGATTTGAACTCGTGTCACCGTGTCCATTTCCTACGACGATAACCATTACACCACGGGCACCTGCTGTAGTATCAAATGTTAGAAGATTGTTTTCCTATACTTGTCGTATGTAAATATCATAAATCACATCTATAATTATCAGAAGAGGTTTCTCTGTGGCGTGATGTTTAACGTGCTGCCCTGTGACATCGTATGAAGCGAGTTCGGACTTTAGTCATGTTGTTACGTTTACGTTTTAGATTTACACACTTGTATACCATAGCCCGATATGGATATGCGAAATGGACATATAATGTTCATATATATATACATAGAACATAGTAAAGTTTCTTAGTTCAGGTACGAAATTTTTTATTACCTTTAAGTTTAAAGGTTCTTCGACATAAGGAGAGAGATCCACATTCTTTCTATTCTGGCTTTTTCATCAACACGTGTAGCACCCGCCACATAGGTCTCCGCGAGCAAGCGAAAGCCAACCGTCTTCTGTCGAGGCAGAACTCCACTCGACTCACTGACTTTTTTCAAAATCCCCAAAATCCTCCGCGCGGGCACTTCCGGTGTATGACGTCATTCATATCCACTGGTCAACCTTTCTATCGGATTTTTATTTTGACATCTATGAACGACACATCCTCCCCGCGCGCGCGTTAACACCTGCACTCAAGTTTGCACCTAACTAACCCATGTGCTGAGCCGAAATGTTCTCAGCCTAACTAAACCCAAAGGCATAAAACGAAATCCCTCAGCCATTATATTACACTTGTGAAAAGTATGAATAACCATATCTCCTACAACTACAGGTTAAATAGAACCACAACAGGTCTTCTAAAAGGATGGCATTTGATAACCCACTAAGGTTGATATTCCATTAAATAAAGAAACCAAACAGAAACAAAACCAAATATCTAAGTATAAGATAAAAACATTTCGGACATGTGTAGCAGAGCAAACGTAATGCCTATATTTATATTTCCTTGTGTAAAACAATGTAAAAAAATTGACAACGAATAAAGAAAAACAATTTATTGTCCGAGCAAACTAAAGAGTATGGCTACTGAAATGATACCCTTTGTTAAAAGAAAACATAAAGATTTTTAATCACTTAAAGTATTCTAAATATTGTCTTCATTTTCATTGAGATAATTACAACGTTTCGGCCAATGCGTCCTTCGACCTTCTTCGGGTGTTTCATGTCAAACTCGTTCCTCTCTGTGTCATGCTGGACAACGGATATTGGCGTCTGATTGAAAATTGCTTCTAAGTGAAATTATTTGGAGGTTGCAGGTTCAATCCTAGCTGCTGGTGAATAACAAAGAAAACCATCTTTTATCATTGTTCCTTAGAGCATTTTCTAACTGCTATCAATATTGATTGAATTATTATTAGTAGTAGTATTAATAGAAGAAGAAGAAGAAGAAGAACAACAACAACAACAACAACAACAAAAACCACAAGAATCTTCATATATGTATGTAGCAGACATCGTTGAAAAAATGTGTGAGACATATTCTTCACATTTAACCTGTCACTAGAAGATCTTACTACTTTTAACAAACAATATACTGAATAGTGTTGTATTTTGACCTTCGGCCCCAGCAAATATGCCAGTACAAAGTGATGCACCAGAAGGAAGTGACATATTCCAATGGCCAGTAATCGAAAGAGATCGCGTGGGCGTGCTTAGCTGATGATATGGGATAAGGTAAAAAAAATCCCATAATACACTCATAGACTGATTCACCGGAAGAGAGTGACCTCTGAACTGCATGACAGTTATTTCCGCTTGATGACGATCAAACATGAGATTCCAAAGATCGAGTGGACGTGGAACTATTATATAACTCAGTCAAGACAAAAAGTCAGACAGTTACAGTTGGAGAAAAGTTGCTGATAAGATGTGGTAGGGAAAGCCACGCCAGGCTGAAGGAGCCCTCGGGGCCCCCGATGAGTTGGAGTCCAGAGAAGTTGCTGATAAGATGCAGTAAAGAAAGCCATCACCCAGCAGAGTGGGCCTCTGGGCCTCCGGTTGAGCAGCCCTGGAGAACGAGAAAGACACAACGTTGACGGCCATAAGAGTGGGGGTCAATATATTGCAGTTCTGTTCGGTCTCCAGCTCCCTCTCACATACAAACCTTGCAAATAAAGTGAGAGGTATATTTTTATAAAGAAGTCTTCCTGCGTCTTTATTATTGTGTCCTTATGATACACATATGAGAATATAACAATAGTTTCTTCTATGTATTTAGTTTCTTCCTTCTTTATCAATGGCTTTTAGTGAAAAAATACAGCCCTAAGTTGCACCTCGCATCAAAGGACTTGTTATCTATAGACACACACATACACATACAGACACTTACATACGTGGTGCATTCAATAAGTTTCCAGAATTTTTTGTGCAGGTATTTAAAATTGTCATAGACTCTTGAAAATTCAGTATGTTATTGCTATACATCATATGAGATGACTGAACAATTTTTATGATTTCAAGTTCAAATGAACAGCTACAGCAACAATTGGAATACACCCTACTAAAGCCTGATTGTCACAGCTGGTGAATTTCAAAAATGCAATCTGACACATTAGAAGAACAATATGCAATAAAATTCTGTTTTAAACTTGAAAAAAAAAAACCACAGAAACGTATGGAATACTTCAGACTCCTTTTCGACCATCTTGCATGAAGCGATCATCAGTTTTTGAGTGGCATAAGAGATTCAAGGAAGGCAGGGAGTCTGTGAGGGATGATGAGAAATTTGGGAAGAGAAAGGAAGTCAACACACCAGAGTTGATTGGCCAAAGGGTTAGGGTTAGGGTTACTATGTTGAGGTTTTAAGGCAGTTCAAGAAGAGATTCCGTCGGAAGAGGCCAGCACTCTTCATATCGGGTCAGTGGCATTTCCAGCAGGACAATGCACCAGTCCACAACTCCATCCTTGACACAGACTATTTGAACAAGATGGGCATCAAGACAGTTCCTCATCGTCTCTAGAGTCCAGACCTTGCTCCCTGTGACTTTTGCTTATTCATTAAGCTCAGAGGCTGTCGTTATGAGACAATTGAGGAGATGAAAGAGGCTGTGGCGAAGGTGATTGACACGCTCACACAAGAGGACTTCCATGGGGCCTTCCAGAAGTTGTTGGAACGGTAGAACAAGTGCATTGCAGCCGGAGGAGATTACTTCGAAGGAGACTCGGATTTCATGTGTGTACTATTAATAAACGTGCCCGTAAGAAAAAAGTCTGTAAACTTATTTAATGATCCTCGTACACACACACATATATATATATATATATATACTGCTTTTTTTTTTTGGGGGGCCAAATTTTTTTTGAAGTTTTACATAATTATGAAGCTTATCATTTGCATCCATTTCCACCTTTTTGAAATCGTTCTGGTTCTAATTAATTTTATTAATTGTTCAGATTATTATTATCATTTACTCCTTTAGAGTTTTTCACATCAGTGTTAGCTGATGGTTATTCACTGGAGTTTGAGTGACAGCAAGTCTCCTCAAGTCTCCAGGACTCTTCTCAGTATTCTGGCAGTTCTCAGCAATGCTGTCATTTGCATAGTCTCTACCCGTCCGCCACCTTCCAAGTCCTCCAGGCCTTTTAATAATCCTTTAGTTATAGTGCCTAAGGCACCAATCACAATTAGCACAATCGTTAATTTTATGTTCCACAGCTTTTTCAATTCTCTAGCAAGGTCAAGGTACTTATCCTTCTTTTCACTTTCCTTCAGATTTATTCTGCGGTCAGCCGGGACAGCAAAGTCGACAATTTTTCAGATTCTCTTTTTTTGTTGATTATAATGAGGTCTGGTCTTCTGGCCGGGATTAGGTGATCCGTTTGTATGTTAAAGTCCCATAGGAGTTTATTATTATTATTATTATTTACTCCTTTAGAGTTTTTCACATCAGTGTTAGCTGATGGTTACTCACTGGAGTTTGAGTGACAGCAAGTCTCCTCAAGTCTCCAGGACTCTTCTCAGTATTCTGGCAGTTCTCAACAATGCTGTCATTTGGATAGTCTCTACCCGTCCGCCAACTTCCAAGTCCTCCAGGCCTTTTAATAATCCTTTTATTATTGTGCCCAAAGCACCAATCACAATTAGCACAATCGTCACTTATATTCCACAGGTTTTTCAATTCTCTAGCAAGGTCAAGGTACTTATCCTTTTTTTTTTTTTCACATTTCTTCAGATTTATTCTGTGGTCCGCTGGGACTGCAAAGTCGATAATTTTGCAAATTTTCTTCTTCTTCTTCTTCTTCTTCTTCTTCTTCTTCTTGTTATTATTTTTTATTATTATTATTATTATTATTTGCAGTAATAGCAACAGCAGAAGCATCTTCGGTTATATTTAGTTGTTATTTTTGGGATATCAAAGATTTCGTCGATATTGCTTTTAATATTTTTTGCGTTCCATTAAAATAATAATCATCATCATGTTGTGCCGCCAGCATGGATATCCTTGACCCTCTCTCGCCACTTCTCCCAATCACTCATCGCCTCTGGTAGGTCTTCAGGGCTACATTCCATATCCTCACAGAGCTGCTGTATGTATGTTCGAGCAGGTCGTCCTGCTTTTGCTCGACCATATGCGGGGGTCCATATTAGTACATCACTAATGAGCTCGTTCCTGCTTCTCCAGCAATGTCTTGCATGTCTGGTTCGTCTAACTTGGATAGTTTTCGTGATGGGAGGTAGGTGGCCGTATAGTTGGTGCTTTGTAGAGTGTTGCCTCCAGGACTTGTTCAATAGTATAGATATACGAATCACTATATATATACTAAATCACAATGAATATTCTAATCACGATATATATTCGAAATCAGTATATATATAATCATTATATATATATATATATGTATACATATATATTTAAGGTAAAAGTAAAATTGGCGATCTTAATCGAGGGCGACCCGAAGGCTCATTTTTCATTAGCTACTACACCATGGTGACGGGAGAGGCGCTACTCCTTTCTCTGGATCGCTTTCCCCTTGATACGTACCTTATATTGCTGAGTGTTAAGCAAGGATGTATCAAGTACGATTTTTTGGTATGACGGGACCTGGGATTGAACTCAGGTCACCCTGATCATTGGCAAACACTTTACCCATTAGAACAATGAGCAGGTGTAAAATATAGTGAACACTTTATATATTCTAAATCACTGAATATAAACAAACCACAATATATTTACTAAATCACTATATATACTAGTCACTATTCATGTACTAAAATACTATATATATACTAACTCAGTATATATATATATATATATATATATCATCATCATATCACGCTGGTAGCACGGATATCCCTGACCCTCTCTCACCACTCCTCCCTATCGTTCATCGCCCTAGGTAGGTCTTCAGGACAACATCCCGTATCCTCACATAGCTGCTGAATGTACGTTCGTGCTGGTCGTCCTGATTTTGCGCGGCCATGTGTGGGGATCCATAAGAGTACATCTCTTATGAGTTCATCTCTGCTTCTCCAGCAGTGTCCTGCATGTCTGGTTCGTCTAACTTGAATAGTTTTCGTGATAGGGGGCAGGTGGCCGTACAGTTGGTGTCTTGTGGGGTGTTGCTGCCAGGACTTGTTCAGGATTGCACGCAGCATTCTTGTGTAATTGCCATCTAGCTTCTTCTCCAGCCGTTTTGTTAGCGTCCATGTAGTGCAGCCATATAGCAGTATCGATGTGACCGCTGCCTGGAAGAAACTGCGTTTCATTTTATCGGTTAGGTCTGATTTCCATATAATCGATAGTCTATTGATTGCTGTCCATGCTTTCGTTAACCTCGTTTCGATGTCCTTTTCGGTTGATTCGACGCTGCTTCCAAGGTAAGTGAATTTGTCTCCTAGTTTAAGAGGGGTTCCTTCTAGAGTGGAGATGTCCCCCGTTTGGTTATAGCACATATATTCCGTTTTGTGTGCATTAACATGGAGGCCTATGCTTGCTGCTGCTCGTTCCAAACTATGCAGAAGTGTTTCGGCTTGGTCAGGTGTATTTGCCAGTATCGCTATGTCATCGGCGTAGTCGGCGTCGGTAATTGTTTTTGCGGGGTACCTTCTGCTTCTTTTCTTCGTCAGTTCGAAGCCATTCTCTTTGATTTTGTCAATTGATGTTCTAAGTACGTAGTCTAGACAAATGATAAAGAGGTACGGGGCCAGCGTGTCCCCTTATAGTACTCCTGCTACAATGTCAAAGTATTCTGTGTCTCCATCCGGTGATCGTACTTTTACTTTAGTGTTTCTATAGAGAATCGTTATGGCCGCTACGGTTTCTTTAGGTATGCCGTACGCTAGAAGGATTTGTTCCATCTTTCCTCTGTGAATGGAATCGAAAGCCTTGGTAAAGTCGACAAATATTAATGTCGCTTGTAGGTTCTTTGCCCGTACACCTTCAAGGATTCAACGGATGGTTAATATTTGTGAGGTCGTGGATCTATTTCTTCGGAAGCCATTTACACAAACGTATATTTACTAAATCATTACATATATGCTAACCACCATATACCTACTATATATATATATATATATATAATGATCACAATGTATATATTTCTAACCACAATATATGATATATATATATATATATATACTGACCACTATCTATCTACTAAATCCCTATATATATACCAATTACTATATATATATATATATGTATATATACTAATCACTATATATATATGTATATATATAGTAAAAACTACATATATACAAAATCCCCATATATGTATTGGCACAGAGCTGTTGTATATAGATTCTGGCTGGTTGTCCTGCCTCTGCTCGTCCATGTAAAGTGGTCCACAGGAGTATGTCGCTTATGAGCTCGTCCTTACTTCTCCAGCAGTGTCTTGCATGTCTGGTTCGTCTAACTTGTTTTCGTGATGGGTGGTGGGTGGCCGTACAACCGCTACTTTGTGGGGTGTTGTCTCCAGAACTTGTTTAATATTGCTCGCAGCATTCTTGTTTAATTGCCGTCAAGCTTTTTCTCCATACATTTTGTTAGCGTCCATGTAGTGTATCCATATAGCAGTATCGATACGACCACTGCTTGAAAAAACTGCGTTTTATTTTATCGGTCTAGTCTGACTTCCATATGACTTATAGCTTATTTATAGCTGTCCATGCCTTTGCTAGTCGTGTATTGATGTCTTTCCTGGTTGATGAGACACTGCTTCCTAGGTAGGCGAACTTGTCAACTAGTTGCAGAGAATTACCGTTTAGTGTGGAGATGTCCCTTTTTTTATTAAAGCTCATGTATTCCGTTTTGTCTGCCTTGACATGGAGGCCTATGCCAGCAGCTGCTCGTTCCGGACCATGCAACAGGGTTCTGACTTGAGCGGGTGTATTTGCCAGAAGCGCTATGTCATCGGCGTGTCCGTAATTGTTTGTGCGGGGTATCTTCTGCTTCTTTCCTTTGCCAGCTTGAAACTCTTTTCTTTTATTAAATCAATAGATTTTCTAAGCACGTAGTCTAGACAGATGATAAATAGGTATGGGGCTAAAGTGTTTCCTTGTAGTACTAGCGAACGCAGTAAACAAGCACAAAGACAGTCTTAGACTAGATACGACTGGGTGGGAATTGTGAGCCTCTGGGAATTGTGCAATAACTGAAATTTAACCATACTAACAAATGGTATTTGCACAAACTGAAATCCATCCGGGAGAATGAGAAAATCAAATTTTTCTAGGGTTTTGAGATACAAACGGATCACCTAATCCTGATCAGAAGACCAGACCTAGATATAATTACCGAAAAAAAAGAAGAGAAAAGTAGATTTTGTGGCCCCGGCGAACCACAGAGAGAAAATCAAAGAAAGCAAACAGGGAGATAAGTACTTAGACCTTTGTCCGCCTTATATAGCGCTGGACCTTGCTGTCCAGTTTAAGCTATAAGCAGACATACGTACCTGAACCCAGATTTGGGTCCATGACCAGCTAGACTCATTAGGCCCACATTACATTAAGTGGTTCGATGAGCAGCACAGACCCGCAAGGTTCGAGTTTCGGCTCGTGCCCGACCTTCCCTTCCCCTAATCCCCACTTTAAGCCGACCTTGTGTCAAGTCCTGTCTGGTGGGAGGCTGCGACAAATATAACTTAGACCTTGCCTGAGAACTGAAAAGCTATGAAACAGGAAGGTAACGGTGATACCAATTGTAACTGACGCGCTTAGTATTGGAAATGGAAGAGTTGGAAATCGGAGGTCGAGCCAAACCATCCAAACTACAGCATTGTTGAGGTAGCAGAGATTACTAAGAAGAGTCCTGGAGATTTGAGGAGACTTGCTGTCTCTTAGACTCCAGTGAAAGACCATCAAATGATATAAATAGAATGAAGAAAATCAAATAAATAAACTCATTAGATAAATAAATTGCTCAAAAATAAAGAAAATAAACAATAAAATCCACGAAAATATAAAAAAAACGGTTATAAAATAAAATGACAAAATGAATAATTTATGAAATCAATAAAAGAACCAAAATCAATAAATAAATCAATAACTAAAAATTAGATAAAAACAAAAATAAAATAAATAAATAAATGAATAAATAAACAGCATAAAAATAGAAGTTTGAAAAAATATAAACAATATATATATATATATATATATATATATATATATATATATTGATTTATAGGCCTAGTGGGTACAGTATTCGCCAAAGGTCCCGGAGACCTGAGTTCAATCCCAGATCACGTTATCCCAAAGACTTTTAAAATGGCACTTGATCCCGCCCTGCTTAACACTCAGCAATATAAGGTACGTATCAAGGGTAAAGTGGAGCAATCCAGGGAAAGGAGTAGTACCCTCCCCTAGTGTAGTAGCTATTGTAAAGGGAGCCTTCTGGTTGCCCTCGACTACGGTCGCCAATTTATATATAAAGAAAGAAAGAGAGACAGAGGGAGAAATTTTTAGAATCTTCGAATGTAAATAAGAAAATTTCAAAATAACTCAATTGTTTTGGTAGCTACTCACTTGTTGCAAAAGCCTAAATCCAAATTTAAATGTTTTTATATGAAAACCTGTTCCAATTCGTTTTTGTCTCCGGGTTTATATAAAGCTTTCAGGTTTTACAACCCACAACTTCACCTTCAATATATATATATATATATATACGTGTGTGTGTGTGTGTGTGTGTGCATTATTTATTCAACCACTCTGCTTCGGGGGCTTTATGCGATACAAAAACATTTCTTTTAGCGGTGAATAGTTCGTTTGAATTCAGAGTTTCTTTCTCCAGAATAGGTTACTGTTCTAAGTAATGAGCACTGAGTACCCTCCAATCTATCCATATTTAAAGTGGATTGGTCGCCGTTGCATGGTGGCTGATGTGCTGGTAGAAAGCGTGTTCGAACTCCAGTCTCGCTATTACATTCCCTTTCAAACTAATTCCCTTAGGAAAGGCATGAACCTCATCATCCTAACCGCTATGTATTAAATACTACGACTACTGGCCGTCTAAAAGGATGGATTCGGCATTAAATCAACAAGGGTTGATATACCATTAAACAGACACAAAAGATGTCAAACTATATCTGGAGGAAAAAATGATGGAATTTACACAAAGGCACGTATATATACTTATTGATTTTCTTGTTTCTTAATGGTATATATCATCATCATCATGTCGCGCTGCCAGCACGGATCTCTTTGACCCTCTCTCGCCACCCGTCTCTATCGTCTATCGCTCCTACCACCCATCACGAAATCTATCCAAGTTAGACGAATCAGACATACAGGAAACTGCAACAGAAGTAAGGACGACTTCAAGCAATATATGGACCCATTCACATGGACGAGCAAAGGCAGGACGGCCAGCTAGAACCTATATACAACAGCTCTGTCCATCAACAGGATGTAGCCTTGAAGACCTCCCGGGAGCAATGGACGATAGAGATGGGTAGTGAGAGAGGTTCAGGGAGATCCATGCTGGCAGCACGACTTGAAGGGAACATATGTATGTATTGGTCTTAGGAGAGAAAAAATATTTTAAAATGAATAATTCTGCAAATGAGTTCAAATATGATACTTTAGTTCTCATTACATTTAATTATGCTCGACAGGTGTTTTCAGCTTTATAGCCTTCTTCAGGAGACTAAAAAGAATTAGGGCAGTCTTATTTTAACTGGCGTTTATTGTGAAAACTGTTTTGATCGGGTTGTGATTCTTTTTAAATGCAGGATTTGTATCTGTGAATGTCTTGTTGAAGTTAATTGTCCCGTAAATTTTATCCGCTGTGGATGTTCTTTATATATATATATATATATATATACACACCACAATGTATTCTGTGTGTATGTGTGTGAAAGTGAGCACATTCATATACATGTACGTATATGCTTGTATACACACCAGTGCACACATATATTTTAAGAATTGTTGGATTTTTTCTTCTCATAGAAATAAAAAAAATAAAGTGGGACATTCAAATTCATTCATGGACCTCTTCATTTTAATATATATATTTCCTTCGCTTGCGCTAGTTTCCTCGTGGCTGAGTAGTAGAATCTTGGATTGGCATTTGAACCAACCGGGCTTCGATCCCAGCTTCGGAAATCTTGCTTGTCTAGCTACACTGAAGAGTTCTGATAGAATGAAACGGGTCTGTCTGTGGATGACAATATATATATATATATATATATATATATATATTGTAGACGTTTATGGTTCTCACTAGCTCACTTGCCTAGTCGGCTAGGGATGTAGAATACACCAACTACTTCTCTGCAGAGGGGTAAAACTCTCCCAACGAGTGTCCTGTATATGACACTAAACAATCTGATGGTAAAGTTCCAGTACTGCTGGAGCTTTGGGGGAGGCAGAGTACCCCTTCATTGCCATCGCTCCCAGGTCTACTCTGGTTCTTAGTGGTAGCACTTGATAGGACCCTATCTATGGATCAAATAGAACTAAATTGTGTACTAAAGTAAAAGTGAATTGTTTGAAATAGAACTGCTTTTGACTTTGAAAATGTACTTTGACTAAACTGAATTGTTTGAATTAGAACTGTTTGACAAAACTGAATGGCTTGAAGTAGAAATGTTTTTGACATATAAACTTTGTACTCATGCAAAACTAAATTGTTTGAAATAGAATTGATTATTTGTATGAAATGTATTTGGAGTTAAATGATATACAAATGTTGATATGCCATAAACCTCAAACCAACCAACCAATCACTAGATCACTCAGTTAATGGTGGACAAAAATTTTCCGTATTATTAAAAAGTGCTCAATATCAATGATAGAGCGTTTATACTTATAGAAATACACATATATATATATGTATATATATATATATATGTGTGTGTGTGTGTGTCTGTATGTATATGTATACACACACACACACACACACACACACACATATATATATACATATATATATATAATTGTATCGTCTACAAAAAAAAATCGTAATTCTGAATCGAATAAAGGTTTGTTTAATAACATATCAATATTTCTGGGTTATTTAATGCCAAAGCCTTCCGTGTGGGAGAAAAGTAAAAGTATTATTCAATCCATAGCTGGTGGGATTAGAGGGTTCGTATCTTCCCTTAGAGTATTTGTTCGAAAGTGAACGCACTGGCGTAAATGGAGTTCGAACTCACTTACTACTGTCTCAGTCTAGCACGTTAACCACTGAGCCATGCGACCCCCTCCTCGAATGATTGAAGAATTCGCCTAAAAGATTCAGGGTTTCGTATGTTTTCGATTGTCTCCAAGTTTCTTCAAGAACAATACATTGTTTTTGAGGAATTTCATCGGTATCAGCATCTGGTGGCCATCCGTCGCTATCTTCAATTGCTCCTGGCCGATCCTCTTGACTGTATCCAATGTCCGCATAGAGCTGATGTAAGTCCTTGCTGGTCGGTCAAGACCAGTGCGTCAAAGTGTTTATATCCCTCCACATGAGCCGGTTAAGACACAAGGCCAGTTTTTAAATAGAGTTTAAAAACCGTTGAGAATTCAGAGCTTTTTTTCTTTTAGACCTGTCAGTGCTACCCTGTAGTTGCACCACTTGGACAGTAATGAAACGCTTGAAAAAAAAAAAAAAAAACGAGCTTGATGAGAAC
>OY757944.1:8005835-8010687 GCA_963585895.1 Sepioteuthis lessoniana
GTGACAAGGATGAAGTTGTGGACTGGTGCATTGTCCTGGTGAAAATGCCACTGACCCGATTTGAAGAGTACTGGCCTCTTCCGACGGAATCTCTTCCTGAACTCCCTTAAAAACCTCAACATAGTAACCCTAACCCTTTCGCCAATCAACTCTGGTCTATTGACTTCCTTACTCCTCCCACAGATCTCATCATCCCTCACAGACTTCCTGCCTTCCTTGAATCTCTTTTGCCATACACAAATTGATGCTCGATTCATGCAAGATGGTCGAAAAGCGGTCTGAAGCATTCCATACGCTTCTGTGGTATTTTTTCCAAGTTTAAAATACAATTTTATTGCATATCGTTCTTCTAAATTGTCAGATTGCATTTTTGAAATTCATCATCTGTGACAATCAGGCTTTACTAGGGTGTATTCCAATTGCTGCTGTAGCTGTTGATTTGAACCTAAAATCATAAAAATTGGTCAGTCATCTCATAAGATGTATAGCAATAACATACTGAATTTTGAAGAGTCTACGACAATTTTAAATGCCTATACAAAAAAAGGCTGGAAACCTATTGAATGTACCACGTATATATATATATATATATATATATATATATATATATATATATATATATATATAATCTTGTTATTAGTCAAATGAGAGAAAAGTAAATATTCTAAAATGAATCAGTGTGCAAATGAATTTGAATTTGGTATTTTATGATTGAATTGCATATAACTGTGCTCTCCATGAGTTTCGGACTTCGAAGGAGAATAATAATGGCCCAAGTCGTCTTTGCTTCTAGCTTTTACATAGAAGGTTATTTTACAATGAAGATTGTTTTAATAAGGGTGTGATTCTTTTAAATTCATGTTTCTCTAATAAGCGTATATATATATATATATATATGTAAGTAAGTAAAGTTGGTGACCGGAGTTGAGGGTGACCAGAAGGCTCCCTTTTCAATAGCTACTACACCGAGGTGGAGGGGAGGGCGCTACTCCTTTCCCTGGATTGCTCCACTTTACCCTCAATACGTACCTTATATTGCTGGGTGTTAAACAAGGAGGTATCAAGTACCATTTTTAAAGTCTTTGGTATGACGTGACCTGGGATTGAACCCAGGTCTCCCGGACCATTGGCGAACACTCAACATTATTGGGTAAGGATCAAGAGTAAGTGGAGCAATCCAGAGAAAAGAGTAGCTTCCTCCCCTACACCTCGGTGTAGTAACTATTGAAAAGGGGTCCTTCGTGCCACCCTCAACTAAAGTCGCCAACTTTATATGCTATATATATATATATATCAGTGGCGACTGTAGCCTATTTTTGCTACTCGTGCCCCCCGCCCGCACTCTGTCAACTTCAGTTCCCAACCCGTGGTCCGTGGACCCAAAGTAAGTCATCATAGTTGCTATTGCGTGTTTCTCCATTGTATAGCACAGATTGACTAACGTACCTTGCATGGTGGTTTTTTTTTTGTAAACAATCAAGATACTATATAATTTGTAGTCTTGTTAATACAGTAGATAAGATAATTTTTTTTTCCTTTCAAAAGTATAGAAGAAAAGAGAAGATGTTCATTACTATGACGAGAAAAATATGTTTATTAGAATAAAGAAACTGATGACAATATACACAGACACAGCTAGCAGTTTCAATTTCGCTTAAAAAAAAGATTATTTGTTGAAAATGTATTTAAATAAACAAATTTTAGTTACAGAATGTAATATATGCAACATTCATTAAAGAAATAGACATCTGTTAGTGAAAAAACAAATTAAAACACGCCGTTTAACCAACATTTACCATAGCGATGATGATGACGTCGGCTATAATCTGCTATCCCCCCTCTCTCTCTCTCCTTCTCTCTCTCGGTCCCTCTCCCTCTTCCCAAGACAGTTGTCCGTTGTGCTAATTTTTTTTAGCACAGTATCTGGCTTGCTTTTTCTATTGGCTACAACCAAAAACGCGATTTCGCTAACATTAATGTTATTATAAGGGTCTAGTGCTGGGCACGGATAACGGGTGTTCAACATTATAGCCGATTTTATGGGATGTTCAATGAATCTGCCGGCAGCCGGACAAAGACCATCCGTTCAAAACAGCATTGTTGTAATATTTCCAGATATATTTATGAACTTTTGGCTACTTAGTTATCGAAACTTGAATAGATACGTAATTTAATTGAGATCAGACTAAGTATGTTTGCTTGAAATTAATGGATGATTTTTAATCCATTTTGAATAACATTGACCGAGTTATTGGTCGTGCCGGGCACGAGTAGCACTAGTCCCGTCTCCGCCTCTGATATATATATATATATATATATATGAATATTAATATTTAACAAATTCTTGGTACTGCAAAATTTAAGGATAATAGCAAAGGGAGGAATCCCATTTATTAAAACTGAAACAAAAAAAAAACAAAAAAAAAAATTAAATCAATAAAGGTATCCTTTCGTCTAGCACTTTATCAGTAGTTATGCCGGTTCGTTTATAACAACAGAAATTAGCAAGGGGGGATAAATAATGATCAACAGTTGGAGATGAAGAGTGGGAGAGAGTAAAAGGGAAAGTTTATTTTTACTGTCTACCTGTTTTTACTCTCCAATTGTCGATCATGCAAAATAAAAACTTATTGAAGCACCAATCAAACAGTAATCGTTGTTCTTATTGTTTTAAACAAACCAGCGTAACTATTGAAAAGATTAAACACGAAAGTGTCATTTTAGTTTTTTTTTAAATAATAGATATGATTCATCACTTTTCTATTATCATGTATATATATAATCGCCCACGGACAGATCTATTTCGTTCTATCAGAACCCTTCAGTGTAGCTAGACAGGCTAGATTCCAGATGCTGGGATCGAAACGCGGTTGACTTAGACGCCAATCCAAGATTCTACCACTCAGCCACGAGGAAACAATCGCAAGCGATGGAAATTTAAACGATAAAGAATCACTGTTGTTTTTGTTTACATATATCCGCTTAACGGCTACCGAGAACTCGATTCATATGAAGAGCCTTACATTACGCTAATGGCAACACATTTTACTTCCTTCGCTCGAGAGCTCAACCCTACAGTGGTAGGAGAGCATACATACATATATATATAAAAGTAAAGTTGGCGACCAGAGTCGAGGGTGACCCGAAGGCTCCCTTTTCGATAGCTTACTACACCAAGGTGTAGGGGAGGGCGCTACTCCTTTCCCTGGATTGCTCCACTTTACCCTTGATCAGTACCTTATAATGCTGAGTGTTAAGCAAGGAGGCATCCAGTACCATTTTTTGAGTTTTTGGTATGACTCGACCTGGGATCGAACCCAAGTCTCCCGGGCCATTGGCGAACACTCTAACCGCTAGGCCAATGTCCGGACATATATATATATATATAAATATATATATATATATATATATATATATTGTCATCCATATATATATTGTCATATATATATATATATATATATATATATATATATATATATTGTCATATATACATATATATGTATATATTTGTCATCCATTTAAAAAACAGATTTATGACAAGCCATTATATACATATATATATATATATATATATATATACATATATATAATGGTTTGTCATAAATCCGTTTTTTAAAGCACGTTGTATCTATGCATTTCAAATGCCCAAAGTTTTAAATGCAACCTGAAATTAACAGATTATAAAGCACCTCCATTTTACTTATTTCAGCTGCGACAGAGGGCACAACATAATTCAATTTATGATCTCACATCCCAAGAATGGAAGGTGTGTTAGTGGTAATACATGTGAGGGTCCCATCTATGAGTCAAATAGATTTTCACATCTTAAGATAGCTCTATACCAGTTGACACGCCGTTAAATCAATTAATCTAAATTAGCAGTTTTAATCTTTTTTTTTTATTTAAAATTTAGAAGACTAATCTTTAATTAAATGTGATTATTAATCATCAGTAATTTAAGGCATATCAACCATTGTAGATTATCTAATGCCAAATCCTCTTAATACTTATATATCAAATATATATGATTTGGTTTGATTGGGTTTTATGGCATATCAACCATTGTAGGTTATCTAATGCCAAATCCTCTTAATACATATATATCAAATATATATGATTTGGTTTGGTTAGGTTTTATGGCATATCAACCATTGTAGGTTATTTAATGCCAAATCCTCTTAATACATATAGATTAAATAAATATGATTTGGTTTGGTTAGGTTTTATGGCATATAAACCATTGTAGGTTATTTAATACCAAATCCTCTTTATACATATATATTAAATATATTTGATTTGATTCGGTCAGATTTTATGGCATATCAACCATTGTAGGTTATTTAATACCAAATCCTCTTTGTACATACATATTGCATATATAAATGATTTGTAAACACATTTTGTTGATAACGTTCTTAAACGAGCCTGATCTCTCTTTTGCATCGAGTTAAATGGTTTCAAGAATTTCTTTATAACTGTCTTAATTAAATATCAGTCATTAATTTGCACACAGTTTGATCTACCAGGTCCTACCCCACCGGGTCAGAGTGGTCCTGGGAGCAATGTCAATGAAGAGGTACTCCACATTCCCCAAATCTCCAAAGCTGGAGCCTCAACATCAAATGATTTTTGCCCATTCAGCCGGGACTGCAGAATATTCGAATAGCCTCTCTGCAGGGGGATAAGACTCCTGCAACGAGTATCCTGGATATGACACGAAACAATCTGGTGTGGCTCCAGTTATGCTGGTGTTAATTTACTAAGCTTTTTGCTTAGATGTAGCACAAGGCCGCATAAATTGGGCACCCAATGAGAATCGAACTCACTCGTGTAGGTTTGCTAGTCTACCTTG
>OY757944.1:8013387-8035887 GCA_963585895.1 Sepioteuthis lessoniana
ATGCACTTGTTGTACCGTTCCAACAACTTCTTCAAGGCCCCATGGAAGTCCTCTTGTGTGAGCGTGTCAATGACCTTCGTCGCAGACACTTTCATCTCCTCAATTGTCTCATAACGACAACATCAGAGCTTAGTGAATAACCAATAGTCACAAGGAGCAAGGTCTGGACTATAGGGAGAGTGAGGAACTGTCTTGATGCCCATCTTGGTCAAATAGTCTGTGACAAGGATGAAGTTGTGGACTGGTGCATTGTCCTGGTGAAAATGCCACTGACCCGATTTGAAGAGTACTGGCCTCTTCCGACGGAATCTCTTCCTGAACTCCCTTAAAAACCTCAACATAGTAACCCTAACCCTTTCGCCAATCAACTCTGGTCTATTGACTTCCTTACTCCTCCCACAGATCTCATCATCCCTCACAGACTTCCTGCCTTCCTTGAATCTCTTTTGCCATACACAAATTGATGCTCGATTCATGCAAGATGGTCGAAAAGCGGTCTGAAGCATTCCATACGCTTCTGTGGTATTTTTTCCAAGTTTAAAATACAATTTTATTGCATATCGTTCTTCTAAATTGTCAGATTGCATTTTTGAAATTCATCATCTGTGACAATCAGGCTTTACTAGGGTGTATTCCAATTGCTGCTGTAGCTGTTGATTTGAACCTAAAATCATAAAAATTGGTCAGTCATCTCATAAGATGTATAGCAATAACATACTGAATTTTGAAGAGTCTACGACAATTTTAAATGCCTATACAAAAAAAGGCTGGAAACCTATTGAATGTACCACGTATATATATATATATATATATATATATATATATATATATATATATATATATATAATCTTGTTATTAGTCAAATGAGAGAAAAGTAAATATTCTAAAATGAATCAGTGTGCAAATGAATTTGAATTTGGTATTTTATGATTGAATTGCATATAACTGTGCTCTCCATGAGTTTCGGACTTCGAAGGAGAATAATAATGGCCCAAGTCGTCTTTGCTTCTAGCTTTTACATAGAAGGTTATTTTACAATGAAGATTGTTTTAATAAGGGTGTGATTCTTTTAAATTCATGTTTCTCTAATAAGCGTATATATATATATATATATATGTAAGTAAGTAAAGTTGGTGACCGGAGTTGAGGGTGACCAGAAGGCTCCCTTTTCAATAGCTACTACACCGAGGTGGAGGGGAGGGCGCTACTCCTTTCCCTGGATTGCTCCACTTTACCCTCAATACGTACCTTATATTGCTGGGTGTTAAACAAGGAGGTATCAAGTACCATTTTTAAAGTCTTTGGTATGACGTGACCTGGGATTGAACCCAGGTCTCCCGGACCATTGGCGAACACTCAACATTATTGGGTAAGGATCAAGAGTAAGTGGAGCAATCCAGAGAAAAGAGTAGCTTCCTCCCCTACACCTCGGTGTAGTAACTATTGAAAAGGGGTCCTTCGTGCCACCCTCAACTAAAGTCGCCAACTTTATATGCTATATATATATATATATCAGTGGCGACTGTAGCCTATTTTTGCTACTCGTGCCCCCCGCCCGCACTCTGTCAACTTCAGTTCCCAACCCGTGGTCCGTGGACCCAAAGTAAGTCATCATAGTTGCTATTGCGTGTTTCTCCATTGTATAGCACAGATTGACTAACGTACCTTGCATGGTGGTTTTTTTTTTGTAAACAATCAAGATACTATATAATTTGTAGTCTTGTTAATACAGTAGATAAGATAATTTTTTTTTCCTTTCAAAAGTATAGAAGAAAAGAGAAGATGTTCATTACTATGACGAGAAAAATATGTTTATTAGAATAAAGAAACTGATGACAATATACACAGACACAGCTAGCAGTTTCAATTTCGCTTAAAAAAAAGATTATTTGTTGAAAATGTATTTAAATAAACAAATTTTAGTTACAGAATGTAATATATGCAACATTCATTAAAGAAATAGACATCTGTTAGTGAAAAAACAAATTAAAACACGCCGTTTAACCAACATTTACCATAGCGATGATGATGACGTCGGCTATAATCTGCTATCCCCCCTCTCTCTCTCTCCTTCTCTCTCTCGGTCCCTCTCCCTCTTCCCAAGACAGTTGTCCGTTGTGCTAATTTTTTTTAGCACAGTATCTGGCTTGCTTTTTCTATTGGCTACAACCAAAAACGCGATTTCGCTAACATTAATGTTATTATAAGGGTCTAGTGCTGGGCACGGATAACGGGTGTTCAACATTATAGCCGATTTTATGGGATGTTCAATGAATCTGCCGGCAGCCGGACAAAGACCATCCGTTCAAAACAGCATTGTTGTAATATTTCCAGATATATTTATGAACTTTTGGCTACTTAGTTATCGAAACTTGAATAGATACGTAATTTAATTGAGATCAGACTAAGTATGTTTGCTTGAAATTAATGGATGATTTTTAATCCATTTTGAATAACATTGACCGAGTTATTGGTCGTGCCGGGCACGAGTAGCACTAGTCCCGTCTCCGCCTCTGATATATATATATATATATATATATGAATATTAATATTTAACAAATTCTTGGTACTGCAAAATTTAAGGATAATAGCAAAGGGAGGAATCCCATTTATTAAAACTGAAACAAAAAAAAAACAAAAAAAAAAATTAAATCAATAAAGGTATCCTTTCGTCTAGCACTTTATCAGTAGTTATGCCGGTTCGTTTATAACAACAGAAATTAGCAAGGGGGGATAAATAATGATCAACAGTTGGAGATGAAGAGTGGGAGAGAGTAAAAGGGAAAGTTTATTTTTACTGTCTACCTGTTTTTACTCTCCAATTGTCGATCATGCAAAATAAAAACTTATTGAAGCACCAATCAAACAGTAATCGTTGTTCTTATTGTTTTAAACAAACCAGCGTAACTATTGAAAAGATTAAACACGAAAGTGTCATTTTAGTTTTTTTTTAAATAATAGATATGATTCATCACTTTTCTATTATCATGTATATATATAATCGCCCACGGACAGATCTATTTCGTTCTATCAGAACCCTTCAGTGTAGCTAGACAGGCTAGATTCCAGATGCTGGGATCGAAACGCGGTTGACTTAGACGCCAATCCAAGATTCTACCACTCAGCCACGAGGAAACAATCGCAAGCGATGGAAATTTAAACGATAAAGAATCACTGTTGTTTTTGTTTACATATATCCGCTTAACGGCTACCGAGAACTCGATTCATATGAAGAGCCTTACATTACGCTAATGGCAACACATTTTACTTCCTTCGCTCGAGAGCTCAACCCTACAGTGGTAGGAGAGCATACATACATATATATATAAAAGTAAAGTTGGCGACCAGAGTCGAGGGTGACCCGAAGGCTCCCTTTTCGATAGCTTACTACACCAAGGTGTAGGGGAGGGCGCTACTCCTTTCCCTGGATTGCTCCACTTTACCCTTGATCAGTACCTTATAATGCTGAGTGTTAAGCAAGGAGGCATCCAGTACCATTTTTTGAGTTTTTGGTATGACTCGACCTGGGATCGAACCCAAGTCTCCCGGGCCATTGGCGAACACTCTAACCGCTAGGCCAATGTCCGGACATATATATATATATATAAATATATATATATATATATATATATATATTGTCATCCATATATATATTGTCATATATATATATATATATATATATATATATATATATATATTGTCATATATACATATATATGTATATATTTGTCATCCATTTAAAAAACAGATTTATGACAAGCCATTATATACATATATATATATATATATATATATATACATATATATAATGGTTTGTCATAAATCCGTTTTTTAAAGCACGTTGTATCTATGCATTTCAAATGCCCAAAGTTTTAAATGCAACCTGAAATTAACAGATTATAAAGCACCTCCATTTTACTTATTTCAGCTGCGACAGAGGGCACAACATAATTCAATTTATGATCTCACATCCCAAGAATGGAAGGTGTGTTAGTGGTAATACATGTGAGGGTCCCATCTATGAGTCAAATAGATTTTCACATCTTAAGATAGCTCTATACCAGTTGACACGCCGTTAAATCAATTAATCTAAATTAGCAGTTTTAATCTTTTTTTTTTATTTAAAATTTAGAAGACTAATCTTTAATTAAATGTGATTATTAATCATCAGTAATTTAAGGCATATCAACCATTGTAGATTATCTAATGCCAAATCCTCTTAATACTTATATATCAAATATATATGATTTGGTTTGATTGGGTTTTATGGCATATCAACCATTGTAGGTTATCTAATGCCAAATCCTCTTAATACATATATATCAAATATATATGATTTGGTTTGGTTAGGTTTTATGGCATATCAACCATTGTAGGTTATTTAATGCCAAATCCTCTTAATACATATAGATTAAATAAATATGATTTGGTTTGGTTAGGTTTTATGGCATATAAACCATTGTAGGTTATTTAATACCAAATCCTCTTTATACATATATATTAAATATATTTGATTTGATTCGGTCAGATTTTATGGCATATCAACCATTGTAGGTTATTTAATACCAAATCCTCTTTGTACATACATATTGCATATATAAATGATTTGTAAACACATTTTGTTGATAACGTTCTTAAACGAGCCTGATCTCTCTTTTGCATCGAGTTAAATGGTTTCAAGAATTTCTTTATAACTGTCTTAATTAAATATCAGTCATTAATTTGCACACAGTTTGATCTACCAGGTCCTACCCCACCGGGTCAGAGTGGTCCTGGGAGCAATGTCAATGAAGAGGTACTCCACATTCCCCAAATCTCCAAAGCTGGAGCCTCAACATCAAATGATTTTTGCCCATTCAGCCGGGACTGCAGAATATTCGAATAGCCTCTCTGCAGGGGGATAAGACTCCTGCAACGAGTATCCTGGATATGACACGAAACAATCTGGTGTGGCTCCAGTTATGCTGGTGTTAATTTACTAAGCTTTTTGCTTAGATGTAGCACAAGGCCGCATAAATTGGGCACCCAATGAGAATCGAACTCACTCGTGTAGGTTTGCTAGTCTACCTTGCTAACCATTACACCACCCGAGGTGCCCATGAAATGTAATTTACGAAGCTCTTTACTTCGATGCGGCACAAGGCCGAATGAATGGGACACCCAATGAGACTCGAACTCACTCTTGCAGGTTTGCTAGTCAAGCTTGTAAACCATTACACTATCCGAGGTGCCCCTCCAGTTATGCTGGTGCCTTATAGAATGCGGAGTATTTCTTTATTGCCATCGCTCTCAGGTCCTCACTGGCCCGGAAGAGTAGCACCTAATAGCCTCCTATCTCTGGGTCAAATAGAACTAAACTGTGTACTTATACAAAACAGAATTGTTTGAAATAGAACTGTTTTGACATTTAAACTGCGTACTTATTTTTGAGAACTTTTTATATGTATAAAAATGGATTTGAAATTAGATAACCAACTATTGTTGATATGCCATAAAATCAAAGTAAACCCAACCAAATCAGATAATTTAGACTCTGGTTTATGGGAGGGCTTAATCTTCTAAAGAGATGCTGTCGGTGTATTCTACACCCCCCGCCGACTTAGCTGAATAATTTAAGCGATTTGAAAAAGGAAATGGAGACAAGTCCAAGTGGCATAGTGATAAACGTGTAGGAGTGTGATATCGTATTAAGCGAGTTCAAACCCCAGTCCCGGCATTACGTTCACTTTGGGGTAAGATATGAAGAACTTGGTCCTCACAACTATGGGTTAAATAGTCCCCAAATGTCCTTCTACTAGGCATTAAATTGCACACGAAGTTTGATATGCTATTAAAACGAAGAAACCAAACAATCTTGGGAAAGGTATGAGCCCCACTTACTGACCTTAGTTATAGATTAAATGCTATCACTACCCCGCTAATACAAGGTTGGCTCTGGTATTGAATAACCCACAATGGTTGAAAAACCATAAAAACAAAGAGATTAAAGAAGGAGATCATGTTAAAAATTTGCAAAATAAAAACTTATTGAAGCACCAATACGCACACACATACACATGCAGATATATATATATGTGTGTGTGTATGCGTGTGTCCGTGTGTCCATGTGTGTGTGTGTGCGTATGTGTATGCGTGTGTATGTGCGTGTGTGTATGTGCGTGTGTGTATGCATGTGTGTGTGCACGTGTGTATGTGCGTGTGTGTATGCGTGTGTGTATACCACAAAACTAAAGTAAACCAAACAAAATCAGATGATTTAATGCGTGTGGGTGTTTGTGTATGCGTGTGTGTGTGTGTACCCATGTCTGTGTATGTGTGTGAGTATGCATATGCGTGTGAGTAATGCACGTGTATGTAAGCGTGTATGCGTGTGTGTATGTATATGCATGTATGTATGCGCGTGTGTGTATGTGCTTGTGTGTATGCGTATGGTTTATGTGTATGTGAATGCACGTGTGTATGTATGTGTATGTATGTGAGTATGCGAGTATCAGTGTCTATGTATGTGTGTGTATGCATGTACGTGTGTGTGCCCGAGTGGGTGTATGCGTGTGAGTGTGTGTATGCATGTGTTTGTGTATGCGTGTATGTGTGTGTATCAGGGGCGGAGACGGGACTAGTGCTACTCGTGCCCGGCACGACCAATAACTCAGTCAATGTTATTCAAAATGGATTAAAAATCATCCATTAATTTCAAGTGATCTCAATTAAATTACGTATCTATTCAAGTTTCGATAACTAAGTAGCCAAAAGTTCATAAATATATCTGGGAATAATACAACGATGCTGTTTTGAACGGATGGTCTTTGTCCGGCCACCGTCAGATTCATTGAACATCCATAAAATCGGCTATAATGTTGAACGCCCGATCCGTGTCAGGCACTAGACCCTTATAATAACAGTAATGTTGGAGAAATCCGCTTTTGGCTGTAGCCAATAGCAAGAGCAACCCTTACACTGTGCTCAAAAATCTTAGCACGTGTGACTGTTGATAGATATATTGGGAAGAGGGAGAGGGACCGAGAGAGAGAGAAAGAGATAGAGAGAGAGAAAGAGGGGGGATAGCAGATTAGAGCCGTCGCCGACGTCATCATCATCGCTATGGTAAATGTTGGTTAAACGGCGTGTTTTAATTCGTTTTTTCACTAACAGATCTCTATTTCTTTAATGAATGTTGCATATATTACATTCTGAAACTAAAATTTGTTTATTTGAATTCATTTTCAACAAATAATCTTTATTTTAAGCGAAATTGAAACTAATAGCTCTGTCTGTGTATATTGTCATCAGTTTCTTTATTCTAATAAACATATTTTTCTCGTCATAGTAATGAACATCTCTTTTCTTCTATACTTTTGAAAGGAAAAAAAATTATCTTATCTACTGTATTAACAAGACTACAAATTATATAGTATCTTGATTGTTTACAAAAAAGAAACACCATGCAAGGTACGTTAGTCAATCTGTGCTATACAATGGAGAATCACGCAATAGCAACTATGATGACTTACTTTGGGTCCACGGACCACGTGTTGGGAACTGAAGTTGACAGAGGGCAGGGGGGGCACGAGTAGCAAAAATGGGCTAGAGTCGCCACTGGTGTGTATATACGTGTGTGTGTGTATACAAGTGTGAGTGTGTGCGTACGCATGTGTTTTTGTATGTTTGTGTGTGTATGTATGTATGTGTGTGTATGCATGTGTATGTGTGTAAGTGTTTATGCAGATGTGTGTATGCGTGTGTGTATGTGTGGGGTTAAAGCGTGTGTGTATTCGTATTTGTGTATGTGTGTATATGCATGTGTATATGTGTAAGTGTATGCGTGTGTATGTGTGGACGCGTATTTATATGCGTGTATGCAAGTGGTTTATGCGTGTATGTGTACGCGTGTAGGCGTGTGTGTATATGTTTACTTGTGCATGAACGTATCAGTGTGAGTGTGGGAGTGTGTGTATATATGTGTGTGTGTTTGTGTGTGTCTATGCGTAAGTGCGTGTATGTGTGTGTATGTGTATGCAAGTGTGTGTGTATACGTGTATTTGTGTATGTATGTGAGTGTATGTGTGTATGTATGCATGTATGTGTACGTGATTGTATTTATGCGTATGCGTGTTTGTATGTGTGTGTGTGTATGTGTGTACGCGTATGTGTATGCGTATGTGTGTGTATGTGTGTTAGAAGTACAAACGAGGGTGAAAATAAAAGAGCTTAAGCCGTGAAGCTGAAGGTCGAAACTTAAATGTCTTTTTTAAGTTTGCTCTCTAGATAAATATATTTCAATTGGCTGGTCTAGCGGTTAGAGTGTTCGCCAATGACCCGGGAGACCTGGGCTCAATCCCAGGTCGAGTCATACCAAAGACTCAAAAAATGTTACTTGATGCCTCCTTGCTTAACACTCAGCATCATAAGGTACGGATCAAGGGTAAAGTAGAGCAATCCAGGGAAAGGAGTAGCGCCCTTCCCTACATCTTGGTGTAGTAGCTATCGAAAGGGGAGCCCTCGGGTCACCCTCGACTATGGTCGCCAACTTTACTTATATATATAGGGTACGAAAGCAAAATTAGAAATATTCCTGTAAAACAATAAACGACTCTATCATAAAACAAGATAAATTTAAATTTTAAAAAATAACCAACAAAATTAGAAAGACAGAAAACAGTAAATTTACTCAATAAGGCCACCATTTTCTTTTTCATCAACACGCCTTTGAAACAAGTTGCATTCCTTCAAAATAAATTCTTCAAATATTTTATTCCATTTCTTCTCAATAGTAATTTTAAACGAACCAATATTTGGATAGGAAGTTACATCTGTTTTGTAACGTAATAAAGGAGGTTGAAGTCTGGGCTTAGATTTTGTTTAATCATATTTACCCAACCCCTCCGCTCGGGCAGGATATCACACAAGGTCAATTTTTAAGCGGAGTTTAACAGGTTTGAATTCAGAGTTTTCCTTCTCCTAGACTAGTTGCCTCACCAAGGCTGAAGAACCCAGTCTGCCCTACTATTTACCCATAGCTGGAGGGAGAATATATTGGATTCATACATTTCCCAAGGGTAATGTGAAATGCAATCAGTCTCGTCCAGGATTTGAACTCGTGTCGCCGAGTCCATTTCCTACGACGATAACCATTACACCACGGGCACATCCAAAATCTTGTTTGATTGATGTCCTTACAGTTTTCTCGTGGATTTTTATTTCTCATGGCGTGCTTTCTTATTGACATTGTGGGGTACTTCTTTATTGCCGTAGCGAGAGCAGTTCAAAAATGCTTTTCATTTTCTGTTCAATTCTCCACTTCTGCTTTTCCTAACAAAGCTCTTTTTCTGTAATTTTTTGTTCTTTGCTGGTTGACAAAGAAACTTCGGCTTGGTTTCTGCGTTAAGTAAATCATAGATTCTTTGTCGTTTCTTTTCTTGAACCCCGATCTCCTGGACCATGAGTGAACAGATGTTGCATAGCCATAATCATACTATTGATTTACGAGCTTCAATGAACGAACGAACACACTTCTTTATAAAAATAAATCTCTCACACGTTATTCTCGAAAGGGTTGATTTTTCTGTGGTGTGTGAGAGATAGATGGAGAGACAAATACACTCAGAGAGAGGACTTCTTCCCATATCTTCCAATGCCAACGCTTGCACGCCCTTGCAAGCTTGTCAGGGACGCCTCTGATCGACTGCGTGTCCCTCGCTCGACTGCGATTCTCTGCACTCTGTCTAAATCAGACCGCTTGGTTCTCATCATGTGATCTCCTTCCGGTTACACACCTGTTGTACACGAGTGCCCTGATCACGTTACTGTTTACTAATCACAACGTGACAGCTTGTCAAGCACACGGGGTCACCAGGAACGAATCGAAAATCCATGTTTGGTTGTTTGGTTGGTTTTTATGGTATATCAACCTTTGTAGGTTATTTAACGCCAAATCCATTTTTATGTAAATAATCAGTTCTATTTAAAACAATTCAGTTTAGCATGAGTACACAGTTTAATTGTCAAAAACATTTTTTATTTCAAACAATTCAAGCAGTTATATATAACAATTCAGTTTAGTATAAGTACAGATTTTGTGTACACACAGTCACATGTCAGAACAGTTCTATGTTAAACAATTCAGTTTAGTGTAAATATAGTTTCAATGTCAAAAAACAGTTCTATTTGAAATAGTTCAGTTTAGCACAAGCACGCAGTTCAAATGTAAGCACGGTTCAATTGTCAAAAATCATTTCTATTTCAAGATATTCAGTTTAGCATAAGTATGCTGTTATTTCAATTTAACCCATAGATAGGACCCTGACAGGTGATACCACGCCGGGCCAGAGTGGCCCAGGGAGCAATGGCAATGAAGGGGTGCTCCGTATTCCTCTAGGCCCCAGCATTACATCCAGGACACTCATTGGGGTTTCTTACCACTCTGCAGAGAAGGAGTCGGTGTATTCTACAGCACCAGCCGACTAAGCAAAAATCCATGTCATATGTTATATAACACAAAGTGTTCACCACGGAGCCAATGAGAAATGCTCATGAATATTTTTAAAAATAAGTATGACATAATGTTCCTTTAAATAAAAATTGACCGAATTAAAAGTTGAAAGGTTTAAAAAAAGAATACAAAGAAACAAAACAGAATAAATGATTTCATTATTATCATTATTATTGCAAAAGGTACCCAAAACGAATCATTTTTATCGTCTTCCCGTAAATACCATTCCACATTGAAAATAAAAAATGAATAAAAAATAAGATAAAATAAAAAGTTAACATGACGATGATTTTAATTTTAATCATCATCATCATCATCATCCAACAAAACTCCCCTCAAAACAGATATTTCATATTCAAATCAAAATAAAGGTACCATAAAATTAGAATGAAAACGAAATTTTGAATTCAACAATCCATTCCCCGCCCCGACCCACTCTTTCTTCCTTTGTCTCACCCCTTCACATCAACAGACTGTCGAAATATGTTTAAATTGGTAAATATGTATGCCAGTACATTTGAAAGTATGCGTATATATGTACGCGCGACAAACAGCACATATATACACATACCAGCATTCAATAGCACACAAAATTAGGCCCACATACACACAAATAACCACCAATTTCCAAACAAAATTTAACCATATTAATAATTTTTATTTATTTTTTAAAAATCTTTACTCTGTCCGACGATTGCAAAATGCATGAAGCTCAGGGTCTCAAACACTACCATGTAATGTATATAAATATAAATATATATATATATATATATATATATATATATATACGTGGTGCATTCAGTAGGTTTCCAGATTTTTTTTTTTTTTGTACAGACATTTAAAAATGTGGTAGACTCTTGAAAATTCAGTAGGTTATTACAATACATTTTATGGGATGACTGACCATCTTTTATGATGTCAGGTTCAAATGAACAGGTACAGCAGCAATTGGAATACACCCTACTAAAGCCTGATTGTCACAGCTGGTGAATTTCAAAAATGAAATCTGACACTTTAGAAGAACGATATGCAATAAAATTCTGTTTTAAACTTGGAAAAAATGCTACAGAAACGTATGGAATGCTTTTGAGGCATCTTGCATGAATCGAGCATCAGTTTTTGAGTGGCATAAGAGATTCAAGGAAGGCAGGGAGTCTGTAAGGGATGATGAGAGGTGTGGGAGGAGTAAGGAAGTCAATAGACCAGAGTTGATTGGCCAAAGGGTTAGGGTTAGGGTTACTTTGTTGAGGTTTTAAGGGAGTTCAGGAAGAGGCCAGCACTCTTCAAATTGGGTCAGTAGCATTTCCAGCAGGACAATGCACCAGTCCCCATCTCCATCCCTATAGTCGAGACCTTGCTCCCAGTGACTTTTGGTTCTTCCCTAAGCTCAAAGGCTGTCATTATGAGACAATTGAGGAAATGAAAGAAGCTGTGACGAAGGTCATTGACACGCTCACACAAGAGGACTTCCATGAGGCCTTGCAGAAGTTGTTGGAATGGTACAAGTGCATTACAGCCGGAGGCGATTACTTCGAAGGGGACTAGAGTTTCATGTGTGTACTATCAATAAAAGTGCCCATAGGAAAAAAGTCTGGAAACTTATTTAATGATCCTCGTTTATATATATATATATATATAGGGATGACAGTATATATATATATATATATATATATATTCTTTCAGCAATAGACATGTTTTTTTCAGTGTTAGTATATGATTTATACTCTAACGCTAATGTTAATCGTTTTTATTGTTTTTTTGTTTTTTTTAATCTTTACTCTGTCCAAAGATTGCAAAATGTATGAAACCCAGGGTTTCAAACACTGCCCTGTAATATATATATATATATATATATATATATATATATATATATGTATATATATATATATATATATATATATATATATATATGGATGACAATATATATATATATATATATATATATAACCTCTATTCTTTCAACAATACACATGTTTTCTTTACTGTTAGTATATTATTGATACTCTGAAGCTAATATTGATTTTTGGACAATGGAGACTCGACTGAAATTTTATTTCAACCACCAACCATTCCAATACCGATCAAAACATTATGAAATTGTTTTTTTTTTTTTTTGCCGTTACGGTTCAACCTCTATAAGCTTACTATCAACATACTCTTTTGATGCCATGAGACATTTATAATATAATACGAAAGAAATCTTTTTTTTTTTCGGAGTTTCGAAGATTACTTTTTATTATAAAAAAAATGATGGCCAGAGCCATTGTCAGTCTTAATTTATCGAATTTGCTTAGAGGATACAGCTCCTAATTCTTTTGTTTCAATTTCACTTCCTCTGTTGACGAGTAAGGAAATGATTCGTTGTCAGAACTCAAACGGTGATAGTCAGATAAATATTCGATGGAACAATTTATAAAACTGCTTATTACAAAGAGAAGAGAGGGAGAGGGAGAGAGAGAGAGAGAGAGAGAGAGACGGAGACAGAGAGAGAAGAGAGAGAGAGAGAGAGAGAAGTCGATAGATGTATTATGGCTTTAAAGTCGAGGTCAAAGGTCAGTAAAAAGGTTCAACAGTCGTACTATTTGACCCATTTCAGGTCACGGCAGATTACATTACGGAAATTTAATTATAACGCAATGGCATTTATTTCACGTCAGACATTTTGTATTAGTGGTCCATTTCCCGCTTTTTTATAATCTTATTGGTGACTGTAGATTATCTGATAAAGTGTTGGTTTATTTTGTTTTTTTCTCTGTTGTTTTTTTTATTTTGTTGTTTTTTTAGGGTTTTTTTTTGTGGTGGGAGTATCAGTAATTGTGAGCAAGATGAGGAAAAGGTGACTAAGAAATTGTTCTTTGAATTATAAAATCAGCAACCTTAAGAAAGAAAGAAAGAAAGAAAGAAAGAAAGGAAGAATATTTTGTGAAGGGTTCAAAAGAAAGAAAGAAAGAAAGAAAGAAAGAAAGAAAGAAAGAACAAGTTGTGAAGGGTACAAAAGAAAGAGAGAAAGAAAGAGTTGTGAAGAGTACAAAAGAAAGAAAGAAAGAAAGAAAGAACAAGTTGTGAAGGGTACAAAGAAAGAAAGATAGAAAGAAAGAAAGAAAGAAACAACAAGTTGTAGAGGGTACACAAGTAAGAAAGCTCCGGACAAATAAAGGTGGGTGAAAAATTAAAGACAAAATAGATAGATAGATAGATCAACCTGTGACGGAGAAATTGTGAATGGTATTGATAATAATATAATTTTTTTAATTAAATAGAACAATATGAAAAATAGAATTCCTTAGAAAACAAAGAAAGAACTTCAATTTTGAGAAGATTGGTCGGTAATTATGATCAATCATATTGACAACCATGTTAATCTATTTTCTATCATGAAATCTGTTAGATGTTGTCCATTCATATTTGGAATGTTGTGTATGGACAGCAATCGATTAGCTATCGGTCATATGGAAGTCAGATCTGACCGATAAAATGAAACGCAGTTTCTTCCAAACAGCGGTCGTATCGATACTGCTATATGGATGCACTACTTGGACGCTAACAAAACGGCTGGAGAAGAAGCTAGACAGCAATTACACAAGAATGCTGCGAGCAATATTGAACAAGTCCTGGAGGCAACACCTCACAAGACACCAACTATACTGCCACCTACCTCCCATCACGAAAACTATCGAAGTGAGATGAACCAGACATGCAGGATACTGCTGGAGAAGCAGGGACGAGCTCATAAGTGATGTACTCCTATGGACCTCCACATATGGCCGAGCAAAAGCAGGACGGCCAGCTCGAACATACATACAGCAGCTATGTGAGGATACAGGATGTAGCCCTAAAGACCTGCTGGGGGCGATGAACGATAGGGAGGAGTGGCGAGAGAGAGTCTGGGATATCCGTGCCGGTGGCACGACATTATGATGAGGATATTGAAAACCAACTAAGTTTTTCGAAAATGTTTTGCTTTTTCTTTCCATATCAATTTCTTACTTTATTACCCCCTCTCTCTCTCTCTCTCTCTCTCTCTCTCTCTCTCTCAGTCTCTCTCTTTTTCTTTCTCTCTCCTCTTTCCCTCCTCTCTCTCTCTTTCACTCTCTCTCTCTCTTACTCTTTCTTTCTCTCTCTCTCTCTCTCTCTCTCTCTCTCAATCTCTTTTTTCTTTCTCTCTCTCCCTTCCCTTCTCTCTCTCTTTCTCTCTCTCTCTCTCTCTCTTACACTTTCTTTCTCTCTCTCCCAATCTCTTTTTTCTCTCTTTCTCTCCTTTCCCTCCTCTCTCTCTCTCTTTCACTCTTTCTTTCTCTCTCTCAATCTCTATTTTTTCTTTCTCTCTCTCCCCTTTCCCTCCTCCTCTCCCTCTCTCTCTCTCTCTCTCTCTCTCTCTCTCTCTCTCTCTCTCTCCGCCTATCTATCTATCGATCTGTGTTCTCGTTGTTTTCCTTCTAAATATCCCTTTCCTTGTATTTCTTTTATCTCTCCCTGAGACCCCCACTTTTCATTTTCCTTTTCTCTGTCTCTCTCTTTATCTCCCTCCCCCTCTCTCTCTCTCTCTCTCCCTCTCTTTGTTCCTTTCTCTTCCACTCGTTGTTTTCCATCTATATTTCCTTCTCCCTTTATGACTCTTTCTTTCTCTCACTAGCTTTTACCAATTTTTCTTTTAATTTCTTCTCCCTTTTTCACTTTGTTACCCTGTTATTCAAAAGGCATTGTAACGTCTTTTTGAAAATCGGGGCACATGGGGAAACCTGACACATCATCAGCTGAGCCAAACTACCAAAAGACTTAAAGGTAAATTTTCGTTCAAGGTACCTTAACCACAGAAAACAATACACATTAATATCTTCCTGAAAGATTAGAAAATGTTGACTTTTTCTCTTTTCGGAAAAAGATTTTTCTATAAAAAAAATCGAAGTCTTCGTATAATATTATTACTAATATCAATGTGATTAACACACGTTACTACCGTGATACCTGAAGGGATAAATACAAGAAAAAAAGCAAGACTTGAAAAATTCAGTATGAATTCAATATTTTAGAAATTAGTGAATCAAAATTTTTACTCATATCAACACAGATGACAAAGTTTTACCTAGAAGACGCCGAGCTGCATTGAAAGGTTTGTTCAGGCAATAACGTCACATATTCTGATAAAGGTGCTGGCTTTGTTCTTATGGATTCCACTGGTTGGTTGGTTGGTTAGTTCGTTCGTTCGTTGGTATATCAACCTTTGTAGGTTATTTAATGCCAAATCCATTTTTAAACAAATAATCAGTTCTATTTCAAACAATTCAGTTTAACGTAAGTACAGTTTAAATATCAAAAACAGTTCCATTTCAAACAATTCAGTTTTGCATAAGTACGCAGTTTTAATATGAGTACATAATTTAATTGTCAAAACATTTCTATTTCAAGCTATTCAGTTTAGTCAAACAGTTCTGATTCAAAGAATTTAGTTTAATATAAGTATAGCTTTTGTTTACACACATTTAAATGTCAAAACAGTTCTATTTCGAACAATTCAGTCTAGCATAAGAACTCAGTTTAGTTCTATTTAACCTATTGATAAGGACCCTCCAGGTGCTATTACTCTGAGCTAGAGTGGAGCTGCGAGTGATGGCGATGAAGGAGTACTCCACATTCCCCAAAGCTCCAGCATCACAGGAACCTCACCATCAGACTGATTAGTGTCATATCGTTGGTGGGGTCTTACTCCTCTGCAGAGGTGCAGTCAGTGTATTCTACAGCCCCAAGCGACTGGGCAAGGATTCCACAGATTAAAACAACAAAATAATGCAATTATATATACAACTACGACGAAAAGATTTCTCTGCAAACCATGACAAAAAATATAGACTTTTTTTAATATGTCCGATTCAAAACTTATTACTAAAGAAGACAAAATCTGGACTTTGTTAATTGTTGTCCCTCCATAGTCCCTAAAATATTTGGTCTTCCTAAAATCCATCAACGAGGAATTCTTCTACAACCACTTACTTCTGGGATTAATCTGCCCCTCAGAATATCGTAAAATCTTCAGCCAAAATATTATCCTCTCTCTTAGTCAGGATTTACAATTTGCAAATCAAGAACTCAACAAAATCTATAATTTAAACATGGAAAACAAATCTCAAACCAGTCTCGACAAAAATTATTATAAATTAAACGTTTAGAAATTCACCTAAAAAAAATAAACATAAAATTACCTTTACCTATTCATAAAGTAAGTAAAGTTGTCTCCCTTTAGTCGAGGGCAACCAGAAGGCTCCCTTTTCAATAGCTACTACACCGAGGTGTAGGGGAGGGCGCTACTCCTTTCACTGGATTGCTCCACTTTACCCTCGACATGTACCTTATATTGCTGAGTGTTAAGGAAAGAAGTATCAAGTGCCATTTTTAAAGTCTTTGGTAGACGCGACACGGGATTGAACCCAGGTCTCCGGGATCATTGGTGAACACTCTACCCACTGGGCAATGAGCCAGTTATCAAAATCTGCTCATTCTGCACGAAACATTGCTTTTATTTTATACAACGTATTTTTTTAAAAGCACACGCATGGATTCTTGCATGGGTTTTCGTTATTTGTCGCTGCCTCCCACCAGACACGACTTGACACAAGGTCAAAAGCCCGAAGGCCGATTAAAGTGGGGATAAAGGGAGGGAGAGGTCGGGAACGAGCCAAGACTCGAACCCTGCTGGTCTATGCTGCTCATCGCCTCACTTAGTGCAATGTGAGCCTGATGAGGCAAGCAGTTTCACGAACCCAAATGTGGGTCCGGGTACGTATGCCAGTTTACGACTTTAACTAGACGCGAGGTCTAATGCCATACATGGGTTACAAAGGAGACAAAAGTGCAGCTCGCCCACCCAAGGGTAGCCAAGTCGAAACTAGGTGCCTAAAAGGCCCCAAGTCTGCCATTGTTCCTTTTGTAGAGCCACGCTCCAGACCGAAGTCCAGAACGGACTCTGGGGTGCCTCCTTGCATGCGTTTTCCTTGAATTTGAAAATCTAATTCCTTTAAATTTATAATGCCCAAAGATTCTATTTCCGTTATATAGATATATTATATATCCACGATATTATGACAAAGCAAAAATTCCAGAGAGATTAAACAGTATTGAACCAACCCTATACTTTACTTATGAACTATAAACTGACAGCATATTACCTTTCTTGGATATCTTACAAATCAATACTAACAAGAAGCTAGAGTGGGTGTCCTCGTGGTGTAATGGTTAAAGTAGTTAGCTAGTTCGTACTCCAGTTGCGCTATTACGTTCACTTTTGGGCAAGTACCCTTGGGAAAGGTATGAAAACCCTTATCCTCCCAGCTATGGGTTAAATAATATCACTTTTGTTCTACTAGGAGAATAGATTTGGCATTAAATAACCTACAAATGTTGATATGCCATTAAACAAAAAACCAAACCAAGAAGCTAGAATTTAATGTTCATCACAAATCTGCTAATGAAAATAGCTCTACCTATTTTTACTCACATTATAACACCAACATAAAATGTGGAATAATCATAGAACTTTTAAGATTTGCATCCACCAAATTTTTAAATGATGAATTTGATTTTAGAGAAAATTCCTTTGAACAGATTGAATATCCTGAATCGACGCGCTAAAATAAAAGCTCTTAAAATTAATAAACGTAAATGTTTTTCAAAAATTCTAAACAATAATTTTCCTACTGATGATTTAGTTCATAGATGTTTTTTTACCCAATAATTCAACCCCAAATATTACCGAAAAGGATATATATATATATATATATATATATATATATATATATATATATATATCCTTTTTCCTTATATATATATATATATATATATATGATGAGAGACAGAGAGAGAGAGAGATAAATAGATAAAAACAGACATACAGATAGATGAATAGATCGATTGGTTGGTTGGGCTTTATGGCATATCAACCTTTGTCGGTTATTTGATGGCAAATCCATTTTTATACAAATAATCAGTTCCATTTCAAATAATTCAGTTTAGGATAAGTGCGCAATTTAAATCTAAGTACAGTTTAATTTTGAAAAACATTTCTGTTTCAAGCTATTCAGTTTAGTCAATCAGTTCTAATTCAGCTAATTCTGTATTAGTACAGATTTTGTTCACACATAGTCCAGTTTCAATGTGAAAAAACAGCTCCACTTCAAACGACTCAGTCCAGCACAAGCGTGCAGTCTAAATTTAAGTACACAGTTTATTTTTTAGTCTAACGGTTCTAATTCAGATAATTCAGTTTAGTATTAGTACATTTTTTATTTGCACACAGTTAAATCTCAAAACAGTTCAATATTAAACAAATCAGTTTAGTGTAAGTAAATTTTTAATGTCAAAAGCAGTTCCATTTCAAACAATTCCGTTTAGCATAAGCACGGAGTTAAAATGAAAGTACAGTTTAATTGTCAAAAACATTTCTCTTTCAAGCTATTTAGTTTAGTCAAACAGTTCTAATTAAACCAATTTAATTTAGCATAAGTATGCAGTTAGTTCTATATAACCCATAGATAGGGCCCATTCAGGTGCTACCACGCCGGGCCAGAGTGGACTTGGGAGCAATGGCAATGAAGGGGTACTCCGCATTTCCCAAAGCTCCAGCATCACTGGAACCTCATCATCAGATTGTTTAGTGTCATACTAGGACACTCATGGGGTGGGGGGTCTTACCCCTCTGCAGAGGAGCAGTCGGTGTGTTCTACAGCCCCAGCCAACTGGGCAAAAATGAAATGACGTCACCAGATTAGATAGATAGATAGATAGATAGAATGTGGTTGAATTGGGTAAAATATGTAACCAATTGTTGGAAAACAATTACTTTTGTAATACATCCTCCCAAGGTTGGGCAGAAAGTACTTGGAAAATAACTAATTATGGAAGGTTTATCAACTAATTCCCGCCAAATATCATAAGATCAATACGGCAATTCGAAAGGATGAACAAAAACATATGTAGACAAAAAATTTGTATTATATTTAATCAAATATATGTATATATATATATATATATATAGTAAACAGGAAATTGGTATAATGGTTAGAGTGTTCGCCAAAGGCCCGGGAGACCTGGGTTTAATCCAGGTCGAGTCATACCAAAGACTTTTAAAATGGTACTTGATGCCTCCTTGCTTAACACTCAGCATGATAAGGTACGGATCAAGGGTAAAGTGGAGAAATATCGGGAAAGGAGTAGCGCCCTTCCCTACATCTTGGTGTAGTAGCTATCGAAAAGGGAGCCTTCGGGTCACCCTCGACTATGGTCACCAACTTATATATATATATATGTAAGTAAAAGTAAAGTTAGCAACCATAGTTGAGGGCGACTCGAAGACTTTTTTCTTTGGTATGACTCGACCTGATATTGAACCCGGGTCTTTCGAGCCATTGGCGAACACTCAACACATGATATACGAAGTATAAAAAAAAAATAACTGGAAAAAAAAATAACAGGAACGGAATCTTTAATTCTTTTAACTACATTGAATAAAGACCTAGATGCATATACCCAGCCCCTTTACCCCGGGTAAGATTGGTTAGCAGGACGGTTTCTAATCGGAATGCACATTCTTTAATTTCAGAGCTTTCCTTTTCCTAGATTGGTTGCTTAACAGATGCAAAAGAATCCAATATACCTGACTATTTACCCGTAGCTAACAATTGAAGGGGGGAAGAGAACGAAACATATCTTTCCCAAGGACATTAATACCAAGGGAAAAGCAAAACCCTTCCTTCAGGATTTGAACTCCTGGCACCAATTCCATTTCCTTCAACCATAGCCGTTTGCAACACAGCCAAAAATTTATATAAGAAAGTCCTGATGTTTATACATCTCGACTTAGTCTTGATGTATCCGTTCATATCGATTCTCATTTGGATCAGTAGCTTTTAGCAGAACGCACAATCGTTAAAGTCCTGAAGTCTCCATGATTACCCGGTACCCCGAACTTGTGAGAATTGATAAAGATTAAAAAAATAAAAATAAAATGAAATAAATCTAAAAGTGTAGCAATTGCCAGAAGCTTCTGACAAGAAGTAGGAGTCGTGAATGCGAGAAAGACAAACTTACCGGCGCTAAAAAGAAACGTTGTCTCATTCAGCAGTGACCACTTGGACTGGAAAGAACTACTTCTCTCTTGCTGTTGGTGGGGAAGACCACGTGTCTGCTAAGCGGCATGCTGGCTCACTCTCCCACCAGTAACAGCCTTTACTGAACATATCAACTAGACAACAGAATAGACCTTTAAACCATTCACCAAACTGGGAATGACCAATATATTTTAACAACTTCTCTGGGAGACTGTCTACTAATAGTCCAGGAAAGCATTTCAGCACTACGGAATAGCCGTATTAAACTCTTAAATAAAGTTGAAATTTGAAAGGTATCTCAGTGTCTTTCTTTCCTTTTTCCCGTAATTTTACAGCAGCCTTCCACAGACAAACAAGAAGCCATCAAGTTAAATTGGGTTTAAAAAATAGTCATATACAACAACTGATAACCACCAACATCAACAACCAACAACTTACTAAACGGAATCAAATAACCAACAAATCTCTTACACCCTATTGTCCAGTTGGCTGAGACTGTAGAATACACCGACTGCACCTCTCCAGAGGGATAAGACCCCCCAATGAGTGTCTTGGATATGACACTAAACAATCTGATGGTGAGGTTCCAGTGATGCTGGGGCTTTGGGGAATGCAGAGCAACCCTGCATTGCCATTGCTCTCAGGTCTGGCGTGGTAGCACCTGAATGGGCCCTATCTATGGGTTAAATATAACTAAAGGCATACTTATGCTAAACTGAATTGTTTGACTAAACTGAATAGCTTGAAATAGAAATATTTTTTACTCTAAACTGATTTGTTTAATATAGAACTGTTTTGACATTTAACTGTGTGCAAACAAAATCCGTACTTATACTAATCTGAATTAGGTAAATTAGAACTGATTGACTAAACTGAATAGCTTGACATAGAAATGTTTTTCAGAATTAAACTGTACTTAGATTTAAAATGCGCACTTATCCTAAACTGAATTATTTGAAATAGAACTGATTATTTGTATAAAAATGGATTTGGCGATAAATAACCTTCAAAGGTTGATATGCCATAAAACCCAACCAACCAACCATCCTACACCCTATAAACTACTTACGAGTTTTCTCTCGTTTCCCTAAACTGAAAATTCATTTCAACAGATTTTAAGATAATGATGTTATTAAATCATATACGTTTGTATATCTTTCCACCCTTCCAAAAAATGTTTTTGAGGTATAATGGTAAATAATTTTGAATAAACCACAACTTCTGAAGAAAATGAATCCCTTATTCATTGTTCATTTCTGTCTTGGTAAATACAGCTTCAATCTTGATATTTTTTGGGCACTTATCACGAATTTTGAAGTAAATGAACATTTTACACATGGTTCATTTCAGTCTCTCTCTCTCTCTCTATATATATATATATATATATATGATTTGGTATTAAGTAACAATCAATGTTTGAAATGCCATTGAAATAAATAACCTATGTATATTTACAAAGAGAGCGAGAGAGAGAGAAAGATAGAAAGAGAGAGCGAGAAAATGAGTGAGCAAGAGAAATAGAGAGAGATGTATATATATATATATTTTTCATAATCCCTTTTATACATTTTTTTCGCATTTTATACAAAAACTACTCTCTCTCTCTCTCTCTCTCTCTCTCTCTCTCTCTCTCACACACACACACACACACACACACGCTCACACACACAAATCATGAATGTCTTTCTTTTCAGAACTCTCTTCTTCATTCTTCTCTTTATATTTCTGTTTCTCAACCTTTATATATATATATATATATATATATATATTATAACAGTGTTGATTGTCACTAAATCACTTTGTGGGTTTGTGTCGAATCAAGTGCAATATCATATGGACAGTGCTCAATATCTAGGATAGAGCTATTATATAATAATAATAATAATAATAATAATAATAATAATAATAATAATA
>OY757944.1:8040887-8043387 GCA_963585895.1 Sepioteuthis lessoniana
TTTCTTTCATTCTTTCTTTTTCTTTTTTCATAAAATTCTTTCTTTATTTCTTTCTTTCTTTTTCTTTTTTCATAAAATTCTTTCTTTCTTTCTTTCTTTTTCTTTTTTCATAAAATTCTTTCTTTCTTTCTTTTTCTTTTTTCATAAAATTCTTTCTTTCTTTCTTTTTCTTTTTCCATAAAAATCTTTCTTTCTTTCTTTTTCTTTTTTCATAAAATTCTTTCTTTCTTTCTTTCTTTTTCTTTTTTCATAAAATTCTTTCTTCTTTCTTTCTTTCTTTCCTTTTTTCTTTATCTTTTTTTATAAAATCCTTTCTTTCTTTCTTTCTTTTTCTTTTTCTTTTTTCATAAAATTTTTTCTTTCTTTCTTTTTCATTTTCATAAAATTCTTTCTTTCTTTCTTTCTGTCTTTCTTTCTTTTTCTTTTTTCATAAAATTCTTTCTTTCTTTCTTTCTTTTTCTTTTTTCATAAAATTCTTTCTTTCTTTCTTTTTCTTTTTTCATAGAATTATTTCTTTCTTTCTTTCTTTTTCTTTTTTCATAAAATTCTTTCTTTCTTTCTTTCTTTTTCTTTTTTCATAAAATTCTTTCTTTCTTTCTTTTTCTTTTTTCATAAAATTCTTTCTTTCTTTCTTTTTCTTTTTTCATAAAATTCTTTCTTTCTTTCTTTCTTTTTTTTTCTTTTTCTTTTTTCATAAAATTCTTTCTTTCTTTTTTTCTTTTTCTTTTTTCAAAAAATTCTTTCTTTCTTTTTCTTTTTCTTTTTTCATAAAGTTCTTCCTTTCTTTCTTTCTTTCTTTTTCTTTTTTCATAAAATTCTTTCTTTCTTTCTTTCTTTTTCTTTTTTCATAAAATTCTTTCTTTCTTTCGTTCTTTCTTTCTTTTTCTTTTTTCATAAAATTCTTTCTTTCTTTCTTTTTCTTTTTTCATAAAATTCTTTCTTTCTTTCTTTCTTTCTTTCTTTTTTCATAAAATTCTTTCTTTCTTTCTTTCTTTTTCTTTTTTCATAAAATTCTATCTTTCTTTCTTTCTTTTTCTTTTTTCATAAAATTCTTTCTTTCTTTCTTTCTTTTTCTTTTTTCATAAAATTCTTTCCTTCTTTCTTTCTTTCTTTCTTTCTTTTCTTTTTCTTTTTTCATAAAATACTTCCTTTCTTTCTTTCTTTCTTTCTTTTTCTTTTTTCATAAAATTCTTCCTTTCTTTCTTTCTTTCTTTTTCTTTTTTCATAAAATTCTTTCTTTCTTTCTTTCTTTTTTTTTCATAAAATTCTTTCTCTCCTCCGTTTTTTTTTATCACTTTCTTATCTCCTGCTTTTCAATTTTCTCGGTTTTTTTCTTCTTTTTTTTTGGTTATCTTATCATTTTATAACTTTTTTCTTTTTCTTTTTCTTCTTATTCAATTTTTTTCTTCTGCTCACTTTTTCATTTCTTTTTTTGCGTTCATTTTTTTCCTATAACTACTTTTTCTTCTTTTCACTTTATTAATTTTTTCTTTCTTCCCTTCAGTTATTTTTCTATTTCTTTCTTTTACCATATCTTTCATTTTCTCATTATATCTTTTTTTTTTCCTTGATTCATTCAAACGTGCTTTCTTTGATTTCATTTTTCAATGAAAATATTGAGAGAAAGAGTTGCATGTAGGAATTTATGATTATTTTAAACGCACTGTCAAAGAGGGTGTTTTCATGATTTTCCCTTACCCCCAATTAGATAGATAGATAGATAGATAGATACTGTTTACCAACCCCTCCGCTCGGGCAGGATATGACACAAGGTCAATTTTTTAAGTGGAGTTTATCAGGTTTGAATTCAGAGTATTCCTTCTCCTAGATTAGTTGCCTAACCAAGGCCGAAGAACCTAGTCTGTCCTACTATTTACCCATAGCTGGAGGGAGAATAATTGAATTCATACCTTTCCCAAGGGTATTAGTGCTATGTGAAATGCAATCAGTCTCGTCCAGGATTTGAACTCGTGTCGCCGTGTCCATTTCCTACGACGAAAACGACTAAATAGATAGATAGATAGATAGATAGATGGATAGATAGATAGATAGATAGATAGATAGATAAAGAAAAAGATTGATACAGAATTAAACTGAGGAAAATTTAGGCAGAGAAACAAAGAGGGAAAGACTTTAAAAAGAGAAGGGATGTGTGTGTGTGTGTGTGTGTGTGTGAGTGTGATGGAGCAGAATAGATAGATAAATACAGAATGAATTGATTGAAATAGATCGATTGAGAGATAATGAATCACAATTCGTAGATCAATAGATTATGAATATAGATAGATAGATAGATAGATAGATACATACATACATACATACATACATAGATTTGAATAGACCGAGATAGATAGATAGATAGATACATACATACATACATACATAGATTTGAATAGACCGAGATAGATAGATAGATAGATAGATACATACATACATACATGCATACATACATAGATTTGAATAGACCGAGATTGATAGATAGATAGATAGATAGATAGAT
>OY757944.1:8048387-8208387 GCA_963585895.1 Sepioteuthis lessoniana
AGCTCAGGCATTACCGAAACCTTACCATCAAATTGTTTAGTGTCATATCCAGGACACTTGTAGGTTGGGATGTCTTGCCCCTCTGTAGATGTGCAGTCGATGTATTCTACAGCTGTAACCGACTGGGCAAAGAATTATTAGTGTTAGCGATACTTGATATCAATTGTGTGAAAACAAATGATTAATATTGAATAAAATTATTAGTGTGAGATAGCAATGCTTGAAAACATTTAATTGGATGCAAATAAATTAGGTCTAACACGTTTAAAAAGAAGTTACCAAAAACTATTCACTAACAAATCATATTGTCATCTACGGACACAATGTTTCGTTGCATCACAAAGCATCTGTATGGCTCGGCATGCGAGATGCTTCAAGCTAGGACCGAAACCCAAAAGATTTAAAGTCAGCTGGATATCTTATTGAACTACCATGTCAGCACCCGTGAAGGTATTTAAACGCATATATATAATTTTTCTTTTGTTTATAGATGTTCGCCAGTGGTCCAGGAGACCAGGGTTCAATCACAGATCGCGTCATACCAAAGACTTTTAAAATGGTACTTGATACCTCCTTGCTTAATATTCAGAAATATAAGGTATTTATCAAGGGTAAAGTGGAGCAATCCAGAGAAAAGAGTAGCGCCTTCTGCTACACCTCGGTGTAGTAACTATTGAAAAGGGAGCCTTCTGGTTGCCCTCAACGACGGTCGCCAACTTACATACACGATTAGCATCTACTGAGTACTCAATTCATTATAAGAGCAAACAGCCTACTTCGAGATTTGTACTCTGATCACCGTGTCCATTTTCTGACACACATACTTTGGGTTGGTTACACCATTTGCTGTCCCAAACAGATAGATAGATTGATAGATAGATAGAAAATGAGCTAGCTAGCTTGCTAGATAGATAGATAGATAGATAGATAGAAAAATTGAGCTTGCTAGATAGATAGATGGATAGATTGATAGATAGATAGATAGAAAATGAGCTAGCTCGCTAGCTAGCTAGCTAGATAGATAGATAGATAGAAAAATTGAGCTAGCTAGCTAGCTAGATAGATAGATAGAAAAATTGAGCTTGCTAGCTAGCTAGCTAGCTAGATAGATAGATAGAAAAATTGAGCTAGCTAGATAGATAGATAGATAGACAGAGAGTTCAACAGATGTAGATGGAGGGAATGAGAAAAAAGAGACTGAAAGGGACATAGAGAGAAAGAGTAGTAATTTACTAAGCTCTTTGCTTCGATGTGGCACAAGGCCAAATGAATGGGGCGCCCAATGAGACTCGAACTCACTCGTGTAGGTTTGCTAGTCTAGCTTGCTAACCGTTACACCACCAGAGATGCCCTCGAACTCACTCATGTAGGTTTGCTAGAGTAATTTACAAAGCTCTTTGCTTCGATGTGGCACAAGGCCAAATGAATGGGGCGGCCAATGAGACTCGAACTCACTCGTGTAGGTTTGCTAGTCTAGCTTGCTAACCGTTACACCACCAGAGATGCCCTCGGACTCACTCATGTAGGTTTGCTAGAGTAATTTTCAAAGCTCTTTGCTTCGATGTGGCACAAGGCCGAATGAATGGGGCGCCCAATGAGACTCGAACTCACTCGTGTAGGTTTGCTAGTCTAGCTTGCTAACCGTTACACCACCAGAGATGCCCTCGGACTCACTCATGTAGGTTTGCTAGAGTAATTTACAAAGCTCTTTGCTTCGATGTGGCACAAGGCCGAATGAATGGGGCGCCCAATGAGACTCGAACTCACTCGTGTAGGTTTGCAAGACTAGCTTGCAATGTGTGTGTATATGTGTGTGAATGGATAGATTGGAAAGCTTCGAGGAATGAAAACCTATTTACCCAATGAGAAATGTCATTTCACCTCGTAATATACATTTCCAAAATTTGCATAATACAGATCTCTGCTTCAACGAAAAAGGAAGTGCTGCACATTAGTTTCATTTACATTTTCAATTTCCGAAATGCTTTCCACTCACGCCCGGCCGTTAAAATCTTCAACCATAACATTTCTGTCTTCAATAACTTAATTAGCTGTGTCAATGTAAGTGAATATTTATGCTCTCATAGGGTTATGAGCATGTTATCCCGAGTTCAAATCCTGGACAAGGCTGTTTGCATTTCATATAGTAGTAATATCTTTGGGAAAGGCATGAATCCAACTATACTTCTTACAGCTTTGACTAAATCGTTGCGCAAACCAGTCTTGAAAAAGAAAAGAACTCTTAATTCGAATCTGTTAAACTCATTATCGTGAGGATCTTTCTTTCTTTCTTTTGTTTAATGGCATATCAACCTTCGTGGGTTATTTAATGCCGAAGCCATTCTCCTAGAAGAACAGTGGTGGTGCTATTTAACCTATAGCTGGGAGGATAAGGGGGTTCATACCTTTCCCAAGGCTATTTGTCTGAAAGTGAACGTAATAGCGCGACTGGAGTTCGAACTCGCGTGCTACGATTTCGCAGATTATCGTGAGGAGACTTTGTATATATATATATATATATATATATATATATATATATATATATATATATGTGAGCATGCCTCTTCATGTTCCTTGCCCAATCGGCTGGGGCTGTAGAATTCACTGACTGCACCTCTGGAGAAGGGTAAGACCCCCCCAAGAGTGCTGTGGATATGACACTAAACAATCTGATGGTAAGGTTCCAGTGATGCTGGGACTTTGGGAAATGCAGAGCACCCCTTCATTGCCATCGCCCCCTGGTTCACCCTGGTCCGGAATGGTAGCACCTGATAGAGTGCTACCTATCTATGGGTTAAATAGAACTAACTGCATACTTATGCTAAACTGAATTGTTTGAATTAGAACTGTTTGACAAAACTGAAGAGTTTGAAATAAAAATACTTTTGACAATTAAACTGAACTTACATTTAAACTGCATGCTTATACTAAACTGAATAGTTTGAAATGGAACTGTTTTTGACATTGAAACTCTACTTACACTAAACTGAATTGATTAATCTAGAAATGCTTTTGATAGTTGACTATGTTTTTACAAAATCTGTACTTATACTAAACTGAATTAGCTAAATTAGAACTGTTTGAATAAACTGAATAACTTGAAATAGAAATGTTTTTGACATATAAACAGTGTACTCATACAAAACTGATTTTTTTAAATAGAACTATTTGAATAAAAATGCATTTTGCGTTAAATAACCTACAAAAGTTGATACGCCATAAAACCCAACCAACCAACCAACCAACTCTACATGTACCAGTATGTCAGTTTTAATCAGGGGTAGTGTAGTTTTGGGTTGACTGTTTGAGTTTTTACTGTTTTAATTATTTGTAGCGCTTTTTTTTTAAGTTGTCGTTTAGAACACACAAACACACACAGAGACACACACGTATATATATATATATATATATATATATATATATATATATATATATATTACAAAGTAGGTATTTACCTTCGTTTTGATATTTGTTTACCAATTCTGATTATTTATCTAAAAAATTCCTGGGATGAAGAAAATTTATAATATGATTTTTTCTTACAAAAAACAATTCAAACTTTAATGATTCCACATTGTAGACATAAGCGGTCTTTTAAATACATTATTTAACTTCTGACTGATAGACATACGTATTACCTGTTTGATTTAGTCGCTATGATAATTTTTCTCCTGTTAAATGATTGTAACAATGTTACATATTGCCACTTGAAACTTTTACTTTCAACGATAGTGTAAGAGTAATTCCTCATTTTAGTTTTTATATTGATCAGCTTATCGGCATTCGATCACTCTGATTTCATTGCCAGAACTAATTCTTCTTTTGCATTATTTTCTCATTATATATATATATATATATATATATGTGTGTGTGTGTGTGTGTGTGTGTTTCTTTAATGACTTTAAATATTAATTTTAATTTTATCAAGCAAAAAATCTATTTTCTTATTCGAAGTGGCCGAAGTTGTAGAATCTGCTTCCCTGCAGATGGGTAAGACCGCCCCCACAAAAAAAATATGTCCAGGTTTTGTTTTGTTTGGTTTGGTTTCATGGCATATAAAACATTGTTGTTTATTTAATGCTAAATCCTCTTTATACATATATATTAGATATATATGATTCATAAACACAATACATACAAGGCTCATTAAATAAGTTTCCAGACTTTTTTCGTATGGGTATTGCAATGCACTTGTTATACCGTTCCAACAACTTCTGAGAGGCCCCATGGAAGTCTTCTTGTGTGAGCGGGTCAATGACCTTCGTCATAGCCTCTTTCATCTCCTCAATTGTCTCATAACGACAGCCTCTGAGCTTAGGGAATAACCAAAAGTCACAGGGAGCAAGGTCTGGACTATAGAGAAGGTGAGGAACTGTCTTGATGCCCATCTTGGTCAAATAGTCTATGACAAGGATGGAGTTGTGGACTGGAGCATTGTCCTGCTGGAAATGCCACTGACCCGATTTGGAGAGTGCTGGCCTCTTCCGACTGGTGTATTAACTTCCTTACTCCTTCCACACCTCTCATCATCCCTCACAGACTCCCTGCCTTCCTTGAATCTCTTATGCCACTCAAAAACTGATGCTCGATTCATGCAAGATGCCCAAAAAGCAGTCTGAAGCATTCCATACGTTTCTGTGGCATTTTTTCCAAGTTTAAAACAGAATTTTATTGCATATCGTTCTTCTAATGTGTCCTCACGTCCAGATTTCACTTTAGAAATTCACCAGCTGTGACAATCAGCCTTTAATAGGGTGTATTCCAATTGCTGCTGTAGCTGTTCATTTGAACCTGAAATCATAAAAATTGGTCATAAGATGTATAACAATAACATAGTGAATTTTCAAGAGTCTACAACAAGTTTAAATGCCTATATAAAAAAGTCAGGAAACTTATTGAAGGCACCATATTGAAGGACATATATATTTAATGATAAGTAAACACATTTAGTAGACTATATGTTTGAATGAGTCTAAGCGCATTCATTGAACTCGGTTAAATGGTTTCTGTCTAACAGTCTGAATTTAACGTAAGTCAATTGTTTGCACACAGTTTGTCGATAATTTCATTTTTATGAGTTAGAAATAGTTTGTTTTCACACTAGTTTTGCTATTGCTTCTACACAGTTAAATGGTTTTTATTATTTTATCCCACACTTATATTTCTATCCACTATCAATCATTTGTTTGCTGACAATCAAGTGCTTACAAGTATTGCAATTTAACACTAATTATTATATTCAACATTATTCATTCATTTGTACACGGTCAAATGATTCCAAGTATTGTTATTTAATACCAAAATTTCATTTTAAACAAACAGTAAAAGAGTTTCAAGTATTCCCACTGAACGTTAATAATTATATTAAACATTCTTTCGTTTACGTTATTAAACGGTCAAACTTTTCTATTTTAGCCATAGGTAAGACTCTATCACTCTGATCAGAGTGGACCTGGGAACGATGGCAATGAAGGGGTACTCCACATTCCCCAATGCTCCAAAGCTGGAACCTCACCATCCGATGGTTTAAATGCCATATCCAGGACACTCGCTGGTGAGGTCTTGCGCCTCTACAGAGATGCAGTCGATATATTCTACAGCCCAAGTCATCTGGGCTGAAGTATCCTGGATATGACACTAGACTGCAGCTGATAGTGTGGCTCGTGTTCTAGAGCTCACAGTAATGTGGAGTACACCTTCATTGCCATCGCTCCTAGGTTTACTCTGTCCCGGAGTGGTCGTACCAGTTAGAGTTCCATCTATGAGTGAAATAGATCGGTTTATACTTGAAACCAATCAAACTAATGATTGATATTCTATTGAATTAAAAATACTAGTTAGCAATGCTTGAAACCATTTAAATGTCTTCAAAAAATGAATAGCAACACTTGAAATCCTTTTACTCAGTACAAACTAATGATTAATATCAAATTGAATTTATAAGTCTTAGATTGTAAGGCTTGAAGTCATTTTAATCCATTCAAATAGAACTATAAGTGTTCTCTAACAATGCTGTGAAAGAAGTTAACTGTGCGCAAACAAATAATTTTAACAACAGATTATTCGTTTAGACGTCATATGTATTTAATATATGTCATATGTTTTTAATATATGACATGTATTTAATATATGCCATATGTATTGAATATATGTCATATGTATTTAATATATACAGAATTTGCCATTAATTAACCAACAAGTTTTGATATGCCATAAAACACAACCAACCAGCTATATTTATTTTCTGGCCATACTTCTACACAAAGATATTAATTTGAAATATTTCTTAAATGAAAGTTAAAAGATAATATTTAATTACTTCAAATATTAATTTTTTTTTTATTTTATTAAACAGTAAATCACTTTTCTAATCTTGCCTCTGCCCAATGACATCATTTTTAAATGTTTTGAAATAAAAGAAAAGGAATTATTTTTGATTACTTTTAATATTAATTAAATTTATATTAAACAGAAGATCTATTTTCTGTTCTTTTGCATGCGTATATATATATATATATATATATATATATATATATATATTGGCGGCATTTCTTCATTAATACAAATTTCGTTGAATATAATAGATATTTTCTGTCAACATATTTTATTGCTGATCCGTCCATATTGCCGTATTACTTTTATCGTATTCGGCGGGAATTGATTGATGTATTTTCCATATTTTTATATATCCCAAGTACTTTATGCACGACTTTAGGCCATCGTCAGGGGAGGATCTATGATAAAAGTGATATAACTTTTGTTTTTGCATATTACGACTATGTAAGAGCGTCTTTACCGTTGGAGAGTATAGCGTTTGCTTTTAAATGTTTTTCTATAAATAGTGTCAGTAGTTAAATACATTTAAGTACATTTGCACTGGTTTGAAAATTAATCCTGTTAAGTATGGGTTGCATGTTTCTAATATGTAGTGCTTCGAGAATCTGTTGTTTTTGTTTGTTATTTTGATGTTCTTATATTGTTGTGTTGTCGGTGAGAATTTTTCGTAATTCTGTTGTTGAGCATGAATGTTTTTTTTAATGCTGTGTTATGTAACTTGTATCAGAAAGGTGCACTGTAAGTCTCCTTGATAGGGTAGTTGAGGTTAAACCAACATATATGTTATTATAATCAACAATATATATATACATATATATATCAAATAAGTTGGTCCGCAGATGATTTCATATTTGGTATTTAACTTTATTTATTATTATTCCACATATTTGCACGACACGTGTTTCAGACATTCTCGCCATCTTCCGAAATTTGAAACAATCCAAATGTCTGATTACCCAGTCGACTGGGGCTGTAGAATACAGATAGATAGATAGATAGATAGATAGATAGATAGATAGATGTTTTGGCAGATACCGTCCACAGGAGATAAAAATATATGAAAATACTCTAGGAGATACAGTCCACAGGAGATAAAAATATATGAAAATACTATATGATAGATAGATAGATAGATAGCCCAGTTGACTGGGGCTCTAGAATACAGATAGATAGATAGATAGATAAGAACAGACCGAGATAGATAGATAGATAGATAGATAGATAGATAGATAGATAGATAGATAGATAGATAAGTGTTTTGGCAGATACAGTCCACAGGAGATAAAAATATATGAAAATACTATATGATGATGATAGATAGATAGATAGCCCAGTTGACTGGGGCTGTAAAATACAGATAGATAGATAGATAGATAGATAAGTGTTTTGGCAGATACAGTCCACAGGAGATAAAAATATATGAAAATACTATAAGATAGATAGATAGATAGATAGATAAGTGTTTTGGCAGATACAGTCCACAGGAGATAAAAATATATGAAAATACTATAAGATAGATAGATAGATAGATAGATGTGAATAGACTGAGAGCTAAACAGATTAAGATAGATTTAGATAGAAATAAAGTTAGATTGAAAGGGAGAGATGGAGAGAGACAGAGACAGAATGATAGTGTATGAGTGACAATTCAAATAAGAAAAGTTGATAGAAATGAAAAGCTATTTACTTAATTAGAATCGTCATTTCAACTCTTAATATACAATTAAAGATTCCATAATCGGCATATTACAGATGACTGCTTCTGCCTAAAAGGAAATGCTTCATTTACATTTTAAAATCCCGAAATACTTTCCACTTCCGCTGAATCATTTAACAAACCTAACGTAAACTCTTCAACCTCGACCTTTCTGACCTTCTAATTTTTCTAGATGACTTTCGTTATGTGCAGAATTTGTCGTACGTGAAAGGAAGTTCAGAGGAATACGTATCATAGGATGTAATTTCCATTTAAACGTCTTATGTTGAGTCATTTCAATAATACATGCACACAGTCATTTTGTTAGAAGACGATATTTCACCCCCGCCCAGAACAGATTGTTTAAGGGTGGCCAACATTTCAAATTTTTCTTTTTTCTCGAACCCTTTCTTATTTCTTGGGTAATAAAAGTCTCTCTCTCTCTCTCACACACACTCTCTCTCTCTCTCTCCCTCTCTCTCTCTCTCTCTCTCTCTCTGGTTTGATTTCTTCGTTCAATGATACATTAAACTTCATGTGTTATTTACTGCCAAATCCATCCTTGTAGAACAACAATAGTGGAAATATTAAACTTATAGCACGCGGGGTTTCATGCCTTTCCAAGGGTTATTAGTCTGAAAGAGAATGTAAGAACGCGGTTGTAGTTCGAACTCTCTTACTACGATATCACAGTCCAGCACAAGCCCAGTTAGCTGGGGTTATAAAATCCACCGACTGCATCTCTGCAAAGGAATAAGTCCTCCACCAACGAATATTCGTGATATGACACTTAACAATCTGATGGTGAGGCTCCAGTTCTGAAGCTTTTGGGAATATAGATTAACTATTCATTGGCATTGGTCCCAGGTCCACTCTGACCCGGAGTGGTAGCGCCCGATAGATCCTATCTATTGGTCAAATAGAACTGTTTGACATATAAACTCAATTAAGATAAATGACTTATTCTAAATTGAATTATCAGAAATAGATAGAACTGTTGGATACGGTTGGGTATCACCTACCTTTTCAGCATAACGAGCTGTTCTATCTGCCATATATGGCAGTTGCGGAGATCAGTCTGGGAAAAATAAGCCTACAAGTCAGACCAGAAAAGCCGTTCCTATTGTTGAAGTATATCCTTACTCTATCACTAATCCTGTGTTCTTATTACTAACAGTCTCTCTCTTGTAAATACTCTTTCCTGTAAATATAACTATTTTCCTCACATATCGTGGTTTGTCTTATTATTACTACTACTTGTATTCACTAACCAGAACACTACAGATACTTTAACTGTATGTAAACAATTGATTGATATTTAATTAAATTGTTAGTGATGCACAGAACCATTTGATTGTGTAAAATAGTATGAATAATGTTCAACAGAATAATTAGTATGAAATAAGGAGGTGCCCGTGGTGTCATGGTTACCGTCCTAGGAAGTGGACACGGCGACACGAGTTCAAATCCTGGCGGAGACTAATTGCATTTCACATAGCACTAATACCCTTGGGAAAGGTATGAATCCAATTATTCTCCCTACAGCTATGGGCAAATAGTAGGGCAGACTAAGTTCTTCAGCCTTGGTGAGGCAACTAGTCTAGGAGAAGGAAAACTCTGAATTCAAAACCTGTTAAACTTCGCTTAAAAATTGACCTTGTGTCACATCCTGCCCGAGCGGAGGGGTTGGGTAAATATGATAATTAGTATGAAATAGCAATACTTGTAACCATTCCACTGTGCAAAAAAAAAAAAAAAAAAAAAAGAATGAATACCGAATTAAATTTCAAGTGTTAGATAGCAATTATTGAAACCATTCAACGATGTTGAACAAATAGCAATATTATCGCACGAACGAATCATTTCTCATTTAAAAATTAAATTACCTCTAAACTATTTTTCTTATAGTTCATATCTATAACTATTTAAATGTATGCAAACAAATGACTGGGTTTAATTGAAACCATTGAATTGTATGCAACCAAATGATTAATAATAAATAGAATTATTCGTATTAGTTTGAGTGTAGGTCATGGTTATCTTTCGATGGCTGTTTTTATCCTCATCTATAATAGCCACTCTTATAGATAAGCAGCAGTAGTTCCCCGATCGAAATGACGATCCTGAGCGTTAAGTCGCAAAACTCACGTCCAGGACCAGGTTAGGCATTGATTGGTTTGGTTGGTTAGTTGGGTTTTATGGCATATCAACCTTTGTAGGTTATTTAACGCCAAATCCATTTTAAGTAAATAATCTGTTCTATTTAAAACAATTCAGTTTAGCATAAGTACACAGTTTAATTGTCAAAAACATTTCCATTTCAAACTATTCAAGCAGTTATATGTAACAATTCAGTTAAGTGTAAATACAGTTTTAATGTCGAAAAACAGCTCTATTTAAAATAATTCAGTTAAGCATAAGCACGCAGTTTAAATGTAAGTACGGTTTAATTCTCAAAATCATTTCTATTTCAAACTATTCAGTTTACTCAAATAATTCATTTTAGCATAAGTATGCTGTTAGTTCTATTTAACCCATAGATAGGGCCTTTCAGGTGCTACCACTCCGGGCCAGAGTGGACCTGGGAGCAATGGCAATGAAGTGGTACTCAACATTCCCCAAAGCTCCAGCACTGCTGGAACCTCACCATCAGATTGTTTATCCAGGACACTCTCGTTAGGTGGGGTACCCCTCTGCTGAGGTGCAGTCAGTGTATTCTACTGTCCCAGTCGACTGGGCAAGTTAGGTATTGAGTTTGGCCGTTAATGGGCTTATTCAAATACCTTTATGTCCATCATGCTGCTTCCCATGTGTACGTCAGACCTGACCGATAAAAATGAAACGCAGTTTCTTCCAGGCAGCGGTCGTATCGATACTGCCGTATGGATGCACTACTTGGACGCTAACTAAACGGCTTGAGAAGCAGCTAGACGGCAATTACATAAGAATGCTGCTAGCAATATTGAACAAATCCTGGCGGCAACACCCCAAAGGCACCAACTATACGGCCATCTGCCTCCCATCCCGAAAACTATCCAAGTTAGACGAACCAGACATGCAGGACACTGCGGGAGAAGCAAGGACGAGCTCATAAGTGATGTACTCCTATGGACCCCTTCATATGGCCGGGCAAAAGTAGGACGACCAGCTCGAACATACATACAGCAGCTATGTGAGGATAGCCCTGAAGACCTGCCAGAGGCGATGAACGATATGGAGAAGTGGCGAGAGAGGGTCAGGGATATCCGTGCTGGCGGCACATCACGATGATGATATGTGTGTGTGTGTGTGTATACGAGTGTTTGTGCGTGTGAGGGGTATGTATATATGTGTGTGTGCGTATATATATATATATATATGTTACGTCGTCGGACACTCAGTTATTAACTGTACTACATCTCAACTTTCAATTACCCAGTCGGCTGGTGGGGGTTGTAGAATACACCGACTACTTCTCTGCAGAGAAGTAAGACTCCCTCCTAACGAGTGTCCTGAAATGACACTAAACAATCTAATGGTGAGGTTCTAGTAATACTGGAGCTTTGTGGGGTGTGGAGTACCCCTTTATTGAAATCGCTCCCGGGTCCACTCGGGCCAGGAGTAGTAGCATCTGATAGGGTCCTGTCTCGGGATTAAAAAGAACTAAACTGTGCACTTATCCTAAACTGAACTGTTTGAGATAGAACTTATTTTAAATATAACTAAACTATGTACGTATGCTAATCTGAATTTTTTGAAATAGAACTGTTTTGACATTTAACTGTTTGTAAACAAAAAACTATACTTATACTAAATTGAATTGTTTGAAATTTAATTTGGCTTTAAATGACCCGAGAAGGGTTGATATGCCGTAAAACTAAACAACGAATAAACCTAAACTCTTAACGGATTATGTTTGATCGATTCGATTGAAATTCGCCACAGAGTTAATTGAACGGAAGAGGAAAGAGATTATGTTGAAAATATGTATATCGTGATTTAAAAAAACGCTCTTTCATAATAAAGCTGTAGAAATATTGATCCTGTGCACATGGTCGCGTTTTACGTAAATTATGACATGTCACCTAATAAATTCTTCACTCCATAAATATGGTTGGGTTACCACATTTTCTCCTGGTGTAATGATAAGGAAGTTATATTGAGTTAGTGAGTTCGATTCTCTCTGAATACCCCGGCCTTGAGACACATCTAAGCTTCGTAAGTTCCTAAGATGATTGCGTGCAATATATATATATATGATGGCTGTCCTCTTGGTTTCAAGCGTGACCACCTCCTTTGTATCATGTCCTCTCCCCCACTCCTACTCCCCCCTAAATTCTATGTGTTCGTAGGTGACTCTTCATGCCAGCCAAGCTGCGACAGAATTTACCACAGAATTGGCACAACCGATCAGTTTTGTTTGCAGTGACGTTATTTGAGTGCAAGATAGATTTTGCACATTTACGCCGATGGCTTTTGAGATCAGCAAGAGATAGGCACAGTTTTCCACATATCTCAGAGTTGGCGTGGTGACTCTGTGGACCCGGAACTGGACCCTGTTCGCCTTTGCGAATCAGACGTTTGTAAGCGCTGTTCTACATACGGCTGTTCTCAAAGGATTCTATGCTTTCGTGAATCAGTTTCCGCCACTTACTTCGATCTGAAGGCATTTTTCCCATTGGTCTACAGATAGTCCAGATTGTTTCAGATAATATTTTATTGTGTCCTTATATCTCTTCTTCAGTTTTAATGCACTTCTCTTTCCTTCCCGCAATATATATATATATATATATATGCATCATTAATATCAAATAAAATTCAAGAGATGTAATCCATTATATTCCCATTTTATTTTAACAATATATTTTCCAGATTGTTTCATCAGATGGTAAACGAAGTTTTTACTGATATACATCTTAAATTAGACGTTTAAGTTATAATAAATTAATAATCATTTAAAAAAATATGGAAAATATATTATATATAAAAAAATATTGATCCAATAGATTATGAATTAGATATTATCGCGTTATTATCCGGTGTTTAACGGGAGGTATATCGATAAACAAAGTTTACATTTATTTAAATTTTGATTATTTTTTTATCTTTTAATATTTTATATAAAAAGCAAATTACAAGAACCTAATTTCTTTACAATCTCTATTCTAAGTTCATCCAAATTAAAATCTAATCAATTATTTTTAATTGTTAACTATTAATGAATATATATATATATATATATATATGCAAATTTCATTAAACATAATAGACATTTTATGTCTACATATTTTCTTCTGGATCCGTTCGAATTCCCGTATTACTTTTATCGTATTCGGGGGGAATTGATTTATGTATTGTCCATAGTTGCATGTATCCCTAGTACTTTCTGCCCGACTTTGGGCCATCACCAGAAGAGGATCTATTACAAAAGTGATGTAACTTTTGTTTTAGCATATTTCTACTGTGTAAGGGCGTCTTTGCCGTTGAAGATTATGGTGTTTGCTTTTAAATGTAATTCTATAATTAGTGCCAGTAGCTAAAGACATTTAAGTATATATATATATATATATATATATATCTTTAATAATTAATTATTAAAAATAACTGATTAGATTTTAAGTAGAATAGAGATTGTAATATATAAAGACTAAAGGTCTTCGAATTAAATGAGACACTCTGGTATCCGGTAAACGAACGCTACTACTTAATACCTTATAATTCCCTAGCTAATGTGGTACGATTATGGGCCGTGCGGTCTGATACAAAGTCTAACGTAAAGTTGGGTGGGTTTCGATCCCAGCTTCAATGCGTCCTCCGTGTCTAGCCACACTGAAGGGGTGTGATACAGTCTGTCTGTGAATGACTATATATAAAGAATGTTCCACCTCACGACTATGTTTCATACTTTTAAGAAAACTCTTACCTTTGGAATGAACTAAGGATTTAAATTGTTTTTTTTTCCCTACAGCTCTGTAAGCCGGCATTTGACGACGTGTATATTTTAAACATTTCTTTATTGCACACACACACACACACACACACAAACACATATATATACATATATATATATACTCCCCTATCCCCGTAGGGTTGAGTTCTCTGGTGAAGAAGTAATCGTGTTGCCATTTGCGTCTATTGCAAGACTCTTCGTAGATGAATTGAGGTCTCGGCAACCGTTTGAATGGATGTATGTGAACAATAGTAATTGTGATTCAGAACCGTTTAAAATTTACTTCGAAGCTAATATCTCTTCGTAGCTGAATGGTTAGAAGCTTTGGCTTGGCGTTTGAGTCAACCGGGTTTCGATCTCAGCTGCGGGAAGATACTAATGAGTTCTGATAGAACGAAACAGATCTGTCTGTGGATGACTATATGTATATATACTAGCCGTACCCGGCCACGCGTTGCTGTGGATCAATTTGTTTAAATGGAAAAAGAAAATGCATGTCTCAAATATGTTTAATTTTCCAATACTTGGTTAATAAGTATATAAAAACATTCCTGAATTCGAATGGTATAAAACTGGAGATTATCGGTTAGTAACAAACATTTACATATTTATTTGTATAGATTATCCAATTATTGGAAAATCAAACATATTAGAAACATGCATTTTCTTTTTTTTCCAATTATTTTAACTGAGCCACAGCAACGCGTGGCCAGGTACAGCTAGTATATATATATATATATGCACACACATATATATATATATATATACACACACACATACATATACACATACATAAAAAAATATTTTGTTAACAATTCGTTAAAATAAATAAAAAATTACTACTGAACGAACGAAATATCGTTTAAGAAATAAAACTTTTTAATGGATGTCTTCCGTTGAATTTAAACACAAAAAGATATTTTGTAAACAATTCGTTTGAATAAAAAAAATTACTTACTACTGAACCAACGAAATATCGTTTAAATTTTAGTGTCTCTGTTTAAGTCAACCGAAAAAGAAAGAAAATGACTAAGCAAAAAAAATATGTCACGTAAAATTCTTGTAAAACGGAAGTTATTTTTTCGTTTACGACTGTTGTCGGAGAAAAACAACTTATCAAAAATATTTTTTTTAATTATTGTAATATTTTTTGATAATAATTATATAAAAACACTCCTGAATTAGAATAAAATACACTCTGAAAATTTTAAGCCAATTAGTGGTATAAAACTGGAGATTATCGGTTAGTAACAAACATTTACATTTTTATTTATATAGATTGAAGACTGTATATTTAGGCAGCAAGTCATTATTCAAGAAAATTTTGTCAAAAACTATGGCACACTGTTTATTATTTTTAATATTTTTTCAAGTCTCCTTTTAATTTTTTTTGTGTCGGGATCTATGTGGTAAAGGAATTGTCCCATATCTTCTGCCCAAGCTCTTTCAACCATACTTTTGTTCGTCATCAGGGGTAGTGTAGTTTTTGTTGACCGTTTGAGTTTTTATTGTTTTAATTATTTGTTGGGCTGAATACTTTCCAACCGACAACTTCAAAACAATACGCCACCAATAATTAAAACAGTAAAATTTCAAACTCTCAACTCAAAACTACTCTACCCCAAAAGTATGGTCGAAAACGATGGGATAGAAGATATGGGACAGTTCTTTTACAATCTAGATCCCAACAGTAAAAAAAATAACAAGTAGTCTTGAAAAAATAAAGTGAGAAATAATAGACAGTGTTCAATCGTCTTTACCAAAACTTGCTTGAATATATTCAGATCAAATAAATAAGACAAAATATTTAATTTGTCAACGAAATTTTTTAGTATCAGATAAAAAAACCTGAAACTAATAGTACCTATTAATCATATTTACCCAACCTCTCCGCTCGGGCAGGATATGACACAAGGTCAATTTTTTAAGCGGATTTTAACTGGTTTGAATTCAGAGTTTTCCTTCTCCTAGACTAGTTGCCTTAACAAGGCTTAAGAACCTAGTCTGCCCTACTATTTACCCATAGCTGGAGGGAGAATAATTGGATTCATACCTTTCCCAAAGGTATTAGTGCTATGCGAAATGCAATCAGTCCAGGATTTGAACTCGTGTCGCCGTGTCCAATTCCTGCGACATTAATTCCTATTAATATTTTTTATATTCAATATATATTTACCCAACCTCCCGCCACATGCAAGCGTACGACATAAGATCAATTCTTTTAGTGGAGGTAAATTATTTTGAATTCAGAGTTTTTCTTCTCTTAGACTCGTAGCCACACCAAGGTTAAACAAGCCCATTTGCCCTACTATTTACCCGTAGCTTGAGAAAGATTAGAAGGATACTTACCTTTCCCAAGTTTATTACCGCTATGTGAAATGAAAACAGCTTCATTAAGCATTTGAACTCGTATCGCTATGTCCACTTCCTACGACGATAACCGCCTCAAAAAAAAAAAAAATATATATATATATATTAGGTCGTCGATTCCATTTTCAACGAGAATAACAATTGCGTTAAGTTAGCTTTCCGTGTGTGTGTGTGTGTGTGTGTGTGTGCGTGTGTGTTAATTATAGATAAAGCTATATACAAGAACAAAAATAATGGGGCATATTAACATTAATATTTGGTCTCAACCAAGTTGAAAAATACGTTTTGAATGCGGTGAAAGAAAATGGGAAGAGGCTTTTTCGAAAAGCGTAGAAAATGGGAAGAGGCTTTTTGGAAAAGCGTAGAAAATGGAAGGGTCGTATAGAGAAGGATAAACTTCTTTTTGTCTGGTTGATAGTAGGAATGCTGAATGGATGTGGTTGGGTGTCCTGGTGTTATCACGAAAGCGTCGGAAATGGATGCTTAGTTAAATTGGATCAGCTTAAGCAATAAAAACCAAAGAATATTTGAATAAAAAATCATTCTGATGCAAAACAAAGAATATATATAGAAATAAACGAGACAAAAAGAGAGAACACCGAAAAGAAAGAAAGAAAGAAGATTCAAGAAAGAAAGAAAGAAAGAAAGAAAGAAAGAAAGAATATTTGGAAAAGAAAGAAAGAAAGAAAAAAAGAAAGAAGATTCAGAAAAGGAAGAAAGAAAGAAAGAAAGAATGAAGATTAAGAAAGAAAGAAAGAAAGAAAGAAAGAAAGAAAGAAAGAAAGAAAGAAAAAAAGAAGATTCAGAAAAGGAAGTAAGAAAGAAAGGAGATTCAGAAAAGAAAGAAAGAAAGAAAGAAAGAAAGAAAGAAAGAAAGAAAGAAAGAAAGAAAGAATATTTGGAAAAAAAAGAAAGAAAGAAAGAAAGAGAAAAGAAAGAATATTTGGAAAAGAAAGAAAGAAAGAAAGAAATAAGATCCAGAAAAGAAAGAATGAAAGAAAGAAAGAAGATTCAGAAAAGAAAGAAAGAGAGAAAGAAAGAAAGAAGATTAAGAAATGGTAGAAAGAAAGAAAGAAAGAACATTCAGAAAAGAACGAAAGAACATTCAGAAAGAAAGAAAGAAATAATATTTGGGAAAGAAAGAAAGAAAGAAAGTATATTCGGAAAAGAAAGAAAGAAAGAAAGAAAGAAAGAAAGAAAGAAAGAAAGAATATTTGGAAAAGAAAGAAAGAAAGAAAGAAAGAAAGAAATAAGATTCAGAAAAGAAAGAATGAAAGAAAGAAAGAAGATTTAGAAAAGAAAGAAAGAAAGAATATTTGGGAAAGAAAGAAAGAAAGAAAGAAAGAAAGTAAGAAAGAAAGAAAGAAAGAAAGAAGATTCAGATAAGAAAGAATGAAAGAAAGAAAGAAGATTCAGAAAAGAAAGAAAGAAAGAGAGAAAGAAAGAAAGAAGATTCAGAAAAGAAAGAAAGAGAGAAAGAAAGAAAGAAGATTCAGAAAAGGTAGAAAGAAAGAAAGAAGATTCAGAAAAGAACAAAAAACATTCAGAAAGAAAGAAAGAAATAATATTTGGGAAAGAAAGAAAGAAAGAAAGTATATTCGGAAAAGAAAGAAAGAAAGAAAGAAAGAAAGAAAGAAAGAAAGAAAGAATATTTGGAAAAGAAAGAAAGAAAGAAAGAAAGAAAGAAATAAGATTCAGAAAAGAAAGAATGAAAGAAAGAAAGAAGATTTAGAAAAGAAAGAAAGAAAGAATATTTGGGAAAGAAAGAAAGAAAGAAAGAAAGAAAGAAAGAAAGAAAGAAAGAAAGAAAGAAAGAAAGAAGATTCAGATAAGAAAGAATGAAAGAAAGAAAGAAGATTCAGAAAAGAAAGAAAGAAAGAGAGAAAGAAAGAAAGAAGATTCAGAAAAGAAAGAAAGAGAGAAAGAAAGAAAGAAGATTCAGAAAAGGTAGAAAGAAAGAAAGAAGATTCAGAAAAGAACAAAAAACATTCAGAAAGAAAGAAAGAAATAATATTTGGGAAAGAAAGAAAGAAAGAAAGAAAGAAAGAAAGAAAGAAAGAAAGAATATTTGGAAAATAAAGAAAGAAAGAAAGAAAGAAAGAAAGTAAGAAAGAATATTTGGAAAAGAAAGAAAGAAAGAAAGAAAGAAAGAAAGAAAGAAAGAAAGAAAGAATATTTGGAAAAGAAAGAAAGAAAGAAAGAAAGAAGATTCAGAAAAGAAAGAAAGAAAGAATATTTGAGAAAGAAAGAAAGAAAGAAAGGAAGAAAGAAGATTCAGAAAAGAAAGAATGAAAGAAAGAAAGAAGATTTTGAAAAGAAAGAAAGAAAGAAAGAAAGAAAGAAAGAAAGAAAGAATATTTGGAAAAGAAAGAAAGAAAGAAAGAAAGAAAGAAGATTCTGAAAAGAAACACTGAAAGAAAGAAAGAAGATTCAGAAAGAAAGAAAGAAAGAAAGAAAGAAAGAATATTTGGGAAAGAAAGAAAGAAAGAAAGAACATTAAGAAAGAAAGAAAGAAATAATATTTGGGAAAGAAAGAAAGAAAGAAAGAAAGAAAGAAAGTGGGTGCGGTTGGGTGACCCTGTGTTACTACTGTGTCGGAAAAAGTGTTATTGGTTAAGTCTGGCACGGCCATTTGGCTCGTTGTCAAACGCCAAGATTGTAAGGGGTTCTAAATATTATCGTTTCTTGTTTGTGACACCCACCTTTCGGGAAGGTCCTACATCTGAGATGCCACGATTGTCGGTTGTAGTAAGGAAGGGGTCTCATTCTTGAGAGTGTGTTGAAAGAATTAAAACAAGGTATAAAATAAAGAGATATAGAAGCCAGAGTTCCAGGAATTCTCCAAAACCCCTTTAAGCAATAAAAAACAGTCATAGAATTTACGTAAATAAGTAATTATTAGCGGGAAGTAAATAAAAAGAACGGGAGGGAAAATAAACAATAAAATGAGTAATGAATTGAGAGAAGGAAATTGGGGTGTGGGAAGAAAAAAGGGAAATGAAGAAAAAAAAAGACAGAGAAAGAAAGAAGATTGAAAAGAAAAAGGGAGGAATAAAGTAAATGGAGGGAGAAGAAAGAGAAAGAAAGTAGATGAAGGAAAAAGATAGGGAAAGAATGAAGATTAAAGAAAAGAAAACAGAGAAAGTAGATGAAGGAGAAAGATAGGGAAAGAATGAAGGTTGAAGAAAAGAAAACAGAGAAAGTAGATGAAGGAGAAAGATAGGGAAAGAATGAAGGTTGAAGAAAAGAAAACAGAGAAAGTAGATGAAGGAGAAAGATAGGGAAAGAATGAAGGTTGAAGAAAAGAAAACAGAGAAAGTAGATGAAGGAGAAAGATAGGGAAAGAATGAAGATTGAAGAAAAGAAAACAGAGAAAGTAGATGAAGGAGAAAGATAGGGAAAGAAGGAAGTTTGAAGAAAAGAAAACAGAGAAAGTAGATGAAGGAGGAAGATAGGGAAAAAAGGAAGTTTGAAGAAAAGAAAACAGAGAAAGTAGATGAAGGAGAAAGATAGGGAAAGAATGAAGATTGAAGAAAAGAAAACAGAGAAAGTAGATGAAGGAGAAAGATAGGGAAAGAATGAAGGTTGAAGAAAAGAAAACAGAGAAAGTAGATGAAGGAGGAAGATAGGGAAAGAAGGAAGATTGAAGAAAAGAAAACAGAGAAAGTAGATGAAGGAGAAAGATAGGGAAAGAAGGAAGATTGAAGAAAAGAAAACAGAGAAAGTAGATGAAGGAGAAAGATAGGGAAAGAATGAAGGTTGAAGAAAAGAAAACAGAGAAAGTAGATGAAGGAGAAAGATAGGGAAAGAATGAAGGTTGAAGAAAAGAAAACAGAGAAAGTAGATGAAGGAGGAAGATAGGGAAAGAAGGAAGATTGAAGAAAAGAAAACAGAGAAAGTAGATGAAGGAGGAAGATAGGGAAAGAAGGAAGATTGAAGAAAAGAAAACAGAGAAAGTAGATGAAGGAGGAAGATAGGGAAAGAATGAAGATTGAAGAAAAGAAAACAGAGAAAGTAGATGAAGGAGGAAGATAGGGAAAGAAGGAAGATTGAAGAAAAGAAAACAGAGAAAGTAGATGAAGGAGAAAGATAGGGAAAGAATGAAGATTGAAGAAAAGAAAACAGAGAAAGTAGATGAAGGAGAAAGATAGGGAAAGAAGGACGTTTGAAGAAAAGAAAACAGAGAAAGTAGATGAAGGAGAAAGATAGGGAAAGAAGGAAGATTGAAAAGAAAAAGGGAGGAATAAAGTAAATGGAGGGAAAAGAAAGAGAAAGAAAGTAGATGAAGGAAAAAGATAGGGAAAGAAAGAAGACTGAAAAAAAGAAAGAGAAAGAAAGTAGATGAAGGAAAAAGAAAGGACAATAAAAGAAGATTAGGAAAAACGAAAGAGAAAGAAAGTAAATGGGTAGGTGGGGGGAATAGGCAACGATAGAAGATTGAGAAAACAGAAAAAGGAAAAAAGAAGTTTTAGATAAAAGACAAAGAAAGTGGAAGGAGAAAAAAAGAAAAAGAAGGAAAGATTGAGAGAAAAGTTTTATTTGGTTGGATTTTATGGCATATCAACCACTGGGGATTAATAAATGCCAAATACTTTTTATACATATATATCTAATATATAGGGTTTGGTTTGGTTGGGTTTTATGGCATATCAACGATGGTAGGTCATTTTATGTCAAATCCTCTTTATACATATATATCCAATATATAGGGTTTGGTTTGGTTGGGTTGGGTTTTATGGCATATCAACCATTGTAGGTTATTTAATGCCAAATACTCTTTATACTTATATATTAAATATATAGGATTTGGTTTGGTTGATTTTTATGGCATATCAACAATTGTAGGTTATTTATCCCAAATCTTTTTTATACATATATATTTGATATATATAGGATTTGGTTTGGTCGGGTTTTATGGCATGTCAACCACTGTAGGTTATTCAATAACAAATCTTTATACATAGATGTTAAGTATATATGATTTATAAACACGTCTTTGATAACATTTTTTTTTCAACTCAGTTAAATGTTTTCAAGTATTTTTTATTTAATATCACTCATTTGCCAGCACACAGCTAAATAGCTTTAAGTATTGCTATAATAATTGTTACAATTTAACATATCATTTATTTGCCCACGTTCAAATAGATATCTATGAAACGTAAGAGATTAGTTTGTATGTAATTTCATTTGCAAAATGAATTAGAACTAATTTTTTGCTTCACTTGTGTTTCTATTGTTTCCATATCGTTAAACGGTCTCAATTATTACTATTCAAACACTTATAATGCAATATTAATCCTTTGTTTTCAGACGTTAATGTGATAACAAGTATTGCTATTTAACACTAATTATGCTATTTAACAGTCAAATGGTCTGATATATTGCTATGTAAGTAAAGTTGGCGACCGTAGTCAAGGGTGCCCAGAAGGCTTCCTTTTCAATAGCTACTACACTGAGGTGTAGGGGTGGGCGCTACCCCTTTCCCTGGATTTCTCCTCTTTACCCTTGATACGTACCTTATAATGCTGAGTGTTAAACAAGGGTTTAAACACAGTTAAATAATCCAACAGTTCTATTTCTAACAATTTTGGTCAGCATAAGTGTACAGTTTGAATATCAAACCGCTCTATTTCTAGCAATTCAATTTTGTATAAGTTATTAGTTTGCTCTCAAACAATTCTATTTAACCCATAGATAGGACCCTATCAGGTGCTTCCACCCCGGGTCAGAGAGGAACTTGGACCAATGACAATGAAAGTCTACTCCACATTCCTCAAAGTTCCAAGACTGGATCCTTACAATCGGATTCTTTAAAAAGGGGAGGAGAAAATAAATAAAAAAAAGAAAGAGAAAGAAGACGTGAAAAAAGAGGAAGAAAGGAAATTGAGAAACAAGAGAGAGAAAGAAAGATGATAGATAAAAAAGAATGAAAATCGTGAAAAACAAAGAATATTGTGAAAAATGAACGAGAACGAAAAAGAAGGTAAAAGTTTAACAAAGAAAAGAGAAAAGATAGTAAACAAAAGAAAGAAAGAATATTAAGAAGAAAAAAAAAAAGGTAGAAAAGAAAAGAAGGAAGAAAAGGGGGTCAAAGGGAAAATATGAGAATAAAAAAAGAAATAACAACAGAAAAGAAATAACAACAGAAAAGAAAAATCAGAAAGAAAGAATTTGTGAAAAAGAGAGAATACACGAGAACAAGAATGAAAAATTAGAAATATAGAGAAGTAAATGAAAAAAAGAAAGAATATTGGAAAGAAAGAAAGAATATTGGAAAGAAAGAAAGAAAGAAAGAAAGAAAGAAAGAAAGAAAAAGAATATAGAGCAGAGAGAAAGATTTTTTAAAAAAGGAAAGAAAGAAAGAACTCTATGGTAAGTAAATAAACAAATAGATAAAGAAAGAAAGCAAAAGAAAGAATACAGAGCAGAAAGAAAGATTTTTAAAAAAGGAAAGAAAGTACAGTAAGAAAAACAGAATATGAATACATGCTGAATAAAAGAATATTAAAGAATGAATAATGAAAAAAAAAACGAAAGAAAAAAAAACATTAAAAAAAACAAAATATGAATACAGGCCAAATGAAAAAAAAATGAAAGAATAAACAACGAAAAAAAAATGAATGATTAAATAGAACAAAAACTAAGATTTAGCCGAAAGAAAGAATTTGAAAAGTTAAAGAAAGAAAGAAAGAAAGAAAGAAAGGGCTGTATGGGAAAGAAAGAAAGAAAGAGAGAAAGAAAGCAAGAAAGAAAGATTTGAAAAAAAAAAATAAGAAAACATTCTGAAAAACAAAATATGTATACAGGCCAAATGAAAAAAAAAAATGAAAGAATAAAAAATGAAAAAAAAAAATGAAAGAAAAAAAAATGAAAAAAAAAAATGAAAGAATGTTTAAATAGAACAAAAAAATAAAATTGAGCCGAAAGAAAGAATTTGATACGATAAAGTAAGAAAGAAAGAAAGAAAGAAAGAAAGAAAGAAAAAAAGAAAGACTATTAAAAAATCTCATGAAATCACCGATTTTATGATAATCAATCAAGGGAGTTAACTATGACATACTTATTTTGCACCATTTATTTTGTCTGCATTTAATTTTATCATGATTTCTTTAAATGGAATGTGATTCAATATGAAGCTTATATGAAGCTTTAAGAAGAAAACTCAGAAGAATTACAAGGAATTGAGCAAATAAGATATATCAACAATAAAACATGAAAAATGCACAAAATGTAATTACAAAATCACAAAAATAATGAATGTTTACAAAAGGAAAGGAAAATGAAAACATTTCTAGAAAATATAAGCTTTAGGTTAGAGCCATATTCGGTCCTTCTCGTGGCCAAAACAACAAAACCCTCATTCAACAGATTTGGCGCCAGATAAAACTGTCATTTTGACCTCATTGTTTGGTTTCTTTGTTTAATAGCATATCAACCTTCGGGGGTTATTTAATACCAAATCTGCCCTTATAGAAAAACACGAATGATACTGTTTAACATATAGTTGGAAGGATAAGAGGATGTATGCAACGAGCACGTGCAGGCATAGTCCTCCATGTCAATGCTCAAAAAAGGCGACATCTCCGTGCTAAAAGGTACCTCTATGAAACTAATAGACAAGTTCACCTATCTAGGAAGCAGTGTCTCATCAACCGAGACAGACATTGACACGCGACTAACAAAGGTATGGGCGGCTAACAATAGTTTATTGGTCATATGGAAGTCAAACCTGACCGATAAAATGAAACGCAGTTTTTTCCAAGTAGCGGTCGTGTCGATACTGCTGTATGGATGCACTACATGGACGCTAACTAAACGTATTGAGAAAAAGCTTGACAGCAACTACAGAAGAATTCTACGAGCAATATTGAACAAGTCCTGGAGGCAGCACCTTACAAAACAGCAGCTGTACGGCTACCTACCACCCATCACGAAAACTATCCAAGTTAGATGAACCAGACATGCGGAACACAGCTGGAGGAGTAGGGACGAACTCATAAGTGACGTGCTCCAGTGGACCCCCTCACATGGACGAGCAAAGGCAGGACGACCAGCTAGAACAAAGATGTGACCTTGAGGGCCTGCCGGAAGCGGTGGACGATTGATGAGGGTGGCGCGAGAGAGTCAGGGATATCTGTGTAGATGGTGCGAATTAAAGATGTTGAAATTGAATGTAATGGAGCGCTTAAAAAAATTGAACCCCTAAAAAACGTTATTTTATTTCGCTTATTAAATAAGTTTCCAGACTTTTTTCGTATGGGCACTTTTATTGATAGTACACACATGAAACTCAAGTCTCCTTCAAAGTAATCTCCTCCGGCTGCAATGCACAAGTCCTGTTTCAACAACTTCGTCACAGCCTCTTTCATTTCCTCAATTCTCTCATAACGACAGCCTCTGAGCTTAGGGAATAAGTAAAAGTTACAGGGAGCAAGCTCTGGACTATAGGGTGGCTGAGGAACTGTCTTGATGCCCATCTTGCTCAAATAGTCTGTGACAAGGATGGAGTTGTGGACTGGTGCATTGTCCTGGTGGAAATGCCACTGACCCGATTTGAAGAGTGCTGGCCTCTTCCCTAGGAATCTCTACCAGAACTGTCAGTTTCCCAGCTCACAAGTGACTTTTCCTTATACCATTGATCTTGTTTAAGAGAGGATCAAGATCAATACTTCTTGACGCCAGAGTTATCGCAGAAATTGCCAGAACAATGATGAAGACAACGTTTTGAATTTAGTGTTTTCCTTCTCTCAGAATGGTTGGCTGATTGAGGAAACTATTTTCCCACTTACATGGAAACCACAATACGAATAAACAAATATCATATTTACCAACCCCATCCGCTCGGGCAGGATATGACACAAGGTCAATTTTTAAGCGGAGTTTAACAGGTTTGAATTCAGAGTATTCCTTCTCCTAGACTAGTTGCCTCACCAAGGCTGAAGAACCCAGTCTGTCCTACTATTTACCTATTGCTGGAGGGAGAATAATTGGATTCAAACCTTTCCCAAGGGTATTAGTGCTATGTGAAATGCAATCAGTCTCGTCCAGGATTTGAACTCGTGTCGTCGTGTCCATTTCCTACGACGATAACCATTACACCACGGGCACCTACATATAACTGAGCTGATGCAGATAAGTTTCACTACCTGATCAGAATATTTTCAATATTTTAACAATCTTTTATTTTGTATCATATTGATTATCTATTCTCATGGCTTGATTAATTGTTATCAACTACAATTCGTCTAGCATTCTCTCAATCCCTTAAAAGGAAATACGGGAAAAGGCAGCTAATCAACCGTATTTATGGTGTAAAGTATTTGACGCGTGGTAAGATGTTAGTTCACGTGACATTCACATGAAAAGGGAAATTAGAGCAGTTTAAATACAGGAAAAACATTATGGAAAAAAAAATCAGGTGGTAAATGCCATAGGAGTTTTTGTTCGTACGAGGATCATTAAATAAGTTTCCAGACTTTTTTCGTATGGGCACTTTTATCGATAGTACACACATGAAACTCTAGTCCCCTTCGAAGTAATCTACTCAGGCTGCAATGTACGTGTTGTACCGTTCCAACAACTTCTGGAAGCCCTCTTGCGTGTGCGTGTCACTGACCTTCGTCACAGCCTCTTTCATCTCCTCAATTGTTTCATAACGACAGCCTCTGATCTTAGGGAATAACCAAAAGTCACAGAGAGCAAGGTCTGGACTATAGGGAGGCTGAGGAACTGTCTTGATGCCCATCTTGGTCAAATAGTCTGTGACAAGGATGGAGTTGTGGACTGGTGTATTGTCCTGGTGGGAATGCCACTGATCTGATTTGAAGAGTGCTGACCTCTTCCGACGGAATCTCTTCCTGAACTCCCTTAAAACCTCAACATAGTAACCCTAGCCCTAACCCTCTGGCCAATCAACTCTGGTGTATTGACTTGCTTACTCTTTCCACACCTCTCATCATACCTCACAGATTCCCTGCCTTCCTTGAATCTCTTGACACTCAAAAACTGATGCTCGATTTATGCAAGATGCTCCAAAAGCAGTCTGAAGCATTCCATACGTTTCTGTGGCATTTTTTCAAAGTTTAAAACAGAATTTTATTGCATATCATTCTTCTCACGTCCAGATTGCATTTTTGAAATTCACCAGCTTTGACAATCAAGCTTTAGTAGGGTGTATTCCAATTCCTGCTGTAGCTGTTCAATTGAACCTGAAATCATAAAAATTGTTCCGTCATCTCATAAGATGTATAGCAATAACATACTGAATTTTTAAGAGTCTACGACAATTTCAAATGCCTGTACAAAACAAGTCTGGAAACGTATTGAAGGCACCACTGATTTTTTTTGATTTTTAAGAATTTTTAAGCGATTCTATTTGACACACAAATTGGACCCTGACAGGCACAACCACTCAAGTCAGAGTGGTCTTGAGAGTAATGTTTGGTTGGTTGATATTTTATGGCATATTAACCCTTGTATCTTTAATGCCAAATCATGTTTATATATATATATATATATATATGTGTGTGTGTGTGCGTGTGTGTGTGTGTGTGTGTGTGTGAGTGTGTTATTTGTTGGTGAATAGTCTGAAGATAAATTTATTTTTAAACGAGTTGGTAGATCTTATTTGTTTTTTTCTATGTTTAAATGGTTTGAAGAATTGGGTTGTAACATTAATAAATTTATTTATCAAGTATTCCTATGTAATATAAATAATTTGCACACAGCTATATTGTTTCAAACAACAACAAAAATAATAAATCAAAATAAATGATTGAATAGTTCTATTCAACCTATCGATGGGACTCTAACATGTACTACCACTCCGGTCAGAGTGGACCTGGGAGTAATGGCAATGAAGGGGTAACCCGGATTAACCAAAGTTCCAGGAATAGAACTTTACAATCAGCTGCAGTTTAGTACAGGTACACGTTCATGAGGTGGGGGTGGGATCTTACCTCTCTGCAGAAGTGCAGTAGACGTATTTTACAAGCTCCTCTTCACATCCGAATGAGCAGAAAGGGACAAGACTCCTTAATATAAACATGACAAGAACTGTAGACAAGATCGAAAATCATCGTTTCAATGGAATTCCCCACTAACCACTCCGACTCCAACCCCGAACCAGTTTCTTCGTTCCACTACTAAAATATTATTTATTGACCCCGGGCCAAAAAGACATAAATCAAAAACTGGTATGTGAAAGCTTGAAACAAGCGATTCTTAGGCCACCCCACTCCCAAATGCCCCGCTTCATTTCCAAAAAAAAAAAAAAAAAAAAATCGGAGAAAGAAAAGTAACTATTCGCAGAATTAACAGACAAATGCTAAGCGTCTGTAAACAATAAGACTTAGCTTTACATACCCACGACTACCCCCACCGCCGTCCTGTTTTCTCCCACAGTATATCTAGCTTGTTAACAGGTCAACAACATCATCGTAATTTTAAGTGACACCATCAACAACAATGTGATGGGGACTGTGATAGGAGGCATATGGAATAGCGGGGGTGCTTGGTGATACCAGTGGCCTCGTAGATTGCCGCAGAGGTTTGGTTAATGGAAGTGTGGCAAAGGGGTATATATTTCAAGACTGGGTGAAGACCTGGGAAAACTAATTTCAAATAAAGAAAAGAAAAAGAAGACATTATCCATATCGTTGATGTTAAAGCTCTGACACTTTAAATCAGGACTTTTCAAAGTGATCCATATAGGACGCTGTGAGGAAATAAAATTTTCATTTGATGAAATAAAAATTATGACCGTCAACAGGGGTTGTATTTTCTGGTTTTCATTTTTGAATTCTTTCATTACAGGTGAAAAAAATCGCCTGATTATATAGATTAGTTATCAGATACCGTAAACTTAACACAGGAGGCCCTTTTGGCAGAGGTTGCAAAATACACCGACTGCATCTCTGCAGAGGTGTAAGACTCCCTCAACGAGTGTGCTGTTTATGACGCTAAGCAATCTGATTTTGAAGCTTCAGTAAGCTTGAGGAATGTGGAGTACTCCTTTATTGCCATCACTTCCAGGTCCACTCTGGCCTGGATTGAAAGTACCTGACCTATGAGGGGTGTCCTCGTGGTGTAATGGTTAAACTGATGGACTGCGGGATCGTAATATGCGAGTTCGTACTCCAGTCGCGCTATTACGTTCACTTTCGGACAAATACCATTGGGAAAGGTATGAACCCCCTTATCCTCCCAGCTATGGGTTAAATAGCACCACTACTGTTCTTCTAGGAGAATAGCTTTGGCATTAAATAACCTACAAAGGTTGATATGCCATTAAACAAAGAACCCAAACCAAACCTGACCTCTGAGTTAAATAGAAATAAACTGTGTACTTATGCTAAACTGAACAATTTGAAATGGAACTGTTTTGACATACATACTCTGTCTTCTTTCTAAACTGAATTGTTTGAAATTGAACTGTTTAGACATTTAAACTGCGTACTTATGCTAAACTGAATTGTTTGAAATAGAATCGTTTTTGATTTTTCAACTGGATATTTATTCTAAACTGAACTGTTTGAAATAGAACTGTTTATATGCATAAAAATAGATTTGGCATTAAATGACCAACAATGGTTGATATGCCATAAACCAAACTAAACCAGACCAAACCAAACACAGGGCTTCAAAAAGGGGTCTATATAAACTCCTAAGTGGACTGAATATAGTTTTAGAAGGGTAAATAAAAGCATAGGGGTTCACATGGGAGGGATCTGCTCGTTGGCATTTGTAAATCCTTTTATAACAGGAAGTGTTCGTATTGTATTGGTTACTGTGGCAGGAAATGAACACAGTGACCTGAGTTCGAATCCTGGATGTAGGTATGGCATTTCACTTGTGAAAGGTATTCTCTTTCTAGCTATGGGTAACTAGCAAGGCAGACGGGGCTCTAACACTGGTATGGCAACCAGTCTTGGAGAAGAAAAACTCTAAATTCAGACCTCTTAAAATCTGCTTAAAACTGACCCTGTGTCATGTCCCACACGTGCGAAGGTTTTGTTTAATATCTATAATAGGAGAACAGCAATTGTTGTATTATGTAGACTAGTTGCCAGATATCGTGCACTAAGCAGAGGGCTTTTCGAAGGGGTCCATATTGATCCCTAAGCGTGAATAAAACTTTGGTAAGGTCATGTATTGGGTTTCTCAATAAGTATGGTACTTCTATGAGACTGCTAATAACTCTACTAATAATAATGTTATGTTCTTTTTTGCTTCAGATTTTAAAATAGTATGCTATAACAACTACAGTATGCTATAACAACTATTAATCCTTGATCACAATGAGATGGAAAAATATTTTGCGTCACTACTTATTTGGAAACAAAATTATTCAAACCGGTCTCAAAATAGATGCAACCCAGTTATATGATAATGCTTTATTACTGAGACGAGAAACTCAAAAAAAGATTGCATGTTCTGGAAGCAAATAAAATAACAATAAAAAAATCATTGATCTGATTTCCTAGTTCAAAGAATACATTTTTTACAGGACATGTTCCAAATAAATGCAATTGCGTTTGCCTCGGTAATAAATCATTATTATCCTATTTACCAACCCCTCCCTACTTTGGATCTTTTCGATCAGAGCCAGATCGTTCGTTCATTAACAGAGTGTCTCAAAATAGATAAAACATACTGATGTAATAATGATATGGAGGTGCCCGTGGTGTAATGGTTATCGTCGTAGGAAGTGGACACGGCGAAATGAGTTCAAATCTTGGACAAGATTGATTGCATTTCACATAGCACTAATACCCTTGGGGAAAGTTATGAATCCAATTATTCTCCCTTCAGCTATGGATAAATAGTAGGGCAGACTAGGTTCTTCAGCCTTGGTGGGGCAACTAGTCTAGGAGAAGGAATACTCTGAATTCAAACCTGTTAAACTCCGCTTAAAAAATTGACCTTGTATCATATCTTGCCCGAGCGGAGGGGTTGGGTAAATATGGTTAAGATACTTGATCTCCAAAGGCTTAGAAAGGAATCTGGGGAAGTAGAAATCAGAGGATGAATCGAGACAATCTAGACCACAGCATTGTTAAAATCAGCTAGAATACCGAGAAGAGTTCTGGAAACAGGAGGATACTTGCTCTCACTCGGACTTCAGTGAAAAACCACCAGTTAGAACTGATGTGAAGAAAATTATAAGGAGTGAAATAATCTAGTTTGGTTTGATAGGAGGAGAATATGTTAAGAGAATAATATGGAATTTGCTCTGTATAGGTGATTCTACTTGTTTTGTTTTTATTTTGGTTGTTTGTTTGGGTTTTATGTCATATCAACCTTTGTAGGTTATTTTATGCCAAATTTATTTTTTGCAAATTGTCAGTCTATTTCAAACAATTCAGTTTAGCATGAAATCACAGTTTTGATTGTCAAAACATATCTATTTCAACCTATTCAGTTTAGCATGAAATCACAGTTTTGATTGTCAAAACATATCTATTTCAACCTATTCAGTTTAGCATGAAATCACAGTTTTGATTGTCAAAACATATCTATTTCAACCTATTCAGTTTAGCATGAAATCACAGTTTTGATTGTCAAAACATATCTATTTCAACCTATTCAGTTTAGCATGAAATCACAGTTTTGATTGTCAAAACATATCTATTTCAACCTATTCAGTTTATTCAAACAGTTCTAATTCAGCTAATTCAGTTTAGTATATTTTTTACACACAGTTATATGTCAAATCAGTTCTATATCAAACAATTCAGTTTAGTGTAAGTAGAATTTCAATGTGAAAAACAATTCCGTTTCAAACAATTTAGTTTAGCATAAGCACGCAGTTTAAATGTAAGTATACCGCTGGAGTTTTAAGTCGAAAAGTATTTAGAATTTAAAAAATTAAAATGAAAAAAAAATTAATTTACTATAATTCCAACCGGCAATAAAATAAAAAAAAACGGAAGTGGGCTAAATGAGGAGAAAAACCTTCACCCCTCTTCTGTCCCCTCCCACCCTTCTTTCCTGTGTCTATTCAGAATTATTTTATCCATAAGAATTGAAGAAGTCCTGTTAATTTTTGTTTGGTGTTTTTTGATTTATATCAAAAACTCATAACAGGATGGAAATAAATTTATAATCCTAATGTGACTGGTTTTGTTTTTTTCTTAAAGAAATTATTGCTCTGTAATGTCAGTTACATTGAGATCTTTACCAGGAAAATTTTAATTTTCGCTGTTGAATGGGTGTTTGTCTTGATAGCATTACTCCCAACTCCGTTTTAACTGGACCGAATAATATATATATATATATATACAGAAGAACAGTAGTGGTACTATTTAACCCATAGCTGGGAAGATAAGGGGGTTCATACCTTTCCCAAGGATATTTGCCCGAAAGTGAACGTAATCGCGCGACTGGAGAACGAACTCGCGGACTACGATTCCGCAGTCAATATATATATATATATATATATATATATATATATATTAACTTTCGGGCATATATATATATATATATATATATATATACACGTTCAATTTCGGGCAAATATCCTTGGGAAAGGTATGAACCCCCTTATCCTCCCAGCTATGGGTTAAATAGTACCACTACTGTTCTTCTAGGAGAATGGATTTGGCATTAGATAACCTAAAAAGAGTTGATATGCCATTAAACAAAGAAACCAAACCAAACGAAACGAACATATGTATAAATATATATATATTTGATTGAACATAATAGACAATTATATATATATATATATATATATATATATATATTGGCAGCATTTCTTCATTAATACATATTGATTGAATATAATAGACATTTTTTGTCTACATATTTTTTTGTTCATCCTTTCGAATTGCCGTATTGATCTTATGATATTTGGTGAAAATTGGTTGATAAATCTTCCATAATTAGTTATTTCCCAAGTGCTTTCTGCCCAACTTTGGGCCATCATCAGGGAAGGATGTATTACAAAAGAGAGGTAACTTTTGTATATACATTACTACTTTGTAAGAATGAGCGTTTGTACTGTTGTAGTGTTAACTTTTCGATTTTGTTTCTAGAAATAGCGACAGTAGCTGGAGACATTTAAGTACATTAGCACTGGTTTCAAAATCAGTTCTATTAAGTTTGGGTTGTATGTTCCTAATATGTAGTGCCTTGAGCAATATTGAACAAGTCCAGGAGGCAACACCCCACAAAGCACCAACTATACGGCCACCTTCCTCCCATCACGAAAACTATCCAAGTTAGACGAACCAGACATGCAGGACACTGCTGGAGAAGCAGGGACGAACTCATAAGTGATGTACTCCTTTGGATCCCGACATATGGCCGAGCAAAAACAGGACGGCCAGCTCGAACATATAAACAGCAGCTATGTGAAGATTTGGGATGTAGCCCTGACCACCTGCCAGAGGCGATAAACGATAGGGAGGAGTGGCAGGAGAGGGTCAGAGATATCCGTGCTGATGGCACGACAAGATGACGATGATGAGGATGATGATTCCCCTTTTTAAAGAAATTATAGATATTTACTGTACAAAAAATTTATTTAACTATATATATATACAATTGCTGAGAATGAACAGTCGTTCAAAAAGTGTATGATGAAGAAAACTTTCATTTTACATTGTCTCACGATAGCTAACTCAGCGTGAAACGTTTTAAACTAACGATTGATTGTATTTAGAATTAAGAGTTTTGTAACTCTACATATGATACTTAACATTGTTTATTTTCACTTCCTCGTCAATACAATTTTCCATTTAAGAAAAATACACGAAAAACTGATTTAGTCAAAGAGTTAGAAAAATCTTTTAACCTGATAATTTAAAGGATATATATATATAGGAGGTGTGTTTAAAAGTAATGGGACTAGTATTACAAACAATTTATTTTAATTCCAAACAACAAACAAGATGGCTTCCCCTTCAAAATAACCCCTACTAGAGTCTAATGCACTTTACCATTCTTCTCAGCTACACTGCTGGAAGGAATCTTCTGGAATACCTCTCAGCCCTATCTTTATGGTGCTCTTGATTGCCCCCACTTCTTCCAAATGGGTTCCCTTGACGATCCCCTTGAGCTTGGGGAGGGGGAGAAAGTCACTCGAGCAACATCGGATGAATAGGGAGGTTGTTCCAGTACGTCAATATTCCTCTTGGCCAAAAACTGCCCAATGCTCGGAGCGTTGTGAGCAATGGCATTCTCGTGGTAAAGCAGCCACAATTCGTCCTTCCACAATTCTCGTATCTTCTCATACACAGGGGATCTTCTGGTAGACTTGTTGATTGATCGGTTGGTTCTGGGACAAAAACTCGCTATGGACGATGCTCCTCACATCGAAAATCGTGATCAACATGAATGTGACTTTTGACTTGTACTGTCAAACTTTCTTCAACCTCAAAATTTTTGAAACTTCCATCACTGCTCTGGGGCTTGGTTTCCGAGTCGTACTCCAAAACCCATGTTTCATCACTAGTGATGACTCTACGATGATGTACTGTTAATCCAGGGATAATCCTACGATGAAGTCTGCTTTAGTTTGAAGGTGGTGATATCTTCATAAACCAATGATTACTCTATGATGATATACTGACACACCTGTGATGGATCTACGATGATGTACGGATACACTAGTGAAGACTCTACGGTGATGTCTTGATACACTAGTGATGACTCTACGATGATGTCCAAATACACCAGTGATGTCTCTACGATAATGTCTTGATACACCAGCGATGTGCCAACGATGATATCTTGATACACCAGTGATGACTATACGATATCTTGATAAACCAATGATGACTATACGATGATGTCCTGTTAATCCAGTGATAATCCTACGACGATCCTTGGTTTATTTGGAAGGTGATCATTACTTGTTACACCAGTGATGTTACCCCAGTGATTACTACGATGATGTCCTGATACACCTGCATGTGGCATTTCTTTGTATCATCTTGTAGTAATCTTGGTACCATTTTGTGTGCAGACTTTCCGCATACCCAAAATCTTCGAGGATAATCTTCTTAAAAATGCCCATCTCCAGCTGACGAGTCAACCAACGATCACCACCAGCTTGGAATTGACCTCGGTCCTGCATCATCGACATTGACCTCAGTCCGACTTCAACAACCTATCACTCCTAGAGTCATCTTTCACTTGCAACCGACACTCTTTGTATCTTTTGTATGTGGGTCAAAGTTTTATTTCCATACACTTGCTGAAATATTTCAACTGCTTGTAGCAGAATTTTCCTTGACCAGATCAAAAATTACAGGTTTATTTGTCCCTCGGTGTTCATAGTGAAACGACAGGAAAAAAGAGGGTTTCAACAAAAGGATGTAAAAAATGAATGTAGAAAGCTAAGATTACAGTTATATAATCCCACGATATTAGGAATTAATTTCATTTATTGCGGACTTTTTGTCCTCATCTTGGTAGTTTTTGTGTTGTTTCTTCTTTCACTACGTTTCGGCCAAATTTCACCTCTGGCCTTCTTCAGGTGATTTAACGCGACCTCGGATAGGAATGCTGAGTCTTGTAACCGTATCCCCAGTAATTACTGCCTTCCATAGTTGTTGTCTATCGCACCACAAGTAAACCTCTGGCCGGCTTGGGTAGGATTTGAAACCGCAGGCTTCTGACAATGCTCACTTGGAATAGTAGAGACTCAAGATTAAGAAGTCTCTCAGATTAAGAAGCCTCATCTGAAAATGATTCCAATTAAAGACACCCACGATATTATTTTAAATTACAACGCTATACGCTTATCCCTATGACTCACTCAACCCATGAAATCCAGTTACTTTTTTGACAGAATATGTAAATTGAGATAGCGTAGTATTAGTTTTCAGTGATGAACATTTTGTCACTATAAATTATGCTTACAAATTATGTCTGAAAGAAATTATGCTTATCCTAAAAAACAAATTAGTGAAGAAAAATCAAAACAAAAAGCAAAAAGAAAGGAAAAAGCGAATTAGTATCTAAGCGTAGACATACGTGGTACATTCAATGCGTTTCCAGACTTTTTTTTTTGTACAGGCATTTAAAATTGTCGTAGACTATTAGAAATTCAATATGATAATGCTATACATCTTATGATATGACTGACCAATTTTTATGATTTCAGGTTCAAATGAACATCTACAGCAGGAATTGGAATACACCCTACTAAAGCCTGATTGTCAAAACCGGTGAATTTCAAAAATGCAATCTGGACGTGAGGACACTTTAGAAGAACGATATGCAATAAAATTCTGTTTTAAACTTGGAAAAATGCTACAGAAACCTATGGAATGCTTCGGACTGCTTTTCGACTATCTTGCATGAATCGAGCATCAGTTTTTTAGTGACATAAGAGATTCAAGGAAGGCAGGGGCTCTGTGAGGGATGATGAGAGGTGTGGGAGGAGTAAGGAAGTTGATTAGCCAAAGGGTTAGGGTTAGGGTTAGGGTTACTATGTTGAGGTTTTAAGGGAGTTCAGGAAGAGATTCCGTCGGAAGAGGTCAGCACTCTTCAAATCAGATCAGTGGCATTCCCACCAGGACAATACACCAGTCCACAAGTCCATCCTTATCACAGACTATTTGACCAAGATGGGCATCAAGACAGTTCCTCAGCCTCCCTATAGTCCAGACCTTGCTCTCTGTGACTTTTGGTTATTCCCTAAGCTCAGAGGCTGTCGTTATGAAACAATTGAGGAGATGAAAGAGGCTGTGACGAAGGTCAGTGACACGCACACGCAAGAGGGCTTCCAGAAGTTGTTGGAACGGTACAACACGTACATTGCAGCCTGAGTAGATTACTTCGAAGGGGACTAGAGTTTCATGTGTGTACTATCGATAAAAGTGCTCATACGAAAAAAGTCTGGAAACTTATTTAATGATCCTCGTACGAATAAACACTCCTATGGCATTTACCACCTGATTTTTTTTCCATGTTTTTCCTGCATTTAAACTGCTCTTATTTCCCTTTTCATGTGAATGTCACGTGAAATAACATCTTACCACGCGTCAAATACTTTACACCATAAATACGGTTGATTAGCTGCCTTTTCCCGTATTTCCTTTAAGGGATTGAGTGAATGCTAGACGAATTGTAGTTGATAACAATTAATCAAGCCATGAGAATAGATAATCAATATGATACAAAATAAAAGATTGTTAAAATATTGAAAATATTCTAATCAGGTAGTGAAACTTATCTGCATCAGCTCAGTTATATGTAGGTGCCTATGGTGTAATGGTTATCGTCGTAGGAAATGGACACGACGACACGAGTTCAAATCCTGGACGAGACTGATTGCATTTCACATAGCACTAATACTCTTGGGAAAGGTATAAATCCAATTATTCTCCCTCCAGCAATAGGTAAATAGTAGGACAGACTGAGTTCTTCAGCCTTGGTGAAGCAACTAGTCTAGGAGAAGGAATACTCTGAATTCAAACCTGTTAAACTCCGCTTAAAAATTGACCTTGTGTCATATCCTGCCCGAGCGGAGGGGTTGGTAAATATGATAATTGTTTATTCGTATTGTGGTTTCCATGTAAGTGGGAAAATAGTTTCCTCAATCAGCCAACCATTCTGAGAGAAGGAAAACACTAAATTCAAAACGTTGTCTTCATCATTGTTCTGGCAATTTCTGCGATAACTCTGGCGTCAAGAAGTATTGATCTTGATCCTCTCTTAAACAAGATCAATGGTATAAGGAAAAGTCACTTGTGAGCTGGGAAACTGACAGTCTTCGAGACAATCTTACCTAAGCCTGCATCCAGATCCAGGTATCGATCAGCGTCTCAAAAATATTAATGGACTCTTCGTATGTATATGTATATATATATATTTACCAACCCCTCCGCTCAGACAGGATATGACTCATGGTCAATCTTTAAGCGGAGTTTAACAGGTTTGAATTCAGAGTTTTCCTTCTCCTAGACTAGTTGCCTCACCAAGGCTGAAGAACCTAGTCTGCCCTACTATTTACTCATAGCTGGAGGGAGAATAAATTGGATTCATACTTTTCCCAAGAGTATTAGGGCTATGGATTTGAACTCGTGTCACCGTGTCCATGTCCTACGACGATAACCACTACACCACGGACAATTCCATATATATATATAAGTACTCTGCTTTAAGATACATGTACTGATCCATGTTCCCAAAATATTAATAGATGCTACACTCATATATGAATGAAGTTCTCTGCATCCAAGTCCAGCTATAAATCCATTCAAACAATATTAATAGATGCTATACACACATATCATCATCATTATCATGTCACACTGTCAGCACGGCTATCCCTGACTCTCTCTCGCCACCCCTTCTATCGTCCATTGCTTCCGGCAGGTCTTCTGGGATACATCCCGTATCGGCACGGAGCCGCTGTGTGTGGGTTCGAGCTGGTCGTCTTGCCTTTGCTCGTCCATATGAAGGGGTCCACAGGAGTACATCATTCATGAGCTCGTCCCTAATTCTCCTGCAGTATCCTGCATGTCTGGTTCGTCAAATTTTGATAGTTTTCGTGATGGGTGGTAGGTGGCCGTGGCCGTACAGCAGCTGCTTTGTGGGGTACTGTCTCCAGGACTTGTTCAATATCACTCGCAGCATTCTTGTGTAATTGCTGTCAAGCTTTTTCTCCATAAGTTTAGTTAGCGTCCATGTAGTGCATCCATACCGCATTATCGACACGACCGTTGCTTGGAAGAAACTGCATTTCATTTTATCGGTCAGGTCTGATTCCCATATGACTGATAGTCTACTGATAGCTATCCATGCTTTTGCTAGTCGCGTGTTGACGTCGGTCTCGGTTGATGAGACACTGCTCCTTTAGTACGTGGATCAGTCAACTCGTTTCACAGAGCTACCGTTTAGTATGGAGATGTCGGCTGTTTGATTAAAGCACACATATTCCATCTTGTGTGCATTGACGTGGAGACCGATTCCTGGAACTGCTCGTGCCAAACTATGTAGCAGGGATTCTGCTTGGGCAGGTGCATTTGCCCGAGTACTCTGCATCTAGATCCAGCAATAGATTCATGGTCTCACAATATTAATGGATGCTACACTCATATTTTTACTAATAAAGTCCTTTGCATCCAGATCCAGGAATAGATCCATGAATATCCCAAAATTAATGGATGCTATATATATATATATATATATATATCCTTATAAAGTATTCTGCATCCAGATCCACTTGACCAGTCGGCTGGGGCTGTAGAATACATCGACTGCATCTCTGCAAAGGGGGAAGACTTCCCTAACGAGTGTACTGGATATGAAACTAACCAATCTGGTTATGAGGTTCCATTAATGCTGGAGCTTTGGGGAATGCTGAGTACCCCGTCATAGTACTGAGCACGTTCATGTCGCTTAACTTTTTAGATCAAGCAAGAATTGGCGCGTTTTCATATTTGATGATAACAGCGTATTTTCACGTATGAATGTGGTACTCCTTCAAAAGTTACCAACAAAAAATCTTCATTTTTGCTCAGTCGGTTGTAGCTGTAGAATACACCGACTGCACCTCAGCAGAGGGGTAAAAAAAAAACCACCCAACGAGTGGACTGAATATAACAGTAAACAATCTGATAGTGAGGTTCCAGTGATTCTAGAGTTTTAGGGAATGTGGAGCACCCCTTCATTGCTATCGTTCCCAGGTCCACTATAGCATAGAATAATAGCACCTGATAAGGCCCTATCTATGGGTTAAATAGAACTAAACTGCGTACTTATGCTGAACGGAATTGTTTGAATTAGAACTGTTTGACAAAACTGAATACCTTGAAATAGAAATATTTTTGACAATTAAAGAGTGTACTTATGCTAAAGTGAACTGCTTGAAAAAGAACTGTTTTGACATCGAAATTGCGTACTTATACTGAACTGAATTCTTTGAAATAGAACTGTTTTTGGCATTGAAACTGTACTTATGCTAAACTGAATTGTATGAAATAGAACTGTTGTGACATTTAACTGTGAGTGGACAAAATCTATACTTATACTTAACTGAATTGTTTGAATTAGATTTGTTTGAATTAGGACCGTTTGACTAAACTGAAAAACTTGAAATAGAATGTTTTGACAATTAACCTGAATTGTTTATAACAGAACTGATTATTCGTATAAAAATGGATTTGGCGTTAAATAACCCACAAAGGTTGATAATGCCATAAAACCCGAACAACTAACAAATCAACATCTTCATTTTTCTCCAAAATGCTCTAAAAAATAAAACAGAAGAAATTAATCTGGTAGGTTTTCCGGAAGATAATGTCGAATTTTAGAAGAAACTTTTATTCATAAATCAATGAATTTAAACTATGTTTTAATCAGTCCAAATAATGATCACAAATGTATTTCTGCCGTCGATTGACAAGGTTATTATCGCTTGATAAATAAAACTCTAAAGGTTTTGATACCTAGAAATTAAAATGTCCAGGTACTTTTAAAAAAAATGTTAGTCTGTGGGTGAGAGATCAGGAGAATATGGTGGATTTGACAAAGTGTCATATCCCAAGTCAATGAGCTTCTGTAATGTCATCCTGGCAGCATGTAGCCGAGTATTATCATGCAGTAAAATTTTGGCAGGGCTTGTACTCTCGTAAAAAAAAAAAAATGAATAAAATAAAGAAAAACGCATCACTTCTTTTTTCATGCAAAACCTTCATATAACGGGCCCAGCTGTTTGGGGCCGTAGAATACACCGATTGCATTTCTGCAGAGGGGTAACTCCCCCCCCAACGAGTGTCCTATGACCCAATTGGCTGGGGCTGTAGAATACACCGATTGCATCTCTGCAGAGAGGTAAATCTCCCCCAACGAGTGTTCTGGATATGACACAAAACAATCTGATGGGGAGGTTTCAGTAATGCTGAAATTTGGGGAATTGAGGTGTACCCCCTCATTGCTATCACTCCTACATCCACTCTGACACGAAGTGATAGCACCTAATAGGGTCCTATCTATGGGTCAAATAGAACCAAACTGTCTGCTTATTCTAAACTGAATTGTTTGAAATAGAAGAGTTTATATGAATACAAACGGATTTGGCATTAATAATCTACAATGGTTGATATGCCTTAAAACCAAACCAAACCAAACCAAACCAAACCAAGCCAAACCTAACTTTCATTATAACCTTCCTGTTCAAATTTTATACAACAGATATTAAAATTTCAGGTTGGAAGAAATCCCGTTTTATCTAATCAGAGAAATCAGATTTCCATATGATCGATAACCTGTAAATAGCACTTTTCTCTAATACGCTTTCAGTTAACGAGATATTGCGACTAAGATATGTGAATTAGTTCACTAATTTTTATGGCTAGCTACTTAGAATAAAGACCTTCCAAACCGTGGATATTTAGTACTACTGTATGGTTGCACCACACAAATATTAACGAAACGCATGGAGAAAAAGTTAGATGCTGCATGAATGTTACAGATTGTTTTTGAAGAATTCTTGAAAGCAGCACCCCACAAAACAACAGCTATACGGCCACTTAATATTGATCTCACCAAGGAGACATGCTGGGCTCTTATAGAAAAATAGAAAAGAAGTAGTCGTTCGTAAGCCATGTTCTCCTGTGGATTCCAACATGTGAACGTGCCAGTGTTGGTGGACTAGTAATGATATACATGCATCAGCTTTCTACAGACACTGAATACAGTCTAGAGGAGCTGCTAGGAGTGATTGATAATAGAGATGGATGACGAGAGAGAACGAGAGAGAGAGAGAGAGAGAGAGAGAGTAGGGAACACCATACTATAAGCTCGACTTTATGATGATGACTATTAAAATGATATGCAAGGTGGGATTTTAAACAGTTTATACATAATCGGACAGTATTTTACGAATAACTTAGAATATCTTTCCCAGTCTGCTGGTGCTGTAGAATACACCGACTGCGTCTCTGTAGAGGGGTAAGACCCCACCCCCGAACGAGTGTCCTGATATAATACTAAAAAAACTGATACTGGAGCTTTGGGGAATGCGGAGTACTCTTTCATTGACATCGCTCCCAGGTCCACTCTGCCCGAAGTGGTAGCACCAGATAGGGTCCTATCTATGAGTTAAATAGAACTAAACTGAATTTATGCTAAACTGAATTGCTGGAAATAGAACTGTTTTGACATCTAAACTGCGTACTTATGCTCAACTGAATGACTTGAAATCGAACTGTTTTGATATTTAAACTGCATACTAATGCAAAACTGAATTGTTTGAAATAGAACTGTTTTTCACATTGAAACTGCTCGTAGGCTAAAGTGATTTTTTTTTAATTAGAACTGTTTGGCTAAAATTAGCTTAAATTAGAAATGTTTTTGACTGTTAAACTCTGTAATACTAAAATGAATTGTTTGAAATAGAACTGATTATTTGTACAATTTGACGTTAGATAATATACAAAGGTTGATATGCCATAAAACCCAAACAACCAACCAAAATAACCTAAAATATCGCCATGAGAAAGTTTAAGCTCGAAAACTTAGGATTTTTTTTCTTGTTACTGTTGAGGGGGCTGTTTCATTTATAACCCCTCCCTTTTTATCCCCAATAAAAAGCTTCTGCGTGTTTTAGGGTCGTCTTTACAACTTTAGTCGGTAGCCAAGAGTCAACTTTTAAAACACCTTAAACTGATTCATTTCTTTACAATACGATAAGATATAACCGTGTTGTGATAGTCTTCAACGGACTCAAGACTGACCAGTTATATTTCGGTGAGAATCTGAGGGGTAAATGTCTTCAATTTCAACTTTTCTTTTTTCTCTTTTTCCTCCTCTGGTGTCTGTCATTTGAATAATGAGGTATTTAATGGAGATTTCCTCTCTCTTAAGTACGAGATATTCAACATAACAGTTGTCAGAGGTTGATAGCGATGTGTGTCAGGCCGATTCCAGTATTAGGCTTGCCATCATGAAATGGAACATGTATTTATCTCTTGAATAAATGACTCCCCCGCGAACACCAGAAAAGAAAAAAAATGTCTGTTTAGTGTCAGTACTAACCGATTGTTTCTATAAAACTTTAAAACGAAATAAATTTACAGGATCGACAACAGTGGCTTATATATATATATATATATATATATATATATATATATATATATATATATATGTGTGTGTGTGTGTGTGTGTGTGTGTGTGTGTGTGTGTGTGTGTGTGTGTGTGTGTGTGTGTTAGTGGCGCAGTGTCAGGGAAATTTTGCTGATAGTGCCGGTAGAATAAAAGAACTTGTGTCGATAAACAAAGATGAATTCAAATTCTGTACATCAACTCCGAGATATCAGCTGAATTTTTTCAACGTTCCGATAGATAGATAGATAGACAGATAGATACATACATACATACTTAGATAGATAGATAGATAGATAGATAGATATAAAGAAACTGACCTAGATATGTCCACAAACTGGTATTCTTCAGCCTTTCCTTCTTAAAAGTTTATATAATAGACATGGCCAAAGAGATTTCTTTCTTTCTTTCTTTCTTTCTTTTCTTTCTTTCTTTTTTTCTTTCTTTCTTTCTTTCACTTTGTCGCTCTTTCTTTCTTTCTTTCTTTTTCTCGTTTTTTGTTTTTTTGTTCTATCTATATCTATCTCTGTATCAGTTTCCATACAATCTATCTATCTATCTATCTATCTATCTATATATATATATATATATATATATATATATATATATATATATATATATATTTCTGTTTGTTCTTATCTATCTATCTATCAATGTCAGTGTGTTTGATATCTAACTTTTTTCTGTCTGTTCTTATCTATCTATCTATCTATCTATCTATCTATCTATCTATCTATCTATCTCACAATCTATCTATCTATCTACCTATCTATGTCAGTTTGTTTGATATCTTTCTATCTAATTTTTTTCTCTCTGTTCTTATCTATCTATCTATCTCACTGATGTCTATCTCAGTCACAATCTATCTATCTATCTATCTATCTATCTATCTATCTATCAATGTCAGTGTGTTTGATATCTAACTTTTTTCTTTCTGTTCTTATCTATCTATCTATCTATCTATCGTGCTCAGAGTATAAATACACAAATTACCTTGTTTAATTCCCCACTGCAGCGTCGATGACACTACTTTTGACAAATGCACGATTTCAAAGCTACACCATGATAGTAGTCTATCTTGCAAACCCATATTTCTTTGCGATCTGCCTTGGAACCAAAACCCATGCTACACTTTCTCGTTATCGCCCATCTCCTTGGTTTATTTCTTCTCTTTCATCAAACCATCGTTCAAGAATCCTCCCGCTTTCCAGCAGGCCCTCCCTCAAACCATTCCTATCCACTAGCTTCTCACGACCCTGACCAGTTGTATATATTCCCCCAACCCACACCCCTCCCTCACTAGTCCCTTTTACGGGCGTGTCTCTCCAACTTCCTCTGAACGGGCTAAAGCCATTCACTTGTCATCAACTCGAAGCAATTTTCAATCATAAAACCTGTTACCCACTCCCATAAAAAAGACAAGAAAAAAAAGGAAAAGAAAAAAACACCATCTTGTTAAAATAGAAATTTCGTCGAAATGGTTGAGCCAAAGAAATCATTTATTGAAGAAACTATTACAATAATACTGCACCTCTGGTGGTGTAATGGTTAGCGATATAGAACTAGCAAACCTACACGAGTGAGTTCGAGTCTCATTGGGCGCCCCATTTATTCGGCCTTGTGCCGCATCGAAGCAAAGAGCTTTGTAAATTACTCTTACAATAATACTGCAAAGTATTTTTTACATTTTCTAAAATTATTTTCATTATTATGAGTTTTTCAGACTGTATACACAATTAGTAATATTTCTTAATTTTCAGTTTTATTTTCAAATAAGATTTAAGGGGAGAGAATGTATTGATTTAATGCAATCTGTAGGTTTATGTTTTTCACTGACCCTTTTGGGTGAAATTTTCCAGTGACACTGAGAGTACCTTCCCAAGGAGATAAGCAGTTCCGCAAAGTGCAATTTTTTGTATTTCATATAGAACTGATCATACCCAGGGCTCCCACGATTGCTGACACGGTAGTAATTGTAAAATGCTATATTTTCTCGATTTATATTTCTGGGTCTTTGTATCTATTTATTTTATTATATTCTTTGACTGATATATTATTACTTATTGCCACTATCATCAATTAGAAGACATCTTTTTCTTTTATTGTCCTCAGCTTCAATATCTGGTCTATTTCTCTTCATTTTTCTGTTAGTTTGGATTGCAAAATCCCAGAGAATAGAAGCTCATTTACCTACCGTTTTTGACTCTTGTGGGTGTTTATACAAATTTTCACAAGTAAGTCATCATCATCCTCATGTCGTGCCGCCAGCACGGATATCCCGGACCCTCTCTCGCCACTTCTCCCTATCATTCATCGCCTCCGGCAGGTCTTCAGGGTTACATTCTGTGTCCTCACATAGTTGCTGTATGTAAGTTCGAGCTGGTCGTCCTGCTTTTGCACGGCCATATGTAGGGGTCCATAGGAGTGCATCACTTATGAGCTCGTCATTGCTTCTCCAGCAGTGTCCCGCGTGTCTGGTTCGTCTTACTTGTATAGTTTTCGTGATGGGGACAAGTGTCCGTATAGTTGGTGTCTCGTGGGGTGTTGTTGCCAGGACTTGTTCAATACTGCTCTCAACATTCTTGTGTAATTTCCGTCTAGTTTCTTCTTCAGCCGTTTAGTTAGCGTCCATGTAGTGCATCCATATAGCAGTATCGATAAAACCGCTGCCTGGAAGAAACTGCGTTTCATTTTATCGGTCAGGTCTGATTTCCATATGATCGAGAGCCTATCGATAGCCGTCCATGCTTTCGTCAGTCGTGTGTCGATGGCGTTTTCGGTTGATGTGACGCTACTTCCTAGGTAGGTGAATTTGTCTACTAGTTTCAGAGAGGCTCCGTCTAGTATGGCAATGTTGCCCGTTTGGTTGTAACACATATATTCAGTTTTGTGTGCATTGACATGGAGGCCAATGCCAGCTGCGTCTCGTTCCAGACTATGCAGTAGTGTCTCTGCGTGATTAGGCGTATTCGCCAGTAACGCCAAGTCATCAGCGTAGTCGGCGTCCGTGATTGTTTTTGCAGGGTACCTTTTGCTTCTTCTCTTAGTTAGCTCGAAACTTTCCAATGAATATAATGTCCTATTTTATCATGCCTTTATTTTTATATCCTATTAATGGAAACATTGAACAACCGGACACTAAGGGATCAATTGATTCAGTTTTTTGTTCGTAGAGTTTTCTTAATGGGTTTGATTCAATTTTTTATTATGTTTTTTTACTGATAGTTTCTAGTCTGTTAACACTGGTCCTGTGCTGCTATAATTATCTTCCCCGACTCTAACTTCAATTCAGCACTTTTCAGACATCACTTACTCTTTACTACATCTACTTCAGCTTTTCTAATTCTTTGTAGGTATCGTCCATGTAGGAGTTTTCGTTTCCAGGCGTTTTTAAATTGATTCAGTCTTTGTGTTTCTGCTTTTTTCATTATTATTTTACTCTTTTTAGAGTTTTTCACACCAGCGTGAGCTGATTGTTTTTCACAAGAGTTTGAATGACAGCAAGTCGGCTCAAGTCTCCAGGATACTTCTTAGTATTCTGTCCGATCTTGATATTGCTATAGTTTAGATGGCCTCGGCTCGTCCTCTTATTTCCAGGTCCTTCAGTTCCTGTATTAATACTCTGGTGACTGCCCTGAGTGCACCAGTAACATTTGGTATCACCGTCACTTTTATGTTGCATAGTTTTTTCACTTCTCTAACAAAATCTAGATACTTATCTTTCTTTTCAGTTTCTTTCAGTTTTACTCTGTGGTTAGCCGAAACGGCAAATTCGACAATTCGGCAGGTTCTCGTCTTTTTTTGACCATCACTTGGTTTAGTCGTCTGGCCAAGATTAGGTGATTCGTTTGTATCTCAAAATCCCAAAGAATTTTGTGCGTCTCATTTTCGCGGACATGTCCTAGATTGTGCATATACCATTTGTTCGTATTGTTCAATTCAGTCTCTTAAAAAATTTCCAGTGGATCACCTTCCCCACTCAGTTTTGTCTTGTCTTATACTCATTTTTTCTCTAATGAGCTTCATTCACTTGCGTCATTGATCATTTCGTCTCTATCACCACATCGTCTACATCTATTTTGTAACGTCTTGTCTATTTTTGCTTTGACATAGTAAGTCCTTATGGCGTTGTTTTGTGCTGCTGTCAGTAGAGATTCAATTTCTCTCATAAGATTTCCCTTTCTTAGCCATTGTAATAGAATGGCCGAGGGATTTCGTTTTATATATGCTGCCTTTGGGTTTAGTTAGGCTGAGAACCTTTCACTTAGCGCATGGGTTAGTTAGGTGCAAACTTGAGTACAGGTGTTGACGCGCGGGGAGGATGTGTCATTCATAGATGTGAAAATAAAAATCCCAGGACCAGGAGATGTGAATGACGTCAAGCGCACGCGGAGGATTTTGGGGATTTTCGGGATTTTGAAAAAGTCAGTTGAGTGGAGTCTTGCGGTCCGAAGAAGAAGGGTGATTTTCGCTAGCTCGCAGTGGCCTTGTGGCAGGTGCCACACGTGTTGGGAAGGCAGATGGAAAAGTCAGCATAGAAAGATTGTGCCTCTCTCTCCTTATGTCGAAAAACCTTTACACTCAAAGGTAATAAAATTTTCGAACCTGAACTAAGAAGTCGTAAGTGTTTTTCGTGTTTCGGTATTCCTATGTTCTATGTATATATATTATGAACATTCTATGTACGTTTCACATAACCGTATCATGGGTATGGTACAACCATGTTAAAGTTTTCTCGAGTGAGATTTCGCTTGTATGTCGCTTGAAATATCCATACAGTTATTTTTCCTTCCCATTTTTGTTTTCTATTTATTTTTGTTCTGTTGATGCTTGTGATGTTTGTATTGTTTCTGGTGGCTGTAAGAAGTCTTCTTCCGTGCTTTTTAATGTCGTCTTCAAGTCGTTGTATCGATGCATCGACGCTATCTTGCTTTTCTTGATACATACAGTCAGTCTACGTCATCTCTGGGATGTAAGGCCTTAATCATCGTCATGAATTTTCTTATTCTCTGATCCATTAACTGAAGTTCTTCTCTGGTCCCCTTTATGAATGGTCCCGAGTGTTTTATGAGGGGACAAACTATTATTATTATTATTAATATTATTATTATTCCTTGAGAGTTTTTCGCACAAGTTTTTGTTTCGTAGGTTTTGACTGAAGTTTTAGTGACAACAAACTTCCTCGGGTTTCTGTCAGTGGGGCTCAGAATACGCAACATGTGAAGTCAATGTGAAACCGGAGTTTAACAGGTTTCAATTCAAAGTTCTCCTTCTTCTAGATCCATTACCATAGCATGGCTTAAAGAGCTCAGTGTGCGCTACTATTTTCCCATCGCTGTTTCCAATGATGTTAAATGCAATTCTCAGTAGATCTCACTCTTTGCATGTGTTTTTTGACTGCATTATTTGATGAGATTTCCCTGGAGTGACACAAAGTCTCCTAAAATCTCCAGGACTCTTCTCAGTATGCTAGTCGATCTTAGTAATACGTAAGTAAAATTGGCAACCTTTATCGAGGGTGACCCAAACTTATTCTGGTACTTTTCCACTCATTTGAGAGGTTTTCACACCAACGTACGCTGATGATTTTCCACTGGAGTCTGTGTGCCAACAAGTTTCCTCAAATCTCCAGGACTCTTCTCAGTATTCTGGCCCATCTCAACAATGCTGTAGTTTGGATGGTCTCTACTCGTCCTCTTATTTCCAAGTCCTCTAGTCCTTGTACCAATCCTTTAGTGACTGAACCAAGGGCACCAATTACAATTGCTATATACCTTCTCTTTCGTGTTCCATAATTTTTTCAGTTCCCTTTCAAAGTCTAACTTATTATTATTATTATCATTATTATTATTTTATTACTTGCTAGCTGTTGACCCCCAACGTTACCTGGTGGTCTTTCACTGGAGTCTAAGAGACAGCAAGTCTCCTCAAGTCTCCAGGACTCTTCGCAGTATTCTGGCCCATCTCAACGATGCTGTAGTTTGGATGGTCTCCATTCGTACTCATATTTCCAAGTCCTCCAGTCCCTGTTCTAATCGTTTGGTGACTGTACCAAGTGCACTAATTACAATTGGTATCAATGCCACTTTCATTTTCCATAGTTTTTTTCAGTTCCCTAGCAAGGTCTTGGTACTTATCTCTCTTTTCGCTTTCTTTCAATTTTTCCCAGTGGTCAGCTGGAACGGCAAAGTCCACTATTAAGAAGGTTCTCTTTGTTTTTTTTTTTATTGACTATCACAAGGTTTTGTCAAAATTAGATGATCCATTTATATCTCAAAATCCCAAAGAATTTTGGGCGTCTAATTTTCTTGAATGGATTCCGGGTTGTACATATACCATTTATTCATATGGTCAATTTAAACTTTTCACACAATTCCCAGTGAATCACCTTCCTACTCTTTTTACTCTAATTTATTGCATTTGCTTATTATTGTAAAATATTGACCCTCGACCGAGCCGTCAATCAAGAGATGCTCCTGTGTTAATAAGCAGAACAACAGCGAAACAGGTGCATCCGGTCGAAGATATCAGAATATCACCTTGACCTGCTCACGTGGTTGAATTCGGTGCAGATGCGTACGCCCACAGGAAGCAGGTGGGAGTCAAACAATTATATAACCAGGTGCCACAGACGGCTGCAGTTAGTCAGTTCGAGTTCGAGTTGCAGTTGTAGTCAGTTGGGGACAAGATGCCGAATTGAGAGCCAGCGGGAGACAGAGGGCTTGGGCCCTCAGTGACCAACGGCTGAGCAGCCCAGACAAGATGAGAAAGAAGTGCTGCTATTGTCAGATGAACTTTGGGTCAATATGTGGTAGTCTGTCCCCGTCTCCAACTCACCCCTTACACATAACTAACATCAACCCTTTCGCAACGCTTTCGCAACCCTTTCGAGAATAAAGTGTGAGAGGTATATTTTTATAAAGAAGTGTGTTCGTTCGCTCATTGAAGTCTTCATAATTGTTGACGATGTTTCCGCTTATATTTATGTTAGTATATGTGTATGTATGCGGCTGAACAACAATTATGTCATTGATCGTTTCGTCTCTGTTACCACATAATCTACATCTACTATTTTGTCTTGTCTATTCTTGCTTTAACATAGTTAGTCCTTATGGCGTTATTTTGTGCTGATAACAGAAGAGATTCAGTTTCTTTCATAAGGTTTCGCTTTTTTAGCCATGTCCAAAGTTTTCAGGTGTGAGGTTGCGTTTTTTGGTCGCTTGGAATATCCACAGTTATTTCTTTCCCTGGATTACTCCACTTTACCCTTGATACGTACCTTATATTGCTGAGTGTTAAGCAAGGAAGCATCAAGTACCATTTTTGAGTTTTTTGTATGACTTGATCTGGGATTGAACTCCGGTCTCCCTTACCACTGACGAACACTGTAACATTTATGCATTTGGCCGGACTGCTCTAGCTTCCTCATCCTTCTTTTGCTGTTGCTGCTGCTCTAGCCTCCTCCTCTTACCCCTTCCGTCTCTCGTTGCTCGTTGCTCCTCACACACCGTATATATATATATATATATATATATGTGTGTGTGTGTGTGTGTATGTGTGTGTGTATGTTTGTGTGTGTGTATGTATGTTTGTGTGTATGTATGTTTGTGTGTTTGTGTGTGTATGTTTGTGTGTGTATGTGTGTGTGAATTATTTGTTTCAAGAATAGTTCTTTGAAGTTGTAATTGTTTTCTCATATTATTATTATTAGATACTCAAAAACATCATTGTTTAATTTCTTTGTTTGATTACATATCAACCTCCATGGGTTATTTAATGCTATAGCCATCCATGTAGAAAGACTGTGGTGCTCCTATTTAACCCATAGCGAGGAGAATGAGAGTTCATGTCTTTCCCAAGCTTATTAATCGGAAAGTGAATACAAAAGCGTGACTGGAGTTCGAACTCGCTTCATACGATATCACAGCCCAGCACATTAGTCCCTACCCCATGAATACTCCCTACATATAATTGTTTTTAAACAAATGATTTTTGTTAAATAGGAATAATTATTTTAATCGATATGATGGGATTTGAATTATAAATATCAATCAGGCATACTTGAAATCACAACTGTGAGCAAATTATTGATATTAGATAGGAACACTTGATATATAACTCTGTGTGCGTGTCTATATATAAGTAAAGTTGGCGACCGTAGTCGAGGGCGACCAGAAAGCTCCCTTTTCAATAGCTACTACACCGAGATGTTGGGGACGGCGCTACTCCTTTCCCTGGATTGCTCCACTTTACCCTTGATACATACCTTATATTGCTGAATGTTAAGCAAGGAAGCATCAAGTACCATTTTTAAAGTCTTTGGTATGACTCGACCAGGGATTGGACCGATGTCTCCCGGACCATTAGCGAACACTCTACCCACTAGGCCAATTTTGCTTCTATTCTTTTTGTACCTAGTCGGCTGGAGCTGTGGAATACATCGACTCTCTCTGAAGAGAGGTAAGACTCCCGCAACGAATGTCCTAGATATGACACTAAACAATATGATGGTGAAGCTCCAGTAATACTGGAGCTTTGTGGAATGCTGAAAATCCATTTATTGCCATCACTCCTAGGTCCACTCTGGTCCACAGTGGTAGCACCTGATATGGACCTATCTATGGGTCAAATAGAATCTAAACTATGTACCTTTGCGAAACTGAATTGTTTGAAATAGAACACTTTTTGACATTTAAACTGTGCACTTATGCCAAACGAAATTGTCTAAAATAGAACTCTTTTGGCATTTAACATTTAACTAAAAGTAAAGTTAGCAACTGTAGTCGATGGTGACCCAAAAGCTCTCTTTTCAATAGCTACTACACCGAGATGTGGAGGAGGGCGCTACTCCATTCCCTAGATTGTTTCATTTTACCTTTGATACTTATCTAATAATGCTGAGTGTTAAGCAAGGAGGCATCAAGTACCATTTATTGAGGCTTTGGTATGACTCGAGCTGGAATTGAACCCCCATCTCCCAGATCGTTGGCAAACAACTATACTTATAGTAAACTAAATTGTTTGTAATAGATCTGTTTATAGGTATAAAAATTGGTTTGGCATAAATAACCTACAATGGTTAATGTACCATAAAACCCAACCAACCCAAACTAAATTTTCTTCTTTTTATCGCTACCTTCTGTTTTCTTCATACGATTCAATCAACGAGGGTAGCTTGTTTTAATTTAATTAATCATACTCGGGTTAGCGATTCTGGCACATACACCCGACCAAGCCGAAACACTACTGCATAGTTTGGCACGAGCCGCCGCAGGCATTGGCCTCCATGTCAATGCACACAAAACTGAATTCATGTGCTTTTATCAAACAGGTGAGATTTCCACACTAGACGGAAGTTCTCTGAAACTGGTAGACAAATTAACCTTCCTAGGAAGCAGTGTCTCATCAACCGAAAAAGACATCGACACGCGGCTGACGAAGGCATGGACTGCTATCGATAAGCTATCGATCATATGGAAGTCAGACCTGACCGATAAAATGAAACGCAGTTTCTTCCAAGCAGCGATCGTGTCGATACTGCTATATGGATGCACTACTTGGAAGCTAACAAAACGGCTGGAGAAGAAGCTAGACGGCAACTACACAAGAATGCTGCGAGCAATAGTGAACAAGTCCTGGAGGCAACATCCCACAAAGCACCAACTGTACGGCCACCGACCTCCCATCACGAAAATTATCCAAGTTAGACGTACCAGACCTGCAAGACACTGCTGGAGAAGCAGGAACGAGCTCATAAGTTATGTACTCCTATGGGGAGTCTTATCCCTCTGCAGAGATACAGTGTGTGTTTTTTGAAGCCCCAGACGACTGGGCCAATATAGATATGCGTGTGTGTGTGTGTGTGTGTGTGTGTGTGAGGGTCAGCTAAAAGTTCATAGGCTAACCAAGATACTCTCATTAAATGTAACCAAATGGGGTTTATTTTTCAAAAAGGCATAATTCGGAATTACATATATATCATTTAATCGGTATTATTATTTCATGCAATTATTATTAATATTTTTTTTATTTCTATTTATTTTCCTCTTTCATCATGAACGTTTTAAGAATTTTATTGCAAAAAACAATTTGTTCTAAATTGTTAGCATATGTACATTCAAAAATATTTAGCATAATTACGTCTTAGATGTACGACTCATAAAACCAACATTGAAACTGAAATAGAATCGGACTCGAGCAATTTACTCAGTAACACCTCTTAGGTGTAAATTGATTTATTTATTTACGTCTTTCAAACGAAGCAAATAATCTGCCAGAAATAATATATAATAAACTTATTTTTAAAAGAATTATGCTAAGACTTATGAGTAGCATAAAGGATGGATTTTTAATTCATTTTATTCCTTTTTAATTAGATTATTAATAAGATAAAATAAAATAATATAAAAATATACACAAGAAAAAATAAAGACAAAGACATTATAAAAAGCAGTTTTATTTCCTTTACTATTAATTGTTTTTTTTATTACATATATATATATATATATATATATATACGTGTGTGTGTTCAAGCACAACTAAAAGAAATCTTTAACTTTTGGTTTAATTTACGTCAATTTAGAGTTACCTTTAATATATTTTTTTTTTATTTTAATTTTAAAAAATTAAAAATAAAAACAAGTTTTTCTGTATTTTTCAATTTTAAAACTTAAATATTCATAAAATCCATCAATCTTTAACTTAACGTAACAATCTTAGGAAGATTTATAAGTTTTTAGAGTAAAAATCATTTCCAATGTATTTTTATAATAAAAATGATTGGCCTATGCACTTTTATAGTAAAAATCACCTCCGAAGCATTTTTATAGTAACAATTATTGGCTAATGAATTTTTATAGTAAAATTCATTTCCAAAATATTTTTGTAGTAAAATCAAGAACCAAAGAATTTTTATAGTAAACATCCTTTCCAATGCATTTTTATAGTAAAAATAATTTCCAATGCATTTTTATAGTAAAAATCATTTCCTATAAATTTTTATAATAAAAATCATTTCCAATGCATTTTTATAATAAAAATCATTTCCAATGCATTTTTATAAAAAAATCATTTCCAATGCATTTTTATAATAAAAATCATTTCCAATGCATTTTTATAATAAAAATCATTTCCAATGCATTTTTATAATAAAAATCATTTCCAATGCATTTTTATAATAAAAATCATTTCCAATGCATTTTTATTGTAAAAATCATTTCCCACGCTTTTTCAGTGTAAACATTATTCCCTGGTCAGTTCTAGAGTAAAAAATAATTTTCAATGGATTTTCATGATCAAAATCATTTCTAACTCATTTTTGTATCAAAAATCGTTGGCACAAGCATTTTTTAGTTGTAAAAATCCTTTCCAAAGCATTTTCATTCAAAAATCATTGGCCACTCATTTTTATATCAAAAATCCTTTCCCTTGTATTTTTATAGAAAGTCAGTGTCAGGGTAGCAGTAAGTGTCCTAATGTCTCCAAGACTCTTTTGAGCATTCTAATCGATCTTAACTCTGTTGTGGTCTGGATAGTTTCAATTCTTGCTCTGATTTCCAATTCCTTCAGTCTTTTTGGCACCTTTCCATTTGATATCACCGTCACCCTCACGTTCCTCAGATTTTATTTTTAGTTCTCCGGCAAGATCCAAGTAATTGTTTATCTTTTCATTTTCTTTTATTTTCTCTCTGTGGTCAACCGAAACGACAAAATCCACTGTATGGTCTTCTGGTCATTTATATCTCAGAATCTCAGAGAATTTTATTCGTGTCATTCTCAAGGTCAGATTATTGTTTACGCATTTACCATTTGATTGTACGGTCAGATTTTAATCAGTTTCACAATTACCAGTGAATCACCTTCCCCATTCAATTGTGTCTTGTTTTTTAAGGGGGGTAGTTTGCTTCATTTACTTATAATTTTATCTCCGTCTCAACATAGCTTACATCAGTTAACCTCTTACGTCTTAAGAATTTTCGCTTCAGTATAAGAAGCAAAAGTAAAGTTGGCGCCGTAGTCGAAGGTGACCCAAAGGCTCCCTTTTCGATAGCTACTACACCAAGGTGTAGTGGAGGGCACTACTCCTTTCCCTGAATTGCTCCACTTTACCCTTGATTCCTACCTTCTAATGCTGAGTGTTAAGCAAGGTAGCATCAAGTACCATTTTTTGAGTCTTTGGTATGACTCGACCTGGGATTGAACCCAGGTCTCCCGGGTCATTGGAGAATACTCTAATTTGATCTTATTGCGTTGTTTTGCGTTGTTATTAAAAAAGATTCAGTTTTTGTCTTTAGGTTTCTCTTTCTGAGCTATGTCCAGGTATCTCGTGTACAATTTCGCCAGTTTGTCACTTGAAAAAATCCATACAGTTGTTTTTTTTTTCCCATTCCTTTTTGTTTTTAGTATTTGTTGTTTTCGCTTTTGTTCTTATATTGTTATTGCTGTCATTGACTGCTGTATTTTTTTCTTTCTTTCTTCGAGACCTTGTGTTGATTGCAACATCGCAATCCTCAGTCTTGGTAAGTATTCCCCCCCCCCTTATTTTCTTGACACATACAGTCTATTTCTACGATCTTCGTTGATGGTTGGTTTTTGCGTGGAGTCGAGTGAAGACATTTTTTTTTATATAGTTCTTTATCTCTACATCTGTTCTGTGGCTTTTTTCTTTTTCTATCGACTATATTCCTTCTAAAAAAGCAATCTCCTCCCACCTAAAATAGCTTATGACTCTAAACTGAATCAAGGGAAGTTCTGGAGCTTCAAAGAGGGAAGTGTCTCCCTTTTGGTGTCATTACCCTCAGTCCAACCCTGACCCGGAGTGGTAGTACCGATTAGGGAACTATCGATTGATCAAATAGATCTATTTAAGACAATGAAGCGTTTTGGTGTTTAAAAGTATTGTGAAAATAAATTCTTGTTCAGTATATAATTAGGGGCCATAATTGTTAACCAGCGTTTGGTATAGAATAACCCAACAAGGATTGACGTACCTTTCTTTATTTTCTATTGGTGTTGTTGCTATTATTATTTTCTTCTTGAGAGTTTTTTATACCCACAATAAAAAAGACCTTGTGTCAAATTCTGTCTGGTGGGAGGCAGCAATAAATAACACATCACTTTCTCAAGAGAATTAATCTAAAAATGAACATAACAGAGCCACTGGAATTCGAAATTGCTTTCTTCGTGGCCGTAGCCAAGCAATTTAGCCTTCAGAGTACGAACATTTCTCAAAAACATTTCGTTAAAAAACAAAGCATATGGAGGGTCCTCATGGTTTAATGGTTAAAGTGCTGCACTGCGGAATCGTTGTAAGCGAGTTCGTACTCCAGTCGCGCGATTACGTTCTCTTTCGAGCAAATACTCCTTGGGAAAGGTATGAACCCCCTTATCCTCCCAGCTATGGGTTAAATAGTACCACTACTGTTCTTCTATGAGAATGGTTTTGGCATTAAATAACCTACAATGGTTGATATACCATTAAACAAAGAAACAAAACAAAACCAAACAAATCATATATATATATGTATATATATGAGATTTATTAACTCACATGAGTTGATATGCCATCAGACAAAATGACCAAGCCGAACTATGACAAATTCCCTTTGACTCTTTTGGACACTGTTCCAAGTGTTCTCTATACGACAGGTATCACTGTCACCTTCATATTCTATCGCTTTCTCTACTTTCTAAAGACTGCCTTGGAGACTTTAGATTTTTTTTCTTTTCTTTTAGAACGGTTAGACTACCAAAGCCCAGGAACATAGGCGTGCCCAACTATTTTACCCACAGCTGGATAGGAGAGAGAAGAGTTTGATTTATGTTTTTCCCCATAAGGGCATTTATTTATTTGTTTATGCCTCCTTGGGCATCTTCTCTTTTTACTACCTTTGCACATCAACCTCTAAAAGAAAAAAACAACAACTTTGCACAGCAAATATAGAGCTGCGCCTCTCCAGTTGTTGGGTTGCACTTCGGCCGGCCGTGCTGGCTGCGACGCGGATCTGGCCGAGTATGTCTTGGCAACTGGAGATTTTCTACGGCCTCAGGGGGCCATCCCCCCAGGCTATTACCCCCTTCGGGGGTTGGGTTTATCGTTTGATGCCTGAGGCGCCCCTAATAAAGGGAATGCCGACTGAGCCGTAGGCATTTTTGGGAAATGCCGGGCGTGTGAATACACCTAAAAAAGGCCTTTTGCCACACTTGCTCATAAGGTGGGACGAGCATCAAATACCACAGCAAATATAGAGTATAGTATCTATGTACAATATGATATCTATAACAGTGATACTGTTTAGTCAATACCTAGGAGGATGAGAGGGTTCATGCCTTTCCCAAAAGTATAAATCCGAAAGTGAACGAAATAATTTGAAAAGGGTTCAAACTCGATTAATTTGGGGCCACAGTCCAGCACATTAGACATTTCACTTCGAGGCTTATATAGGCGCCTCTGGTGGTGTAATGGTTAGCAAGCTCGACTAGCAAACCAACACGAGTGAGTTCGAGTCTCATTGGGTGCCCCTTTCATATGGCCTTGTGCCACATCTAAGCAAAATGCTTAGTAAATTTCCACTTCGAGGCTGATTGTATTTCACTTAGCAATAATTCCTCTGGGCAAGATATGCCTCCATTTCCTCCCAGCTGTAGATAAATAGCAGATGGGCTTTTTAACATTGGTATGGCAACCAGTCTTGGAGAAGGAAAATTCTCAATTCAAACCTGTTCAACTCCGCTAAGTGTCATATCCAGTTCATGTGGAAGGGTTGGGTGAATACACACGGAATCCTTTAGATAAAGCAATCAGTCTAGGTAAAGGAAAATTCTCAATACAAACCTGAAAAACTCCGCACAAAAATTGTCACATCCTGCTCGTGTCGAGGTGTTGGTTGGTAAATGCATAATCAAATTCGGTTTGATATTTCATCCTTGGGGTCCACCAAAATGCCCTCTTAATTTTTTCCCTCACCAATATTTCTGAAGTCATCCAATTCATTCTAAAAAAATTGCAAAACTATTAACAAAAAGTGGAACGCAAGCAACCTCGTCCTGGATTTGAACTCGGTTCGCAGGATCTGTTTTCTTTTCGATATTGAGTTCATTTAATAAGGCACTTTTTACCAGTAACGACTTAACAGTAAAATCTTGTAAGTTTAATGACAAAAAAATATGAATGGGGAACGCATTTACATCGTTTAACCGAGTCTGACAAAGTTTACATTAATATAATATATGTAGCGATATTAAATTTCATATTCCAAAACTTTAGTGGCAATAATAATAATAATAACAATTCATTTAAGAGAGGAAGGAGGAGGAGTTGGAGACGAAGCATGTCGAATGAGAGGAACATTATCCTAATTAACCTGTATAACATTTGGACCTTCTGTACTATGAGAACTTTCTAAGGCTGCTGCTGCTGCTGTTGCAACCACCTTTCGTGGCTCGTATAATCTCTCTCTCTCTCTCTTTCTCTCTCTGTCTTTCTCTTTCTTTCTCACATGCACAGAAATTCACTCCAATTTGCGACTTTTATTCTTTTCTTTCCCGACCTCTTAATTTTCTTCGCACCATTTCCTTCTTTCTTTCTTTCTTTCCTTCTTTCTTTCTTTCTTTCTTTCTTTCTTTCTTTCTTTTCAATCTTATTTTCTCTTATTTTTCTTTCTTTCTTTTTCTACACAATAAATTTCTCTTTTTTTTTTCTTTCTTTCATTCTTTTTTTTTCTGTCTTTCTTTTTCTGAACACATTTGTTTCTTCTATTTTATTCGTCTTTCTTTCCTGTTTTTATATAAACTTTTTCTTTACCCCCTCAAATTCTTTCCGTTTTAATTCTCATACTTCTTTCTTCAAGCCATTATTTTCGTTCTTTCTTTTCTTTCTTTCTTTGTTTTTCTTTCTTTTTTCTTTTCGTTTCTTTCTTTTTTCTTTCTTTCTTTTTTTCTTTTTTTCTTTTCGTTTCGTTCTTCTTTCTTTCTTTCTTTCTTTTCGTTTCTTTCTTTTTTCTTTCTTTCTTTTTTCTTTCTTTCTTTTTTTCTTTTCGTTTGGTTCTTTTTTCTTTCTTTCTTTCTTTTTCTTTCTTTTTTTCTTTTCGTTTTTTCTTTTTTCTTTCTTTCTTTCTTTTTTCTTTCTTTCTTTTTTTCTTTTCGTTTCGTTCTTTCTTTCTTTCTTTCTTTCTTTTTTCTTTTCTTTTTTTCTCTTTTCTTTCTTTCTTTCTTTTTTCTTTTTTCTTTTTTTCTTTTCGTTTCGTTCTTTTTTCTTTTTTTCTTTTTTTTCTTTCTTTCTTTCTTTCTTTTTCTTTCTTTCTTTCTTTTTTCTTTTCGGTTCTTTCTTTTTTCTTTCTTTTTCTTTCTTTCTTTCCTTTTTCTTTTCGTTTTTTCTTCTTTCTTTCTTTCTTTCTTTCTTTCTTTCTTTTCGTTTCTTTCTGTCTGTCTTTCTTTCTTTCGTTATAGTCATTTTTATTTCCTTTTTTCAGATTTTATACGTACATCTTCCCTTTATTCAATAACTTGCTTTCTTTTTTTCTTTCTTTCTTTCTTTCTTTCTTTCTTTTATAGGCTCAATCTATCTTTCATGTTCATTCTTAATTTTCTTTCCTTCTTTTTGGTTTTGATGCTAATTTCTTTCATTCTTTCTTTTTTCTTTCTTCTGGATTTTTTTCATTCTTTTCTTTCTTGTATCCATCCATCCATCCATCTTTCTTTTTTTTCTTTCTTTCTTTCTGCTTTTCTTTCTTGAATTCAACGTTTTTCTTCTTCTAGACAGGTTGCCCATTCTGCTTTACTGTTTACCGATAAATGGGTTTTGAAGTGATTGATTCCTGCTTTACCCAAGGGCATTAGCACGAAGTGAAACACAATCAGCTTCGTCCAGGATTTAAACTCGAATTATGAAGTCCACGATGGACCAGGTAAACCTATGAATAAATTTTAAAATGGAGGAATCTCGCTAAGTTGAGTGGCTGATGTTACACATTACTGTCTGCGGCAGAACTTTTGCTATCCTTTTGATGGTGTACTTATATATATATATATATATATACATGTGCATTTTGTTGGTTTAATGAGAGAAAAAAGTAAATACTTTAAAAAGAATAGGTCCACAAGAGAATTTATTTTTAGGTTATTTATTCTTTTCCTACACTTGTTTCTAATGTTTTACGTCGTCTTCAGGAAGTAAATTTTTTTATTCCCTCTGGTTTTTATAGTAGCGACTGTTTTGATAGGGTTGTGGTTCATTTTAATTCCAGGATTTCTTCTTTGCAGATGATATTACTGTCTTTCTCTTTTTGCCCTGTTGGCTGTGGTTGTAGAATACACCGACTGCACGCCTGCTGAGGAGTAAGACCCCCCCTTCCCAATGAGAGTCCTGGATAAAACACTAAACAATCTGATGGTGAGGTTCCAGTAATGCTGGAACTTTGGGGAATGCAGAGCACCTCTACATTGCATTTGCTCCCAGGTCCACTCTGACCCGGAATGGTAGCACCTGACTGGGCCCTATCTATGGGTTGAATAGAACTAAACTGCCTACTTATGCTTAACTGAATTGTTTGAAATAGAACTATTTGACTAAACTGTATTGCTTAAAATAGAAATGTTTTTGACAATTAAACTGCGTACTTATGTTAAACTGAATTGTTTGACTTGAAATAGTTTTTGATATTGAAACTGTACTTACACTAAACTGAATTGTTTAATATAAAACTGTTTTTACATTTAACTGTGTGTAAACAAAATCTATACTTATACTAAACTGCATTGGCTGAATTAGAACTATTTGACTAAACTGAATAGATTGAAATAGAAATGTTTTGACCATTAAACTGTGTACTCTTGCTAAACTGAAGTGATTGAAATAGAACAGATTGCTTGTATAAAAATGAATTTGGCATTAAATAACATACTCGGGTTGATATACTATAAAACCTAAACAACCAACCAACCAATCTTTCTCTTTTTTCTTTTCTTCTTTTTCTTTTTACTTGTGTGTATTCTGGGTGTTTGCGTCCTTGTATGTATATATACTTAAAGGGTTTTATATTTATATATAAATAATAAAAATTGATAATATAGATACATTTTACCAATTAATTAAATTAGATATATCATCGAAAAAGAATTTTAACAATATCGGTATCCAAACTGGTATAAACAATTGGGAATATAGAATCTCTGGAGAACAATAAAATTAATCGAAACCAAATAATATAGCAGAAATCTCATCAGAGGGATAAATACTGGGCTGCCCGTTTGTATGTTACTTGGGATCATCCTTGATTAGGACGAGAGAAGAACCTAAGCAAATGGACCAGAGAACAAAAAAAGTAATGACTATGAATAAGGCCTTATATCCCAGAGATGACGTACATAGACTATATGTATCAAGAAATGAAGGAGGAAGAGGACTCAGCAGCTTTCAAGATTCAATACAAACACTCGAAGACTACGCAAAAAGCGCAGAGGAAGACTGATTACAGCGACCAGAAACAATACAGACACCACCATATCAAAAGAATAAAAATAATCAGAAAACAACAATGTGAAGAAAAACAACTGTACGGACATTACAAGCGACAAACAAGCAAAATTTCACACGAGAAAATTTGGAGATGCCTACGAAAGGGAAGCCTAAATGGAGAAAGCTAATCTCTTTTATTTGCAGGACAAAATAACGCCATAAAACCGATGTCAAAGCAAGAAAGGAAACAAAATAGTAAATATAGGTCACGTGGCGATAGAGAGGAAAAAATCAATCGTGTAAAGCGGGAGGTGCCCGTGGTGTAATGGTTATCGTCGCAGGAAATGGACACGGCGACAAGAGTTCAAATCCTGGACGAGGCTTATTGCATTTCACATAGCACTAATACCCTTGGGAAAGGTATGAATCTAATTATTCTCCCTCCAGCTATGGGTAAATAGTAGGGCAGACTGGTTTCTTCAGCCTTGGTGAGGCAACTAGTCTAGGAGAAGGAAAACTCTGAATTCAAAACTTTTAAACTCCACTTAAAAAATGACCTTGTGTCATATCCTGCCCGAGTGGAGGGGTTGGTAAATATGATAAAGCGCAAAAATAGTATAAGACTAGGCACGACTGGGTAGGCAAGGTAATCCACTGGGAATTGTGCAAGAAATTGAAATTTGACCATACGAACAAATCGTATATGCACCACCCAAAATCCGCCCTTGAAAATGAGACGTACAAACTTCTTTGGGATTTTGAGATACTTATGGATCACCTAATCTCGGCCAGACGACCAGACATACGTGATAGTTAACAAAGAAAGAAGAACCAGCTGAATAGTGGACTTTGTCGTTCCGGTGGATCACAGGGTAAAATTGAAAGAAAGCGAAAAGAGAGATAAGTTCCTAGACCTTCCTGGAGAACTGAATAAACTATAGAACATGAACAGGACTGAAGGACCAGGAAATTAGAGCAAGAGAGGTGACCATCCAAACTACAGCATCGTTAAGATCGGCCAAAATACTGTGAATAGTCCTGGAGACTTGAGGAGACTTGCTGTCAATAAACTCCTATGAGAAACCTACAGCTGGCGCTGATTGAGAAAATTTAGAACCTTGAAAAAGTAATTGTAAGATTACTGGTATGATAAAGAAAAAGACCTATATTCACATTAACAAGACACCCAGCAGTTTCAGCTTATATGAAATAAAAAAAGTTGCACTTTGCGGAACTGCTCGTCTCTTTAGGAGTTTAGTATCAATGTGATTGAAACATATCTCCCAAAAGAAGTAGAAATACATAAAATATATTTATCCTCAACCTTCCCTCGCCCTAAGTCTCGGGTAAAGACCCAGAGAAGGATTATGAAAAAAAAAATCAAAATAAAACTGAAAATTAAATAAGACTAATTATGATAATGTCAAAGCCGCATCAGAAGCTTGCAACACTCCATTTAGGCCCTTACTGAGATAGACGGGCGGTCTGATTGTTTGTTTGTTTGTTTGTTTCGGTTTATGGTTTAATCTTTGTAGATTATTTAATGCCAAATCCATTTTTATATAAAATAACAGTTTTATTTCAGACAATTCAATTTAGCATAAGAACACAGTTTAATTGTCAAAAACATTTCTATTCCAGTTAAGTCAAACTGTTCTAGATTAGTATAAATAGAGTTTTTGTTTACAAACAGTTAAATGTCAAAACAATTCTATTTGAAACAATTCAGTTTAGCTTTTGTACACATGTCAAAACAGTTCTATTTCAAGCAGGTCAGTTTAGTATGAGTATCTAGTCTAAAAATCAAAACAGTTCTATTTCAAATAATTCAGTTTAGTGTAAGTACGCAGATAGTTTGACCCCTAGATAGAACCCTATCAGGTGCTACCACTCCTAGCCTGAGTGAACATGGGAGCGATGGCAATGAAGGTGTGCTCTACATTCCCTAAAGCTCCAGCATTACTGAAGCCTCACCATCAGATTGTTTAGTATCATATCCAGCAGAGATGCAGTCGGTGTATTCTACAACCCCAGCCGGCTGGTCAACGGGTGGTCAGAGAAGCCAAAACAAATCAATTGGTTGGTCATGTGAAACCCCAGCGCCTATAGGATTTTCCCGACTGTATTCTTCAAATTTTATTAATTGCAAACAAGTACCCCACTCTATTTTATCTCAGAGCTAGATAGTTGGTTGGTTGGTTGGATTTTTGGCATATCAACTTTTGTTGATTATTTAACGCCAATTCCAATTTTATGCAAATAGTTCTTTTTCAAAAAATTCAGTTTAATATGAGTTCTCAGTTTATGTGTCAAAAACATTTCTATTTCAAGCAATTCAGTTTATACAAAAAATTCCATTTCAGTTTAGTATAAGTACAGATTTTCTTAACACATAGTTAAATGTCAAAAACAGTTCTATGTTAGACAATTCAGTTTTTTTGTAGAATTTCAATGTCAACAACATTTCAATCAATTCAGTTTAGCATAAGTACGCAGTTTAATTGTCAAAATCATTTCTATTTCAAGCTATTCAGTTTAGTCAAACTGTTCTAATTTTTAAAAAATTCAGTTAAGCATAGGTATGCAGTTCTATTCAACCCATAGATAGAGCCTTATCAGGTATTAACATTCCGGGCCAGAGTGGACTGGGAGCAATGGCAATGAAGCGGTGCTCTGAATTTCCCAAAGTTCCAGCATCACTGGAACCTCAACATCAAATTGTTTAGTGTTATATCCAGGATTCTCATTGGCGGAGGAGTGGGTATTAACTCTCTGCAGAGGTGTAGTCTGTGTATTCTACCACCCCAGCCGAGGATGTCCTTGTGGTGTAATGGTTAAAGCGATGAACTGCGGAATCGTAGTAAGCGAGTTCGTACTCCAGTCGCGCTATTACGTTCACTTTCGGGCAAATACCCTTGGGAAAGGTATGAACCCCCTTATTCTCCCTCCAGCTATGGGTAAACCATGCAAATAAGACATAAATAGACTAGGTTCTTCAGCCTTGGTGAGGCAACTAGTCTAGGAGAAGGAAAACTCTGAATTCAAACCTGTTAAACTCCACTTAAAAATTGACCTTGTGTCATATCCTGCCCGAGCGGAGGGGTTGGTAAATAGTACCACCCCAGCCGACTGGGCAATCAGAGCTAGAAGATAGTAGCTGAGGGTCAGTTACACTGAGGTAACAATATATGAATCCATCTAAACTGTACGCTAATAAATGTTTGATATTAAATAGAATTATTTGTGTTTGATATCAGTACTTGAAACCCATTAAGTATACTCAAACAAATGAGCTCTATCTCGTTTAAGAATAATGCTACCTCCAAACTTTTCCTTTTCACAACATGTGTGTGAATATATATGTGTGTATGTGTACAAGATTTGCTATTAGAAAACCCACGAGGCTTGATATGCCATTAAACATAATTAAATTAAACGAATTGGTACAAAACAAATATATTTGACGTCAAAAGATAGTTTTAAAATACTTATAATATATCATCATCATCGTGTCGTGCTGATAGCACGGTTTTCCTTGATACTCTCTCACCATTCGCCTTTATGATTCATTGCTTCCGATAGGTCTTCTAGACTATATCCTGTGTCAATACTGAGCTGTTGTAGATAAGTTATCGCTGGTTATCCAACATTTTCACGTCCACGTGAAGGGGTCCATAGGAGAACGTGGCTTATGAGCTCGCGTTTATGACAATGGCAGTGTCCCGCTTGTCTTGTTAATCTTATTTGCGTGGTTTTAAAGATGGGAGGTTGTAGCCGTACAGCTGCTGTTTTGTGGGATGTTGCTTCCACGGTTTTTTTCAGTATAGCTCGTCACAATAGCTAGACGTTGAACAAGAATGCTGCGAGTTATATTGAATAAATCGTGGAAGCAACATAAAATATATCATCATCATCATGTCATGCCGTCAGCACGGATATCCCTGACCCTCTCTCACCACTTTTCCCTATCTTTCATCGCCTCTGGCAAGTCTTCAGGGCTACATCCCGTATCCTCACATAGCTGCTGTATATATGTTTGAGCTGGTCGTCCTGCTTTTGCTCGGCCATATGTTGGGGTCCATAGGAGTACATCACTTGTGAGCTCGTCCCTGCTTCTCCAGCAGTGTCTTGCAGGTCTGGTTCGTCTAACTTGGATAGTTTTCATGATGATAGGTCGGTGGCCGTATAGTTGGTGCCTTGTGGGTTGTTGCCGCTAGGACTTGTTCAATATTGCTCGCAACATTCTTGTGTAATTGCAGTCTAGCTTCTTCTCCAGCCGTTTTATTAGCGTCCAAGTAGTGCATCCATACAGCAGTATCGATGTATCTTTAATCGCGACAGTTTTTATTTAGAAACATTCAGAGTAAATTTTTAGTTAGGTTTGGTTTCTTTTCTTTAGAGGCTTTTCAAACTTTGTGGGTTATTAAATGCCAAATCTTGTTGCAGAACAATAGTGTTATTATCAAATTCTTAGCCGGTGATGTATATGGGTGTTCATACTTTTCACAAGAGTATCATTGGTCTTGTGGGTAGAGTGTTCGCCAATGGTCCGGGAGACCTGGGTTCAATCCCAGGTTGCGTCATACCAAAGACTTTACAAATGGTACTTGATACTTCTTTGCTTAACACTCGGTAGTATAAGGTGTGTACCAGGGGTAAAGTGGAGCAATCCAGGGAAAGGAGTAGGGCCCTCCCCTACCCCTCAGTGTAGTAGCTTTTGAAAGGGGAGCCTTCTGGTCGTCAACTTACTTTACTATTAGAATGAAAGTGAACGTAATAGCGTGTATGGATGATTTGTTTGTTTTATGACAGATCAACCGTAGGAGGTTATTTAATGCCAAAGCCACCCTTTTCTAAGGGCATTTGTCCGAAAGTGAATGTGATGGATCGACTGGAGTTCGAACTCACTTACTACGATCACCGCTGTCAAGCACGTTAATTATTGCACCACAAATTTTTTACATGGTAAACAGAAAGTAAGATAACTAACTGTAATGCAGGTCTTGACCTGGCGCACGCAGATACTGAAGCATATAAATATAAACATGTCTAAAACGGCATATCATAACGGAAATCCTGCTTGCGCAATGTTGTAAAACTGCTGATATTTCATTTTGAATGTTTTGAGTAAAAAAAAAAAGAGAGGAAACAACTCCCAGTGACTCAAATGTAACTGATTTGAAGAAAAAAAAATTAAATCTAAGAATAAAAAATAAAAAGCAAAAATAAAATAAGATAAAAAAAATCTACGTTTTTATCAGATGAGCCGTTGTCTCTACCTTGGACACAAATCAAGTAAAACGTAGATGTCTGCACTTTAGAAAGAGAGGGGAAAAATGGCGTCCTCCCTCTTTCCCGCCCATTTCAATTTACCGTCAAACATTTAATTTAGTTTCGTTTCTATTGAGTTTCCTGTTGGCAAAATGTCTATTAAAAGCTGGCTCCATTTTAAGGGTCAATGGAAGTGAAATGAAGCGCTTTTTTTTATTTGGTCGTAAGAAAGCAAAGCGGTAATAATGGCCAAAAAAGAGAGATCATTTTATGGTCTAACCTCATATTTTGCGGTATGCAGTAAAAAAAAAAAATACAATGTTAATATCTTCTTCAGGATCATAAACGATTAAAAATATCATAAAAGAAAAACAAGAACTTAAAAATGGGACTATGGGAGATAGATTACGACTAGAAATCACAACCCTGGCTTCTTTCATATATTTATGAAAAGCGTCTGAGGATTTACTTAGTGCGAAATGATTCCCGATAATGCGGTATCATATTCGTTAATATTCTCCTTCATTTAAACGCTTAGAACTCTCGGAAACCCCACTCAAACCCGTAAGTCGGGCTTTTAGCTGAAAAATCGTTATAAATATAATCTGTTATTCAACTTTATGTGAATAAAATATATCGACATTTTATAGGCAATAGCGATGAAGAAATGGGGAATCTCCAGTGAAAACTCAGACTTCCTGGATATATGTAATTCTACAACTTCTAGAAAAAAAATTGTACAAATAACGCATTTAAGAGATGTCTACTTACAGTTTTTTAGAAATATTATTTAGCAGTAAATTGACTAATAAAAGATAAGACGCAAAACATTTTTATTCAACTGATAAACATTCTGACATCATAAAATATTCCTTAAAAGAACTTGTTTAAATCATTCAGATCAATGCTAAATTTTCTTCTGTTTCTGTGTTGGTATTGATTTTCGTTTGATTTTTCTCCAAGTAGATCCCATTTCATTCAATCAATTTCTAACAATTCTGTCACAAATATTGATTCCTATTTTTAACTGGCCCATTGGTCTAGTGGGTAGAGTGATCGCTAATGACCTAGGAGATCGGGGTTCAATCTCTGGTCGAGTCATTACAAAGACTCAAAAATATTATTTGATACCTCCTGGCTTAACATTCAGGTACGTATCACGGGTATAGTGGAACAGTCCAGCGAAAAGAGTAGTACTGTCCCCTACACCTTGGTGTAGTAGATATTAAAAAGGGAGCCTTCGGATCGCTCTCGGCTACGGTCGACCAACTTTATTTAATTACGGTTTTGTGATGAACTTTCTATTTTCATGACACACTGCTTTGAATTTTTCTCCTTACAATTTATTGATCATTTCGAATGTTTTGTCTTTTTAGCCACAACATTTCTTTTATGTTTTTAGAATAACTCCATTGAATGCCCAATCATTACTCTTAAAGAACTGTACTTTAGCTGTAGACTGTTTTGCTGGTTTTTGTTTTCATTATCGTCATCATCATCATCATCATCATTATCTCACTCTCTCCCTTCATCTCTCCCTATCATCCATAGCTCTGGGTAATACTTCTAAACAACACCCTGTGTCTGCATAAAGTTGATGTAAATATTTTCTTGCTGGTCGGCCAACATTGGCATGTCCATACGTAGGGGCCCATGGAAGAACGTCACTTATGAGTGTTTCCTTGCTTTTCCTGTATGTCTCGCTCATCTTCTTTGGATAGCTCTTGAGATGGGAGGTAAGTGGCTATACAGCTGTAGTTTTGTGGGGCGTTGCTTCCAGGATTTGTTTAAAAGTTTTAAGCATTCTTGTGTAGTTCCAATTTAGCTTTTATTCGGTACGTTTTCTTAGCGTCCATGTGGTGCATCTATTGAGTAGCATTGACACAGCCTCAATTTGGAAGAAATCACTCTTTATTTTTATCGGATAGATTAGACTTCCATATGATCGATAACCCAACAATAGCAGTCTACACATTCGCTAGTTGTACATTAATATCACTATCGGTAGAGAAGGTATCCCCGATTTGTTTAGGAAGGCAAATTATGAGATCATTCCATATTTTTGCATACTGAGTTATTCCATAATAAAAACAATCTGAATGGATTTCATGAAGGCCAAAGTTTTATAGCTAAAATATTTTGTCAGAGCATTTCATTAACCAAAATTTCATCCTTGTCTGGAGGAACTTCAGTAAGAATAGCTAACAGAAGTATAAGGCAATATGGTTCGGAGAATCTTTGACACTCATCGTTATAGATTCATTTTTATCTCTAAGAATATTCTCCATTCTTAAACTGAAACGTTTCTGCCGATAAATCCTTCGGTCCTTTCTCAGTCTGTTTCTTTCTATTTATCTATCTATCTATCTATCTATCTATCTATCACAGTCTGTTCATTATCTATCTATCTATCTATCTATCTATCTATCTATCTATCTATCAATCTATCTATCTATCTCAGTCTTTTTATAATCTATCTATCTATCTATCTATCTATCTATCTATCTATCTATCTATCTATCTATCTATCTCAGTCTGTTTCTATCTATCTATCTATCTATCTATCTATCTCAGTCTGTTCATTATCTATCTATCTATCTATCTATCTATCTATCTATCACAGTCTGTTCATTATCTATCTATCTATCTATCTATCTATCTATCTATCTATCTCAGTCTTTTTATAATCTATCTATCTATCTATCTCAGTCTGTTTCTTTCTATCTATCTATCTATCTATCTATCTCAGTCGGTTTCTTTCTATCTATCTATCTATCTATCTATCTCAGTCTGTTCATTATCTATCTATCTATCTATCTATCTATCTATCTATCTATCTATCTATCTATCTATCTATCTATCACAGTCTGTTCATTATCTATCTATCAATCTATCTCAGTCTTTTTATCTATCTATCTATCTATCTATCTATCTATCTATCTATCTATTTCTTAATCCAGAAAAATATCACCTCCGATATTTTCTTTGTTACCTGATCGCAACGAATAAAGATATGAAAAGTTAATAGATTAATTACCCATCGATGGCTGAAGTGAACAGAATTGATCCTCTCACACAATAGACTCATCGTTTAGATAAAGCAGCTGATTAAGTTTAGAAATAAAATTTATGTGTTTAATATATATATATATATATATATATATATATATATATATATATCATTAAAAACGACTGAATAGCTACTTTTTTCCAACAGGCTAACCCCCCCCCAAAAAAAAAAAACAGAATCTATATTACTTCTGCAAAAATAAATGGGTTCTGTTTTGTTTTTTTTTTGGTGGGGGTCACCCTGTATTTCCATCTGATGATTCTGTAAAAATTATAGTAACGGGCTTTAACCATACTTCATTCAAATATTTTAGGTTTTAAATCGACTGATATAGTAACATCAAACATTTTATGCAACATTTTACCAATCCTTTGGTGACTGTACCAAGAGCACCAATTACAATTGGTATAAACTCACTTTCATATTCCCCAGTTTTTTCAATTTCCTAGCAAGATCAAGGTATTTATCCTTCTTTTCACTTTCTTTCAATTTTACTCTACAGCCAGCCGGAACAGAAAATTTTGCAAGTTCTTTTTTTTTCTTTAGTGTTTATGATAAAGTCTGCTCCTCTGGTCGAGATTAGGTGATCCGTTTGTATGTCAGAATCCCAGAGGAGTTTGCGTGTCGCATTCTCCAGATGCTGGGTTGTGCATATACCGTTTGTTCGTATGATCAATTTTCTTGCACAGTTCCCAGAGGATCCCTTTCCCAACCCAGTCGTGTCTAGTTTTATGTTCTTTCTGTGCTAATTTACTGCATTCGTTTATTACGTGATTGATCGTTTCGTCTCTATCACTACATAACCAACATTTTCTGTTTTGTTGCGTCTTATCTGTTTTTGCTTTGATATGATTGGTTCTTATGGCGTTGTTTTGTGCTGCTACCAGGAGAGATTCAGTTTCTCTCTTAAGGTTTCCCTTTCTAGCCACATCCATATTTTCTCGTTTGAGAAGTTGCTTACTAGTCCCATAAAACGTCCATAGAGAATTTTCTTCCCATTTTTGTTTTCTGGTTATTGTCGTTCTGTTGGTCTTCGTGTTATCAGTATTGTGTCTATATGGTGTAACCAGTCTTTCCCCGCGCTTTTCTATGTAGTCTGTGAGTCGTTGTATCGATGTGTCAGTGCTGTCATGAATACAGGTAAATCATCTTTCTCCTTCTTTTCTTGACACATATAGTCAGTCAACGTTATCTCTGGGATGCAATGCCTTATGCATAGTCATTAGTTTTCTTGTTGGGGGGGATGTCCGTATAGTGTAATTGTTAAAGATGTGAACTGCGGAATCGTAGTAAGCGAGTTCGTACTCCAGTCGCGCTATTACATTCACTTTCGGACAAATACTCTTGGGAAAGATGTGAACCCTCTCACCCTTTCAGCTGTGGGTTAAATAGTACCACCACTGTTCTTCTAGGAGAATAGCTTTGGCATTAAATAACCTACAAAAGTTGATATGCCATTAAACAAAGAAACCAAACCTAGTTTTCTTGTTTTCTGGTCTATTTGTAGAAGTTCTTTGGTTCACCTCAAGAATTCTCCTGAATATCTTACAAGGAGAACAGCCCAGGTAATTATTATTATTATTATTATTATTATTATTATTATTATTATTATTATTTTACTCTTTTAAGAGTTTTTGACATCAGGTAACGCTGATGTTTATCACTGGACTCTGAGTGACAGCAAGTTTCCCTAAGTCTTCAGGACTCTTCTCAGTATTCTGGCCGATCACAACATTACAGTAGACTTGATGTTCTCCACTCATCCTTTTATTTCCAAATCCTCCAGTCCCTGAATCATTCCTTGGTGACTGTGCCGAGCACACCAATTACAATTGGTATTACCGTCACTTTCATCTTCCATAGTTTCTTCAGCTTCCTGACAAGGTTCAGGTACTAATCTCTCTTTTCACTTTCTTTCATTGTGGTCAACCAGAACAGCACGTTCTCTTTTTTTTTTTTTTTTTTTTTCAGGTCTGTTCGCCTGGCCGAGATTAGATGATCCGTTTGTATCTCAAAATCTTAGTTAATTTTGTGCGTCTCATATTCCAGGACGGATTCTAGGTTGTGTATTAAAACTTCTTGCACTATTCCCAACGGATCATCTTCCCCATCGAGTCATGTCTAGTCAGGTACTCTTTTTGTCCTAACTTACTGTTGTACTCCCAACATAATGGACACGCCCTCTTCCATAAACACACGTCAACGAGAGCATCAGGCGGAGTTAACCTAATCAGCGTGACACAATCACGTGTGATACCATTTGCGTAGTGGACGGATAGTCACTACCCCAGTGGACTCTCAGCTTTCTATCAACTAACTACTGTTCAACCAGGTTCACTTGTATCTTCTTTCTGTTACTTGAATATATATATTTTTCTATCAACCTTTTTGTGTTTCCCATGTCTCTCTTTTGTTAGCATCACAACACTTACTGCATTCGCTTATTATATGATTGATCGTTTCGTGTTTGTCATCACATAGTCTACATTGGCTATTTGGTTGCGTTGTGTCTATTCTTGCTTGGACATAATCTTAATGGCGTTGTTTTGTACTGCTATCTGTTGTGGCCCCGGAAAGGGTCACTAATGAAAACACAAACACGGATATTAGATAATAGGTTATATTACACAAGAAAGATAGAGTTACATAGAAAAGGTAAGAAGTCTCGTACTGTTCGGATGACTCTGATATTAATCTGCCCCTGGCAGCGAAATCTCTAGTACTAATAGCGTTGAGATGAGTCCATTATGGTAAGATGGGTAAGGCTCCCACAACACTATCAGAAGATATTCAGTTTTTCTCTTAAGATTTTCCCTTCTAAGGCTTATTCAAGTTTTCTTGTGTGAGATGTCACTTGTTGTTTTTTTCCCTATTTTTGTTTTCAGGTTATTTTTGTTCTGTTGATGCTTATGTTGTCTGTATTATTTCTGGTCGTTCTAATCATTCTTCCGTCACGTTTTTTATGAAATTTCCTAGTCATTAAATCGATGCGTCGACTCTATCTTGAATGCTGGTAAGTCCTCTTCCTCCTTCTTTTCTTGACACACACAGTCTGCCTATGTTATCTCTGAGATAAGGCCTTACGCATCGTCATGAATTTTCTTATTCTCGTGTCCGTTTGTTGAAGTTCTTCTCTGGTACCCTTTAAGAATGGTCCCGAATATTTTACAAGGGGAAAAGGTTTTTTGGTCTTTTTGACGAGATTTCTCTAATATAGTTTGGTTACGAGTAATTTTCTCGTTCTCCTGAGGTTCATTTTTTAAAAAATTTTATTCGTATCCCTACGTTTAATGGTGTCTGCTTCTATTTCCCATGTATTTGGACGTTACCTTTTCTCTGATCTTTCTGAATATTTCTTGATTTGGTAGTTCTATTCCTTCTGTCATTTGTCATTTTCTGCTTTTCTTTATAAGCATAGTACATTTTTAATGTCAAATTCCATCCCTATATCTTAACACTATATTCTCACTGACTGTATTAGGGTTTCCCATTCTTTTTCGCTTTTAGCAATTTATTGGATGTCATCCGTGAACATGAGGTGGTGATTTTTTTCTTGCCATTTATTGAAGCTTGTATCTGCGGGTGCATTTGCTAAGTATGTGATTGAGTGACATCATCACTATTACAAATTGTAATTGTGATAGAGCATCTCCCTGGAAGATCCTTCTCTTGATTTTCACATGTTAAGCTTTTTCCTCCTGCTATTTCCTGCTACCTTATATCTGTTGTCTGAATTTCTGAGACAAAGCTTGATGATTTTTATCATTAAGGATTTTCGGACAACTGTCTTCATCTTTATTGTTATTTCCACAACGTTTCGGCATATATGTCTGCCGGCCTTCTTCAAATGTTTGTCGAACTCAGAACATCCTTTATTGAATCCATGGGGGTCGGCTGTTCTGATTCCGTTAGCCATAATCGGATACAAGTGTTAAGTATTCCTGTATTGTTACTCGCCTGCAGTCAGGATTGAACCTGCAACCTTCAGATGAGTATCTCCTTAGAATCTCAGGGAACCAACACTTATAACCGTTACGCTGTCCTACTGGACTGTTTAGATTGGATTTTGGGGACTTATAAACTTAATATTTTTACTTGACTTGGATTACTACTATTATGGATGATTTTTTACCTGTGCTCATATTCTCATTTTTTTGTGCAAGTTTCCGAGTTCGACAAACACCTGAAGAAGGCCGGAGCACATACCAGCCGAAACGTTATTGGAAATAACAATAAATATGAAGACAATAGTCCGAAAACTCTTAATGATAAAAAAATATATATCTGTGTTCTAAATTACATTCTGCGGAGGATGGAGTAACCCTCATCTATATTATTCCGAGGCCCACACTGATCTAGACTAGATGGAATTGTAAGGGTTCCATCAATGGATCCAATTGACCTGTTTTAAAATTGTTAGTGTTAGATATGAATACTTGCAACTATGTAACTGTGTGGAAATTATTAGTCCTCATGAATATTGATTCGAGCTCCATTTAAAAAGGGGTGTCCTCGTGGTGTACTGGTTAAAGCGATGGACTGCGGAATCGTAGTACGCGAGTTCGTACTCCAGTCGCGTTATTACGTTCACTTTCGGGCAAATACCCTTGGGAAAGGTATGAACCCCCTTATCTCCCTCCAGCTATGGGTAAATAGTAGGGCAGACTAGGTTCTTCAGCCTTGGTTAGGCAACTAGTCTAGGAGAAGGAAAACTCTGAATTAAAACCTGTTAAACTCCGCTTAAAATTTGACCTTGTGTCATATCCTGCCCGAGCGGAGGGGTTGGTAAATAGGTCCATTTAAAAATAACTTCATGCCAATTTTGAATTGTTGAGAAGTGAAGTCTTAATGACCCTCCTTACGAACTGACAACAAAGCATAAATCGAAAATAAGACAGGTTAAGATATTTGTTAACCGTGGGTTTAAAAAGTACAACGTTACAAATAGCATTGAAACAGAACATGCATCTAGTAAGTTGTAAAGTTGGCGACGGTTGTCGAGGGCGACACGAAGGCTCTCTTTTCAATAGCTACTACACCGCGGTGTAGGGGAGGGCGCTACTCCTTTCGCTGGATTGCTCCACTTTACCCTTGATCCATACCTTAATAAATCTGAGTGTTAAGCAAGCAGGCATCAAGTACCATTTTTTGAGTCTTTGGTATGACTCGACCTGAGATGCATCTAATATAGAGAACATGTGTGAGTGACAACAAAATAACACTCGAAACGATGGAACAATGAATGCAGCAAATCTACCATAAAAAATTAAAATAAAGCAGAGGAACGATGACTGGTGAAGTCGTTCTCGCCACAATATCCTACTTTTAGTAAGTACAGCAACTGATATATAAAAGTTTCATATATATATATATGTGTGTGTGTGTGTGTGTGTGTGTGTGTGTGTGTTCTGTTGAAAACCACGGAGTATTTTCTTTTTAAGATCTGTAAGTATAAACGTTCAAGTCTTATTATTATTTTCCTTATGATTGGGTCAAGGTGATGAAGAAAGTGTTACCTACTTGCCTAAGTGCTTTCGACCATTTCATTGGTCATCCTCGGGGATTGTGTTTGATTGTTGTTGTATTATTAAAAAAAAAGCATTCCAACAAAATATAAAAACTTACAGCAACAAACAATCAAACACAACCACTGAGGACAACCAGCGAAATGGTGGAAAGTTCTTGGGCTAGAATGGAGCATGGTTATTATGAAGCACGGACGTCTTCACTTAAAGATGCTAAAAAGAAAATTCACCGCAATCTGCAACAAAACGTGCTTAAATAATGTCTTGCTGCCAAAGTACACAATATATATGGTCGGATTCATAGAATAGTGTCCTCCTCATAGTATTGACTGTCTCCTGAGAAGAAAACCGGGAGGAAGCACACGAGCGGAAGAAAAACCGATATGAGACACTGCATGCGGACTGCGTGGAAAAGGGTTGGATATGCCATGTGATTCCTATTGAGGTTGGTTGTCGTGGTTTTTTAGGACACTCAGTCATTTCGTTTCTTTCAAAAATAGGAATCACTGACCGCAGTTTGAAAGTTGCCTCAAATCGTCTTCCAACCATGGCGCAATATGCATCAAGTTGGATTTGGTCAAAAGCGAGAAGTTTTTAGCATGAAGAAAATTCACACGGAACCACCATTCCCATGTGAATACGTAAGAAACAATTACTTTAAATGCGTAATGACATCAACGGCCGAAAGTAAACGCGTTTTTTTTTAAATCACAAACTGCACACTAAAAATGAAGATGGACGTCCAATGTAGTCTCTACTCTTAATTAATTTTTTGATACCCTGTCCGATGGCAGAAGCTGCTTGGTAGCGCCAGGAGTGGCAGTACCGCCTTGAGCTACCGAAACTGTGTTATCACCCCTGGTTGGCGGCTGATGAGGGCAGGGTACCGCAGGTGCTTACACACGTTGTATGATGAAAAAAAATATATATGTGTGTGTGTGTGTTTGTGTGTGTGAAAAAATAAGTGTTGAAGGAAGTGCACCATTCTAGCCGAAGTTTTTTTAAATAAAACGAAATATCAATTCTGAATCTTTTACCTGTGTTCCGGTTTTATCCACTTTTCCTCTAATTTTTTAACATATTGTCGGATTTAGCAAATCTACAATTACTCCATATATATATATATATATATATATATATATATCCAACGCCTCCGTTCGATCAGGATGGGTCACAATGTCTATTTTATGGGGAGTTTAACAGGTATTATGAATTCAGAGTGTTGCTAAGGTTAGAATGTTCAGGCTGCCCTACTATTTACCGATAACTGGAAGAAGAATAATTAGAGTAATACATAAGATATCAGCCCTATGTAAAATGTAAACAGTCACGTCAAAGATTTAAACTTAGACCACCATGTTCATTTTCTCTGACGTAACCATTACATCACAAACGCCTCTCTCTCCCTCTCTCTCTCTCTCTCTATATATATATATATAGGGGTGGTCTAAAACTAGTGGACAAGTTCACCAACCTCGGAAACAGCGTCTCATCGACTAGAAATGACATCATCACGCGACTAGCGAAGGCATGAACAGCTATCGATAAGCTATCGATCTTACAGACGTCAGACGTAACTGATAAAATAAAACCCAGTTTTTTTTTCCAAGCAGTGATCATGTCAATACTACTATATGGATGCACCACATGGACACTGACAAAGCTTATGGAGAAAAAGCTTGATGGTAATTCCGCAAGAATGCTACGAGCTTTATTGAACAAATTCTGGAGGTAGCACCCCACAAAACAGCAGCTGTACGGCTACCTACTACCTATCTCGAAAAACTATCTAAATTAGACAAACAAGTCATGCGGGACCCTGCTGGAGATGTAAGGACGAACTCATAAACGATGTACTCCAGAGGATCTCTTTACACAGACGAGCACGAGTTGGAAGATCACTAGAACCTCTCTATAACAGGACTGTACTGATACAGGATGTAACCTGGAAGACCTGCCGGGAGCAATGGACGATAGAGACGAATGGCGTGAGAGGGTCAGGGAAATCTGTGCTAGCAGAACTTTATAATGATGATGATGATGTATCTATCTATCTACCTGTGTGCGAGCGTGTGTGTGCGTGTGTATATATAAAGTAAAGTTGGCGACCGTAGTCGAGGGCGACCCGAAGGCTCCCTTTTCAATAACTACTACACAACGGTGTAGGGGAGGGCGCTACTCCTTTCCCTGGATTGCCCCACTTTACCCTTGATACGTACCTTATATTGCTGAGTGTTAAGGAGGTATCAAGTACCATTTTTAAAGTCTTTAGTATGACGCGACCTGGGGTTGTTCTAAAAAAAATCAAATTATTTTTCTGAATCGTTTTAACATATTTGTAAACTCTGTATCGTTTGGAACTGATTCATCACAAAACTTCTTTTAATTTTATGATAATATTTGTTATGAAGCTATTCAAAATGGGGACAAATCAACCTGATTTCTTTTATCAAATTTTGGAGGGTGATAAGTTCAAAGTCTCTGAAATTTGCCGTAGAATATGTGAACAATGAAGAGAAGAATGTTTTAGTCAAAAAAATTATATTTAAATCAGTTAAATGTTGGTTTGTCGATACGAAACAGTCGAAAAGAATGTCCATGGAATTGAATTGTTGGAATGAGACTTCTAGAACAATCTTTATTGGTACAACTATAAACAGTACTTCCTATTGCCAACCCCTAAGTAAAAATCAGCAGTACACGAAGCGTAACGGTTATAGGAGTTGGTTCCCTAGGCGTCTTAGGAGACAATCATCTAGAGGTTGGAGGTTCAATCCTGACTGCAAGCGAGTAACAATACAGGAATACTTAACACTTGTGTCAGGTTATAGTTAACGCAATCAGAACAGCCGACCCCTGTGGATTCAATAAAGGACGTAGTTCGATGTTCCGTGAATGTTCCCGCGTCCGATAAATACCTGAAGAAACCCGAAACGTTGTGGAAATAACAATAAAGATGAAGACAATAGTCCGAAAACCCTTAATGATAAAAATCAGCTTATTTATTGAATAATCCTCGATTAATAGTTACAGTAATTAAGGTTAGTTGGCCATAATAAAAGCTTACACATATACAAACGAGTCATATCAATGAAACAAAATAATATTACAAAGAGACAATAAAACAGAAATATTAAATACTCCTAACCGAGTCCAGTTGGCCTCTACAGGAAAACGCTTAGACAATAACAAAAATTTGGTTTGGTTTCATTATCTTATGGAATATCAACCTTGACGTGTTATTTAATGTCAAAACCATTCTTGTTGAAGAATAGCAGAAATGATATTTAACCGAAAGCTGGTGGGATAAAAGGATTTGTATCTTTCTCAAGAGAATTCGTTTGAAAGTGAAAGTAAAAGTGGGAATGGAAAGTATATTACAAAGGAACAAAGAATCCAAATTGCAAACTAAGTTCTTTGCAGAGCCAGGTAACCACTTTAGGACAACAATGGCAAACGAAAGGTATAAATGGGACGGAAAGGACCTAAAGTCAATTATAAAAAATTAATACCGAATAAGACATTTAATAACCCTTAACTTAGAAATTCAAACTTCCAAATGGGAAGAAAACAGCTATTATTGAATTTAATCTCTTAGAAAACACATCAGTAAAGTGCGATTCGTGGGTCACATACTTATTACGGTGCTTTCTTAAAGGTCCGCCAAAGAATTCAATTTTCAAAGTTGTTTTGGTTGATTGGTTGGTTGGTTGGTTTTAATAGCATATCAACCTTTGAAGGTTGTTTAACGACAAATACATTTTTTTATGTAAATAGTCAGTTATATTTCAAACAATTCAGTTTAGCATGAATACACAGTTTAATTGTCAAAAACATTTCTATTTCAAACTATTCAGTTTAGTTAAACAATTCTAATTCAGCAAATTCAGTTTAGCGTTAGAACAGATTTTGTTTACAAATTTAAATTTCCAAACAGTTCTAGATATAGTAATTCAGTTTAGTGTAAGTACAGTTTCAGTGTCAAAAATAGTTACATTTCAAACTATTCAGTTTAGCATAAGCACGCTGTTTAAATGTAAGTACAGTTTAATTGTCAAAACATTTCTATTTCAAGCTATTCAGCTTAGCATCAGTATGCAGTTAGTTTTATTTGATGCATAGATAGGGCCCTATCAGGTGCTACAACACCGAGCCAGAGTGGACCAGGGACCAATGGCAATGAAGGGGCGCTCCATATTCTCAAAAGCCCCAGCATTACTGGAAACTAACCATCAGATTGTTTAGGGTCATATCCAGAACACTCATTGGGGGAGAGGGTTAACCCCTCTGAAGAGGTGCAGTTAGTGTATTCTACAGCCCCAATCATAGTTATTTTCTCTTCGGTAAAAAGATATTTTCTATGACAAGATCTTTTCCATAAAATATATTTTTATCGAAGAGAAATAAAAACAAATTTTCCCTATTTCTAAAACATCTGCTTACTAATATGGTCTTTTGTAGTAGAAAAAATTGTTACGTTACCTTTAATGTAAAATTAGCTAAGATTTTTTAATATATTATTTTCCCTGACGATGAACTTTGTTTCTTGAGGCCCTCTTCTCGAAAATAATTTCCCATCCCTGTCTTAGGAAATTACCCATTGAAATGATAACATGTCTGGTGCGGGAAGAATTCAGAAATAACAGATGCTTCGTCCAAGAATCACCGAAACTGGTTTTGGATTTGGTCCAACCAAATATCTTTCATTAAATTAGCTCAAGAAGCGAGAGAACCTGGTTGTATGGGAAAGTGACGAGAAGTCGTCCTCTTCCTCAAATTTGAACAACAATCGTGTAAACCTATTCACGTAAATCCAATTTTCGCCATTAAGAGTATTTCGGATATCTGTCTTCACTTTTATTGCAATATTAAGAACGATGCATCATTCGGCCTTCCACAGGGGTTTCATGTCAAACTTAGGAGCCCACACGGAACTTTGAACATAACCCTAATTTGATCCATGGGGTTACATTGTTATATTTCTGGTAACCATCACCGGGTGTAAGTTAGTAAAGTTGGTGACCGTAGTCGAGGGTGACCCGAAGGCTCCTTTTTTGATAACTACTACAGTGGAGTGTAGGTGAGGGCGCTACTCCTTTTCATGGATTGCCCAATTTTACCCTTGATCCTTACCTTATAAAGCTGAGTGTAGCAAGGTAGCAGCAAGTGCCATTTTTTGAGTCTTTGGTATGACTCGACATGGGATTGAACCCTGGCCAACCGGGCCATTGGCGAACACTCTAACCATTAAAATTTATCATTTACCTGTTGTCAGGATTGAATCTGCAACCCCCTAATAATTTCATATAGAAGCATTTTAGCTAAATGCCTACATTCTTGACACCATGTGTCCAGCTGAACACTCGGCACAACGGACACAGGAGTTCGTTTAAAGTTCTTTATCTCTGGGTTGTGCTTATTTCCGGGTGTAGGCTTCCAAGTTCGAGAAGAAACAGCTGAAGAAGGCCAAAGGATGCAACGGCTGAAACATTGTGAATATAATGATAAAGATGAAGACAATAGTCTGAATACCCTAAATGATAAAAATTATCAAGGTTCATCTGAGAAGTTTATATAAATAACTGAATCCAATTATCAGCGGTTTCTGTGCGACAGAAACTGGACATGTTTGCTTTATTCAGGCACTGGCAAAATGGTTGGGGTAAGAAGCAACCCCATTCTACGAGGTCAGGCATCCGATTACGCAAGATATATAAAGTTATGTCATTATTGTTGATTTATTTTCACTATCTTTTGTAATTAAAAGTAAACAAATGCCTACAGTGGCTATTGGTCCAGGGTCGAAGCCGACAGCATTAATTTGCTGTTGGTTTTGACGCCGGCGGGCACTGTCCAACAAAGGCAGACTTGAGACCGAAAGGCCCCCAACTTCGGTTGGGCCACCTTAGGGTGGGCTAGCTGCATCATTAACACCTTTGTCACCTTTGTATAGCACTGGACCTTGCTGTCAAGTTTAAGTTATAAACAGGCCTACGTGCCTGGACCCAGATTTGGTTCCATGTCCAACTAGGCTCATCACGCCCACATTGCACTAAGTGAACCAATGACCAGCGTAGTCCAGTCGGGTTCGAGCCTCGGCTCGTGCCCGGCCTTCCCCTCCCCTAACCCCCTCTGTGATCGACCTTCAAGTCCCGTCTGGTGGGAAGCAGAAACAAATAAAGCCTATAGTGGCTATTGGTCTTATGAGTAGAGTATTCGCCAATGGTTCGGGAGACCAGTGTTCAATCCCTAATCGAGTCATACCAAAGACAAAAAAAAAAAACAGTTCTTGACGCCGATATTTCTTGCTCTCAGCATTATAAGGTAAGGTCAAGGGTAAAGGTGAGCAATCCAGAGAATAGAGTGGTGCCCTCCCCAACAACTTGGTGTAGTAGCTATTAAAAAAAACCCTTTGGGTCACCCTCGACAGGTGGAGACAACATATTAACCTTTTGTCGATAGTGGCCCAATGTAACCCTCTTGCCAACAGTAGATCATTATAAACGTATGTCTATAATGGTTAATTTTAATTCTTTGCCAATGATGGATGATTATTGTTGTGGACCGGTAAAGGGTCTAGAAGAATAACATAAACTCAGGTTTGCGTGGAACTAAGTGTATTAACGGAAGTATAATACAACAGATGTACAAAAGTGTTAGAAGCCAGTGCGACTGCCAAGTGTTCGCCGGGAATAAGTACAAAGTAATTTATGAAGCTCTTTGCTTCGATGTGGCACAAGGCCGAATGAATGGGGCGCCGAATGAGACTCGAACTCACTTGTGTAGGTTTGCTAGTCCAGCTTGCTAACCGTTACACCACCAGAGGTACCCTGGGAATAAGTTCAAAGCGTGGTTCATTACAGACCACAGGTTGGGTACCATAACAATTATAAAATTTTTCCTGGAGAAGCCACTTGTAACTTGTATTCATTTTAAAGAATAACTATCGCGTAACACTTCAAGTGACTAATTATAACTAATCCTATGTACCAACCCCTCCGCTCGGGCAGGATATGACATAAAGTCAATTTTTAAGCGGAGTTTAACAGGTTTGAATTCAGAGTTTTCCTTCTCCTAGACTAGTTGCCTCACCAAGGCTGAAGAAATCAGTCTGTCCAACTATTTACCTATAGCTGGAGGGAGAATGATTGGATTCATACCTTTCCCAAGGTTATTAGTGCTATGTGAAATGCAATCAGCGTCCAGGATTTGAACTCGTGTCGCCGTGTTCATTTCCTACGACGATAACCATTACACCACGGGCACCTAATTATAACTAATTGCCTATTGTGAGTTATGGTAATTGTTTGCCACAGGTGGCTAAATGCAAACATTTACATATCTTATCCCCTTTGTATATAGTGGTCATTTGTAATTTTTTGCCAGAGTGGCTAATTATAACCCTTTACTTATAGTGGCTAATCGTATCTAAGGGTAATTCTTTCTTGCTTACAATTGTTAATTTTATTCCTTTAAATATAATGGCCAATAGTAATCTTTTGTCAATAGTGGTTAATTCTAATTCTTTATTTATTGTGGTTGATACTACTTTCTCCAATTTCTTTTTGTCTTTCTTTCATTCTTCTTCTTCTTCTTCTTATTATTATTATTATTAGCATTTTCTTTCTTTCTTTCTTTTTAGTATCTTCTTTCTTTCTTTCTTTCTTTCTTTCTTTTTACACCCTCGTTCTTTCTTTTTTTTTCTTTTTTTTCTTTCTTTCTTGGTAAGCTCTTTCTTTCTTTCTTTCTTTCTTTCTTTCTTTCTTTCTTTCTTATTAGTATCTTTCTTTCTTTCTTTTTAGTATCTTCTTTCTTTCTTTCTTTCTTTCTTTCTACATCCTCGTTCTTTCTTTCTTTTTTTCTTTCTTTTTTCCTTTCTTTCTTTGTAAGTTCTTTCTTTCTTTCTTTCTTTCTTTCTTTCCACACTTTTGTTTTTCCTTTCTTCCTTTCCTTCATGCTTAAATTAAAGACTTCATGAATAATACTAATTTTTGGCTGGATCATTTACTATTTGACATGCCCATTACATACAAGTTAACCCTAGAAAACAAACAAACAAACTAATAGTCGTATATCCAGTGTGTCCCTCATTTTCAAACCAAAATCTCCCTTTGTAAACTCTCCCTTCCTTCATCACGATACTGACCACAAGCCTTCATCCCCTATTAATCAACGACTAGTCAAGCAATAATGAGCATTTCGTGACTGACTGGTTTTAAATTCTGACAAGGGAGTCGCCGGTGAGTCGGGACGGTGGCCCACCTATAAATCGTAGAATTGAGATTTTTTAAGAGCCTAACTCCAGATGTGGCCCTCAGATATGACGGAATGTTCGCTGGGGCAGAATAAGTGACCAACACCCACCCTCAATCCACAGGCCTGATTATTGTCATCAGCGTAACTACCGATTCCAATCACCACCAATAGCACGAGTCTAGGGGCGGGGGCGGGGGGAATCAAGCAACGGGAACGAATGACCATCGTACTCATCTTACTACCGTCACTACCAATCATCGTCATTTCTATTTCAACTATTTTATAGTTAAGCCGAACTACCCATGTCACATAAATAAAAACATAAAAAAATATAGAACTAAGAAATGGGGGTGCTCATATGCGTGGGAGGGGGCAGTAAATTAACTAGGAAGACTGCACAGTAGTTATCCACTATCTATATCCGTGTTTTCAGGTGAAAGGTTTTAGATTCAGAATGCCGTCTACACCGACAGCACCCAACCCTCGTCTAAAAAGAGCAGGCTTGGTTTTATTGCCTTAAGCCTTTGGCACCCTAAAAGAAGAATGCCGACGGAGCTAACCTATTTTTGATACTCCTTCTACCCATAAGTTCGGGTCGTGTATTAAAAAGGTAAATGCCGACGGAACTAAGATATTTTCTTACTACTCTCAACTATTCATTCATTCACTCTCTCTCTCTCTCTCACTCTTTGTCCCCCCCCCCTCTCTCTCTCTTCCGTTCAGTGCACCAAAAGGAGAATGCCGACGGAGATCAGCTATTTTTGGTACTCTTCCCACCCATATGTTCAGGTGGTGTATTAAAAAGGGAAATGCCGACGGAACTAAGATATTTTCTTACTACTCTCAACTATTCTCTCTCTCTCTCTCTTTCCTCTCCCTCTCTCTCTCTCTCTCTACCACTCCTCTCTCTCTCTTCCGTTCAGTGCACCAAAAGGAGATTGCCGACGGAGATCAACAATTTTTGGTACTCCTCCCACCCATATGTTCGGGTTGTGTATTAAAAAGGAAAATGCCGACGGAACTAAGATATTTTCTTTCTACTCTCAACTATTCATTCATTCACTCTCTCTTTCTCTCTCTCTCTCTCTCTCTCTACCCTCTCTCTCTCGTTCAGTGCACCAAAAAGAGAATGCCGACGGAGATCAGCTATTTTTGGCACCAGTCTTCCGCAGTGAGTTAGAGCATTTGAGGAGTCTCCACTTGAAAAATTTCTGACCAAGTGTTAAATCCTACCTTTAGAAGAGAGGTAAATAAAATCATATCTACATCTTTGTTCCTCTGTAACGCAATACAGCAAAAACAGCACGGGATAATTATAAGAAAAATACGCTTTAAAAATTCTTGCTTAGCGAATAAAGCAATTTACAATTCAATTCGCAAGTTGTCATCCTTAAAGCGCTGGTTGGCCTGCGGAATCACAGGAAATGAATTCGAACTCCAATTGCGATATTACGTTCACTTTCGGACAAATACAATTGGGAAATGAATAAACACCCTTATCCTCCCAGCTATGGGTTAAATAGCATAACTGCTGGTCTTCTAGAAGGATGGCTATGGCTTTGACATTAAATAACCCATGAAGGTTAATATGCCATTAAAACAAAGAAATGAAATCGATCAATTTGCAAAGGATAGATAATTTTGTGGGGAGTGGTTTGGCTTGACGTCATTTTTAGTCACCCAACTTTCTGATCTTAGGTTATTCATTAAAACCACACTCAAACTCGAGGAAGGCCTCGAGACCACCTTTAGAAGCAACTGTATACTTGAATCAGATTGATACCGTCATTGATGGCGGTTTTCAACAAATCTTTGCAGTTACCTTCCTTTCAACGAGATCTCAGCTGTAGTAGTCCAGAAATCCAAAGTTTGGAGAAACGTATACGGCTTTCCTGAATTACCCCTGTCATTATAGGGCTTGTATTTGATATCCTCGTTAGTCACACGTCCTATCGACCTCCTAGAGTCGGGGCTTATCGTAACCTTGAATACGAAAGACCAAGCTCCTATCAAGAAGCTGGCTATCTTCGGTTCGTTGAGGTTGGTGACTTTTCATGTCCAGCATCAGATTGAAATACTAATGAAGATGTAAAAAATTGTCACATGACTGAGTCGTATTCCATTTAAACGTGTGGTATATAAAACCTATTGAAACTTATATGCTTTTAGTCTTTTCTTCCTCGAACCTCTGTCTGTCTGTCTGTCTGTCTGTGTGTCTCTCACTCTCTCTGATCTATTTTTCTATACACGTTAGTGTTCAAAATCTTTCTCTCTTTCTTTTAATCTTTCATTCTTTCAAACACTTATCTTTTCCTTCTATACGACTTTTCTTTCTTTCTTTCTTTCTTTCTTTCTTTCTTTGTCATATATTCTCCTTTCTTTCAATGCACTTTTCATTCTTTCTTTTTTTGTTCATTCTACCTCACAAACACTTGCCCTTTTCTTTTGAAACGTCTTTTCTTTCTTTCTTTTTTCTTTCTTTCTTTCTTTCTTTCTTTCTTTCTTCATCACATACTTTTCTGCTTTCTTTCTACAACCTTTTTATATCTCTCTTTCTTTCCTTGTCACATACACACGCCTTTTCTTTCTTTCTTTCTTTCGTTCTTTCTTTCTTTCTTTCTCCAACACATACACTTCTCCTTTTTTTCTACACGATATTTTTCTTTCTTTCGTTTTTTTTTTTTTTCCTACTTCCCTGGCTTGAAGACATTGTTCTTCTTTATCTATCAACATTTCATTTCCTTTTCACAGCGTTTGAATTCCTTTGTTTCTTATTCTCTCTCTCTCTCTCTCTCTCTCTCTCTCTCTCTCTCTCTCTCTCTCTCTCAGTGCCTTTGCCGGAGAAAAAGCGACCGACCACTTAAAATGATTTATGTCCATCGACGCTTGGGTAATTGCTAATAAACACAAACCTTTTCGCCTTTTATTTACAAATATTCTCAACCAGATTTTTTCCCATGAAGATTAAACGACACACAGAAAAGGTAAGGTTGAAAGTTTAACACTGGAGAAGGGTCATGGTTAGTGAGAAGAAGCAAAAAAAAAAAAACCAAAAAAAAAAAAAAAAACAAAGAAAAAAATAAAATTAAGAATAAAGCAGATACAAGTAATCCAATAGAAATTATTGTCAAAGAAATATGATTAAGGTAAATCCTACGAGTAACAATCTCTTGCACATCGGGCCCGGTAAAACATTGGCAGGAAGATCATTCCGAGCTATATAGGGGATATTTTGGGATTTAGATTCTTTCTCTACCAAACCTTAGGCTCCAAATTTACATTTTTCGATTGAGCAACTTTTTGATACAAAATACTAATTCCACCCAAACTAGGGCTGTAGAATACACCGATTCCGTATATACGGAGGGGTAAGACTCTCTCGGCGAGTGTCCTGGATATAGCACTAAACAATCTTATGGTTAGGTTCCAGTTAAGGTGGAGCTTTGGAAAATACGGAGTACCCTTTCATTGCCATCGCTCCCAGGTCGACTCTGGACCGGAGTGGAACCACCTGAAAGGCTTCTATCTATGGGTTAAATAGAATTGTTTGACATTTAAACTGAGGGCAAACAAATGACTTATACTAAATTGAATTGTCTGAAATAGAACTCCTTAAAGTTTAACTGCGTGCAAACAAATACCTGGTGTTCAATTGAATTGTTAGTGATACATAGAAATACTTGGAACTATCTAATTTTGTTATTTAATGGCATATCAACGTTCATGGGTTTCTTAATGCCAAACTCATTCTATAAGAACAGCAAGTGATGCTATTAAACCCATAGCTGGGAGGATAAGCATGTTCATACCTTTCCCAAGGGTATTTGTCCGAAAGTGAACGTAATAGCGCGACTGGAGTTCAAACTCGCTTACTACGATTCTGTAATCAAGCGCTTTAAGCATTATACCACGAGGACACCCCTTGTCTAAGTTTGTTGACATGTTAAACTGAATTGTTTGAAATAGAACTAATTATATAACCGTACATATCTACAAAATGTGTTTTCAAATCATATATTTAATATATGTATATTTGGCATTAAATAACCTACAGTGGTTGATATGCCATTAAACCAAACCAAATCAAATCATATATATCTAATATATATATATAAACAGGATTTGGCATTAAATAACCTACAATGATTGATATGCCATAAAACCCAACCAAACCAAATCCTATATATTCAATATATATGTATAAAGAGGATGTGGCATTAAATAACCTACAAAGGTTGATATGCCATAAAACCCAACCAAATCAAATCATATATATTTAATATATATGTATAAAGAGGATTTGTCATTAAATAACCTACAATGCTTGATATACAATACAACCTAACCAAACTAAATCCTATATATTTATATGTATATGTATAGAGAGGATTTGTCATTAAATAACCTACAATGGTTGATATGCCATAAAACCCAACCAAGCCAAATCCTAATGTAAATCTACCAATAATCAAAATAAAGATGATAAATGTTAAGCTCAAATATTCAAATATTTAATGACAAATCCTCTTTATACATATATATCAAATATATATGATTTGGTTTGGTTGGGTTTTATGGCATATTAACCCTTGTGGGTTATTTAATGCCAAATCCTGTTGATATATTGTACAGTCAAATAGGGATGATTTGTGAACACATTGTACTGATAACATTTTAAAACAACAGTTAAATGGTTTAAAATATTTCTATCTCTTACGAATCATTCTATTTACCATCAATCATTTATTTGCACACAATTGAATGGATATACATATGATTTTTAGGTGAACAATTTGTAGGTAATTTCATTTTTCAATGGGTTAAAACCAATTTGATTTCCTATTCGTATTGCTATTGTTTCTACACAATTAAATGTTTTCTGTCATTGCCATTGAACGCTTATAATTCTATTCACTATTAATCATTTGTTTGAAGATGTGGAGGTTGTATGTAATTGAGTTTTTGTCCGTATTTTACGGGTATTGCTCTCAATATTATTTCCTCCACAAATACAACACAAAACTTTACAATCGCGTAAAAGAAATGGAATAGAAAACAACGAACATTAAACAACAAACAATCTAATATACATAAAACAGTTTTATATCTATAACAAAACATACATTGATACATTAAAAATATTGATAATTCTACATTGTTAGTAAAATAGTCCTGTGTGTATGTGTGTATGTGTGTGTGTAATTAACACAACTAAACTACAGAAAAGGTTAATAATGAAAGTGTCCTATTAAGTTTGATTACATATTCAAAATGTCTATTTCTTCTTGTGGTTCGAAACAGTCGGTTCCTCTGAGACTGGAAAAAGTCTCATAGTCAAGTATATTGAAGAAATGAATGTCTGCGAGGCTTATCCATTTTTTTGCTTTTTACTTCTGTTAGTGGATAAGAAGAGTCTCACACTGAAGAGAGTGTGTCAGCGCTGCAATGGAAATTGGGAAAAAGAGAAAGAGTGTTTGAAGACGACGTATTTATAGAAAATACGTGTCTTGGAATCGGCTCCAAAAAAAAAAAAACGCAGGACGAAATTTACGCGGACGTAGTTTTAAGCAGGTCACGTGGTTCTCCTGGCCAATGGTTTCCCGAGATTGAATATTTATGTGCGTCCGCCATCTTTGTTGTGGGAACAAGTGGCATACCACCCAAATTAAATTATAGGAGTGTAAAGTCCTATGAAGACAGTGAAGTAGTTACAAGTATTTCTTTTCAACACAAATAATTCTATTCAACACTATTCATTCATTCATGGTTAACTGGTACCAAATATTGCTATGTATCACTAACAATTCACTTAAACAGTTGTTTACTCACACACAGTTGAATGATCAAATAGTTCTATTTCTAACAACTCAATGTAGCATATATCATTTGTTGGCACACTGTTTCAATGTCAAACAGTTCTATTTATCTATAGATAGGACCCTATCAAGTGCTACCACTCCAGGCCAGAGTGGACCTGGGATTAATGATAGATTTCGAGCTTATTAGATAAAACTAGCATCACTTATTTAATGACTTTAATCTCATTTTCCTTTCTCTCATAACTAAATTGATTTAAGATTCTTTGTTTAATGGTATATCAAATTTTGTAGGTTATTTTATACCAAAGCCGTCCTTGTAGAAAAACAGTAAAAGTAAGTAAAGTTGGTGACCGTAGTCGAGGGCGACCGGAAGGCTCCCTTTTCAATAGCTTCTGCACCGAGGTGTAGGGGAGGGCACTACTCCTTTCATTGGATTGCCCTAGATTACCCTCGATACGTACCTTATATTGCTGAATGTTAAGCAAGGAAGTATCAAGTATCATTTTTTAAGTCTTTTGTATGACTCGACCTGGGATTTAATCCCGGTCTCCCGGACCATTGGCGAACACTTTACCCACTAGGCCAATGAAGGGGGTTCATACCTTTCCTAAGGGTATTTGTCCGAAAATGGACGTTGGGTTTTATGGTATATCAACCATTGTAGCGCGACTGGAGTTCAAACTTGCTTACTACGATTCTGCAATCCATCGCTTTAACCTTAGTTTTCTCTCGTAATAAACAAAGAAATAGAAACTGATTGAAAAATATTTTGTTCAAGTGAAAAAATTATTTTTGTGATTTTTGCTAAGTTGGCCATGAAATGTTATAATCAGCAACTTTTCAGCAGAGATTTAGTCGGTGTATTCTACATTTCCAACCGACTGAGCAGAAAATCCCCAAAGTATAGAAAAATACTCGGTGCTATAAAAGTTTTCAGCCGAATCCCCACTCCCCAATGACTTATATCAGCATTAGTCTATATAAGCATATATTTGTATATCCGAGATATACTAACACTGGACACAACCAAAGGAAGAACTATGTAAACTTATTTACACATGTAAAATGTCAGAATATTTTATATGCACAAAGTACCAGAAGGAAGGATACACAAACATCTACCATGATAGAATTATACACATATTTTTTCATAACAAGCAGTATGTAGAAGGGGTACAAAATAGCAAACGCTTCTACCTGATAATAGTCGGTAAAAAGGTAGTTATGTGACTTTATCCTTCCCTGAGATTGTCAGAAACAAAGTTTCTATTCTTCAAAGCACCCCGAAAACAAATGGTCCATAATGCGTCTCTGAGACTATCATGTGACCTACTACGAGGCCATAAATGGATATGCAAAATATCTATGGGAGATAAATATTTCATCCCTACACTACCAAACAATATTAATTTTGAATGCATTTTGATGACATTAAATAAATAAAATCGCAAGTGAGCTCACATTAGTTTGGTTAGGTTTGATTTCAATAGCACGAAATAGAACTTTTTTTGACATTGAAACTTTACTTAGGCTAAAATGAATTGTTTGAAATAGAACTGCTTTAATATTTAACTGTGTGTGGACAAGAACTGTACTTATACTAAACTGAATTGTTTGAATTAGAAATATTTGACTAAACCGAATAGCTTGAAATAGAACTGTTTTTGACAATTAAACTGTATACTCATGCTAAACTGAATTGTTTGAAATAGAACTGTCGCGACATTTAACTGTGTGTAAACAAAATCCATACTTATACTAAACTGAATTGTTTGAATTAGAACTGTTTGACTAAACTGAATAGCTTGAAATAGAAATGTTTTTGACAATTAAACTGTGTACTCATACTAAACTGAATTGTTTGAAATAGAACTGGTTATTCGTTTCGAATAAAGGATGATATGCCATAATATCCAACCAACCAACAGACCAACAAACCAATCATTTTCACATTTAGAAACATACACACAAGCATATTATCAAATACGCATACAGACACATATACAAACATTCATATGCACAAACAGGCACAAGAATTAATGATATCAAAATGTTTAGGGCGTTTCAAATTAATTATACATTATGATTTATTCAAGGATTTCGTTTATACACAAGAATACATGCACATAAACATATGCACGAAAATATGTAAACATCAACTGGTATGCGTACACACCAACAAGAATTAATTTAATTAGAATTTGTGGGTATTTATAATTGCATAAACAAAATTCATTCAATGATTTTATTTACACATATACACATACGAGGATCATTAAATAAGTTTTCAGACTTTTTTCGTATGGGCACTTTTATTGAGAGTACACACTTGAAACTCTAGTCCCCTTTGAAGTAATCTCCTCCGGCAGCAATGCACTTGTTGTACCGTTCCAACAACTTCTGGAAGGCCCCATGGAAGTCCTCCTGTGTGTGTGCCAATGAGCTTCATCACAGCCTCTTTCATCTCCTCAATTGTCCCATAATGACAGCCTTATGGAATAAGCAAAAGTCACAGGGAGCAAGGTCTAGACTATAGGGATGGTGAGGAACTGTCTTGATGCCCACCTTGGTCAAATAGTCTGTGACAAGAATGGAGTTGTGGACTGGTGTATTGTCCTGGTGGAAATGCCACTGACCCGATTTTAAGAGTGCTAGCCTCTTCCCAAGGAATCTCTTCTTGAACTCCCTTAAAACCTTAACATAGTAACCCTAGCCCTAACCCTTTCGCCAATCAAGTCTGGTCTATTGACTTTCTTACTCCTCCCACACCTCTTAGCATCCCTCACAGACTCCCTGACTTCCTTGAATCTCTTATGCCACTCAAAAACTGAAGCTCGATTCATGCAAGATGCTCTAAAAGCAGTCTGAAGCATTCCATACGTTTCTGTTGCATTTTTTCCAAGTTTAAAACACAATTTGCATATCGTTCTTCTAATGTCCAGACCGCATTTTTGAAATTCACTAGCTGTGACAATCAAGCTAGGGGGTAGGGTGTATTCCAATTGCTGCTGTAGCTGTTGATTTGAATCTGAAATCATAAAAATTGGTCCGTCATCTCATAAGATGTATAGCAATAACATACTGAATTTTCACGAGTCTACGTCAATTCTAAATGCCTGTACAAAAAAGTCTGGAAACATATTGAATGCACAACGTATACACATACGGTCACACCTACTCACACCCCTAATCACACACTCACCTACTCACACTCACCCCCTTTCTTTCACATAAACGAATATAAACATTTCTCTAACTCAAACACATTTACACACACACATAAGTAAAATACCCGAAGTATTTCTTTGGAGGTGGGCTCCTCGAGAAAAATTGGCTGACGAGCTGGATTTCGAGATCGTAATGTTGCAAAGCCATAATGATATCAATAACCACAATAATAATATAAATATAGCGGTACGAACAAGGTTATTTCTTTCTACCTTCAGTCCTTGGTAAGATGAGGAGAAAGACACAAATCATAAAAGCCTATGCTAACCATACTATACTGGCCCCACCCATCCCGCAGACCATCTTGTGGTGTTTAAGATCTCAAATCATCTCTCCTGGTAGATACCCAAACTGATCTGATCTGATCAGATTCGCAAAACCTCAACCGCGCGCTTCAACGGTCGAACCTCAACTACCCATCTTTTCAAAATCCTCAAATTCTCAGGACCATCTCTTCCAGGTACGACGTCAACCACCCTATCAATTCACTCCAACGGCAGTCCAGTCCCATTTCCTGTCTGGGGGTTTATCATGACAGATGATGATTATCATATCAGTGTGGGTGAAAGAGTGTGCCATCTAACTATGTCACCTGAACTAAGAGACACCAAGTAGTTCAAAGCCTTAACAAACTAAATAATAAGATGTAATTAACGAAAAATGATTAATATAAAAAAAAAACATTACCTTGATTATATAACTGTGGAAAGGGAGTTCAAACATCAGTCGCTCTAACACGCTCATTCATGGTCTCATTCCCTTGGGAACGGTATTACCCCTTATCCAAAAAATAGCGTAACCCTAAAAAACGCAAGAATCAGACCATATCCTGTAGGAACGATAAGACACAGACTATGTTGATGATCTAGTAATTCTTGCAAATAAACCCATCCAAGCTGGATCCCTTCGGAATAGCCAGGAGCAGGCAGCAGGAGGCACTGGCCTCCACGTGAAAGCCAATAAAACGGTGTTTAAATGTTTTAAATGGGAAGAAGCCTTTTCCACTTTAAGTATCTCATCTACTGAAAGTGATGTTAATATTCGCTGAGCGAGGGCCTGGACTCCTATCAACTGGCTATCGATCATATGGAAGTCTGATCTATCCGATGAAATAAAACTGGATTTCTTCCAAGGTGTGGTTGTGTTAATACTACTGTATGGATGCACCACATGGACGCTAACAAGACGTATACAGAAAAAGCTATATGGGAACTACACAGGAATGCCTAGAGCTATTTTTAACAAAACCTCACGAAGCAACAACTGTTCGGCCACTTACCTCCCATCTCAAAACCCATCCAAGTAAAGACGAACTCATAAGTGACGTTCTTCTGCAGACCTCTTCACATGGATGTGCCAATGTTGGCTGATCAGCAAGAACTTATTTACATCAGTTCCACACAGACACAGTATATAGTCTAGTAGATCTGCTGGATGCAACGGATGATAGGGGCTGATGGAGAGAGAGAGAGAGAGTCAGGGAAATAATGCTGTCAGCCGGACTTGATGATGTTGACTGTTCTTCGACAAGGAGAGCTTTGGTATTAAATAGTCTGTAAAAAAAAAACAAAATAAAAAAATCAATCGGCTCATGGCAATATGGTCTCATTGAATGCCCCATTCCAACGGTCTTGTACTACATCTAGGCAAAAAGCTTCGTAAATTACAGCTCAAGAGAATATGGTGTTTTTATTTAGCACCAAAATTTAGCGTACCGAGGCTAAGTGCAAATTATTTGTACTAGAATAGTAACTTGAAGCTATAATTCTGAACTAAGAATTATTTTCAGTTATTTCTTACATCATACAACGTGTGAAGCCACGTGCGATACCCTGCCCTCATCTGCCACCAACCAGGGTGATGACACAGTTTCGGTAGCTCAAGGTGGATATTTATTTAGCACCATAAAGAGGCGTACCTAGCAAAGTGCAAATTATTTGTATTTGAATTGTTACTTGAAACTATAATTGTTAACTAAAAATTACTGTCAGTTACTTGAAACCATAAATTATTAATATTTGATCGGAATACTTGAAACTATACAACAATATGCAAATTATTTGTACTAGATAGGAATACTTGAAGCCATACAACTGTGTGCAAATTATTTTTATTAGACAGGAATAAAAGTAAGTAAACTTGGTGACCTTAGTCGAAGGTGACTCGAAAGCTCCCTTTTCGATAGTTACTACACTGAGGTGTAGGAGAGGGTGCTACTCCTTTCCCTGGATTGCTCCACTTTACCCTTGATCCGTACCTCATAATGCTGAGAGTTAAGCGGAATCAAGTACCATTTTTTGAGTCTTTGGTATGACTCGACCTGGGATTAAACCCCGGTCTGCCGGACTATTGGCAAACACTCTACACATTATGCCAATACATTTATTTACGGTAGATATGAACACTTGAAACTATATAGCTGTGTGCAAATTATTTGTATTAGATAGGAATACTTGAAACCATTCAACTGTATGCAAATTATTTGTATTTGATAGGAATACTTGAAATTATAGAAGTGTGTGCAAATTATTTGTATTTGCTATGAATACTTGAAACAATGCAGCTGTGTGCAAATTATTTGTATTAGATAGGAATACTTGATAATTCTGAGAAAAAAAACTTTAAATAAACAACTGCACAAAAGAATGTATATATGAAGGTACAATTAACGCGTTTCTCTAAACTCTTGTCATAAAATAACCATAGGCGGTTGACATGCCGTTAAAATAAATAACTCAAATAACACTCAAGTGTTTTATGCTCCCCACCCGACATGACGATACACACGTACGCGCGCACACTATTATATACATATGTAAGGCAATAATGCACAAACGATTTTTGGACTCTTTCAGTTAATTTTACATAAAATTCGACAAGAATTTTATGTACAACACACACACATACAAAAACGTACACAGACATATATATATATATATATATATATATATATATATATGACAAGTTTTTCCGAAGGAAATTAAACACGTTTTATATCACTTCTTTCTACTTGCATTATGAACAAACATATCACTGTCAAAAATTTAGGTCAAAACTATGTTACACAGTGCAAAATGCAAATCTGATTTTTTGTTTAAAGCTTGGAAATTAGATTCCCCATTCCGCTGCCTGTTAATTATATTTCAATCGTATATTGTCACTTGAACCGAAACCAATGCACACCTGTGGCCTCTTCGCCTGAACCTCTTACCTTTATTTTTATTTTTATTAATTTATTTATCTTATTTTGTTTAATTAATTTTTCTTCTTTTTAAGAAACGCTTACCGCTGTACTAAGATTGAAATGTCTGAAAAGATTGCTTCACTTTCATTAAAGAAAAAATCTCTTGCTACAATGACAGTGTCTTCGTAAGCTTCATTTGAAAGCGGGTGGGATAAGGGCAAGAAGAGGGGTAGATTGCTGCCCAACTCCTACTCCATCCACAAATACAAAGCTGCTACCCGTAACAAATTTCGGCAGTTGTTAAGAAGCCAATGACGCTAAACAAGGTAGAACTATTTATAACCGGATCCAATGAAATAAAAGAATACATGTTGACGTTGAGCTAAAATACCCACCGTCTATCAATAGGGTTATCAAGTGCTTGTTTGTGTTGGGGGTAAATCTCCGTAGAGTTCAATGTGATACCGGCGAAAGGGAAGAGGTGTACATCCACAAATCACCAGGTTTTCCGGATTGATTTGCAAATGTTTGATCGGTGATGCTTCATATCAATAGTAAAACAGGGATGAGGTGTTTAGTTGGTTTTTTGTTTTGTTTTACGGCCTATCAACAATTTTCGGGTCATTTAACGCCGAATTGAAATTCAAACAATTCAATTTAGCATAAGAGCTCAGTTGAGTTCAATTTAAAAACAGTTTTATTTCAAACAGTTCAGTTTAACATATGTACGCAGTTTAAATATCAAAACAGTTATATCTCTAATATTTCAATTTAGCATAAATACATAGTTTAGTTCTACTTGATCGAAAGGTAAGTGCCCGTGGTGTAATGGTTATCGTCGTAGGAAATGGACACGGCGACACGAGTTCAAATCCTGAACGAGACTGATAGCATTTCACATGGAAAGGTATGAATCCAATTCTCCCTCCAGCTATGGGTAAATTGCGGTGCAGACTGGGTTCTTCAGCCTTGGTGAGGCAACTAGTCTAGGAGAAGGATAACTCTGAATTCAAACCTGTTAAACTCTGCTTAAAAATTGACCTTGTGTCATATCCTGCCCGACCGAAGCGGTTAGTAAATATGGAAAGATAGGACCCTAACAGGTGCTACCACCCCGGGCTAAAGTGGACCTAGGATAGATGGCAATAAAGGGGTCTCCGAATTTCCCAAAGCTCCAATGTTACTGAAGCCTCGCCATCAGATTGTTTAGTGTCATATATCCAGAACACTCGTTGTGAGAGTCTTACCCCTATTTGGTGTATTCTGAGTTATGTAGTACAATGCAAGTTTTCAAAATTCCTGTCTTCAAAATTATAGGTAGGAAACATTTGCAAACTCGGTTTCACTTTGTAGGCATACCGCTGCCGGAAGAGAGAGAAGTAGAAAAAGGGTGGAGTTGCGAGTAGACGGTGCAGCAACAACCGAATCAAAATTATGTCTGTTAATTGTTCAAATAATTTTCAAACACACTTATTTAATCCAAAGATGGGACCCACCGGTTTCATGTTATACCCATTATATCTCATTTCTTCTGGGGGTGACTCACCTCGATGCAAAAAGAGTACCTTGTGGTGTAATGGTTATCATAGTGAGACCCGGATTGAAACCCAGGACAAGACTTTTGCATGATGCTGATACTATTGGAAAAGGCATGAAACCTGTTATTCTCATTCCTACTATGAGCAAATAGTAGGGAAGATTGGGTTCTTTGATCATGGAATGGCAACCGGTTTAAGAGAAAGAAAAATTGGAATTTAAACCAGTTAAATACCTGGGAAAATTGACCTGATTCAGCATCCTACACTTGGTTGAGGGTTTTGTAAATATAGACAGCTGTCTCGCCCTTATTAGGTCTCATCAGCAGTGTATACCGTAATCTCCACCGCTGAAGATCGAACGAGTGACCACAGTTTGCAGTGCCGAAACGCTACAACTGAGCCACCAGTTCATATCGGACGCAAGTGACGCCAAATCAACTAGTCATCGTAATTGGGCGGCCAAATAACCTAAATGTGTCTTGCAAGTTACACCCGTACTCTTTCCAGAGGACACGGTCAACCCCCACCCCCAGAGCCACGTCTTCCTAAGAAGATAAGAAATACGCATCCGCATAATTATTATTAGTAGTACACAATATTAATTCCTCTAATTATAAAAATAAAAATATGTACATCTATACCCTTGCCCTTGAGGTCATAATAATTACGTGGATGCGTATTTTTAAGCTTTCTTGGGAAGACGTGACTCTGGGTGGGGGGACCATGTCCTCTGGAAAGAGTACGGATGTAATTTGCAAGACACATTTAGGTTAATTGGCCGTGCAATTACCATCACTAGTTGATTTGGGGTTTCCTGCGTGCGATATGAACCGGTTGCTCAGTTGCAGAGTTTCGGCACTGCATACTGTGGGCGCTGTTTCGATTTCTAGTGGTGGAGATTACGTAGGTATTCGGCAGAATTTCTGGTAATTCAATTAATAACAATTTCGTTTTTCTCATTAATTGATAAGAATTCCCTTAATATTTATTTTTCTCTAAACTACATTTGATGGTGAGGTTTCACTTCTAAGGAATGTGAAGAATACCTTCATTGCCATTACACCACTCCATGAATTCCATATCTTTTATGTTTTTTGATCCCCAAAAAGTTTATTCAATCACCCAGAGTTCTACGTGGATCACTTTCAGAAACTAAGCGCTTGCTATCTGAGTATTATCAGTATAATCCGACTGGATCACTTTGAACAGCAATCTTCTAAGTGTTCGATATCAGGACATTATGAAGATGATCCAACTATTACATCACTTTGAGAAGCAGTTTTCTAAGTGTTCCTTATGTGAACATTACCAACATGATCCAACGACTGGATCCCTTTGAGAAGCCGTATTCAAGGTATTTGATATCTGGATATTACCAACATGATCCAACGACTGGATCCCTTTGAGAAGCCGTATTCAAGGTATTTGATATCTGGATATTACCAACATGATCCAACGACTGGATCCCTTTGAGAAGCCGTATTCAAGGTATTTGATATCTGGATATTACCAACATGATCCAACGACTGGATCCCTTTGAGAAGCCGTATTCAAGGTATTTGATATCTGGATATTACCAACAGGATCCAACGACTGGATCCCTTTGAGAAGCCGTATTCAAGGTATTTGATATCTGGACATTATCAACATGATCCAACGGTTTTTATTTTGTGTTTATAAATTTTCACGAACCATGCATTAAAAGGTCAGGAGTTGTGCCCCTTGGATTTTTGATGGAGTAACCCCGTTCCACCAGACGAAAAAATAAAAAAAAACAATAAGATCAGAAAGACGGAACCCTTAAGGTCACGTCTTAATTTCCCAAGTCTCCCGATTTATTCACGCGTGGATAGATATAATAGAGGAGTGACGTTCAAGAGATAAAAATAGCGATAAATTGGCACGAGGAAGAACCAAGAAGCAAAGAAAAAATGTAATACAAATAAACTGAATAATGTTACATTTAGGGATACAGAATAAGCATAGGTTTTCCAAAATAAAGAAGAAATGAGTACTTAGCCGGAAAGATAGCTCGTGCTGCGGAATTTAAAGGTACGTTTTCATTTATTTTTTCATCGAATTCTCTTGGGTTCATAGTTTGTTCTGAAGTAGAAAATGTCTTTGCATTGCTCGTAGGTGATATTCTCGAGCGGGTTTCAGGTTCAGCAGTCGGAAGAGTTTGTTGAAGAAGTCATCTTTCTTCTGTTTAGCAATTTTTTTTTCCATGATAGCCAGGGTTATGACTTGAAGGTTCTTCTCACCGTCACTCCACTACATAAAAGAATATACTTCATGCCTTAGTTAGGTTGTCGATTTTTTTTCCTTTATAGTTTTTTTTTCTATTGGGATAGCTGACAGGCTTTTGTTTAACACTGGCATTTAAGTGCGTCATCTCTTTTCAACTCATTTTCAGCAATGGTATTTGTCACCGTTCCGCCGAACAGGCAAGTATGTCACAAGGCTTTTTAAGGTGGGTCCGGGTGCAAGACCGTTGCCCAAACACGCCAAAATGCCAGGGATATCGTCGGCATTCCTCTAAAAAGGGGCGCCTCAGGCGCCAGACAATAAACCTCACTCTCCAAGGAAGGTTAAAGCTTGAGAGGAGGGCTCCCTGAGGCTTGAGGAATAAATCAGTCTTGGCCGCATAACGTGAATGCTAGTCCTCCCTGGCACTCGCGCCAGGCAGCCTCGTCTGACTACCGTATCGAGAGATGTGACACACCCGACCAAATCCGTATGTTACGCCGCAGCCGGTCGAAGTGTGTCCCAATTACTGGATCAGTACAATGGAGCAAAACCGCATTTTCAGTCATTTTCAGCAACTGTCCTTTCAGTTCTCAAAATCGATGGGCATTTACATGATTTCTCCATTCTCTGATTGGCTGGTTTCATCCAATCATAATTTTCCTCTGACTATTAATTTTACTGACGTTCCAGTTTGTTTGGCTCCTGTTGCTATCTTGTGACTCGATGTGCAGTTAAATACTTAATTAATATGTACAAATTAAAATTTATGAAAATTAATATGCATATATCTCGAAAACAAAAAAAAACCCATAAAGATAAGTATCTTTTTGTTCAAGGCTTAAATTGACCTAAAAAGCCAGTTGATTGTTCCTAAAGGTCATTTAAGTACGAGACAATTGTTTTTGATTTTAAAGGTCAGCGAATCTCTATAAGTTTTCGATTGTCATCTAACTCCATCGATCATAATGTTGAGACGGGTCATTTCGTAAAATATATTTTTCTAGTGCTTATATTAAAGGTCAATGTCAAAAGGGAGATTTGATTTTGCTCCACCCTAAATAAAGGTGACCTGGGGATGACTCATCCAGTCAGGTGAGGCTGAGAATTTCTAGTTCAACCCCATTACTCTAAACCTGTTCCCATTGGTCAAAGAATCTAAAAAGGGTTTTCCCTGTACCTGCAAGATATAATTCTGAACTAGGACTGGCTTACCTATGGTAATATGACTTCTAATTGTCTCTTATTGGACAACCAATCAGAAATCTTTTTAGTCCAAATTTTGATCTATAAAAAACAGGATGGTAAAACGAATCATCAGAGAGGATTAGGAAAGAGACAAAGTGGAAACTCAAGACTGCCAAAGAAGTATCCCTTCCATTCTAGATCCGAGGCACACCGAAAAACCTTCAGACTTTACAAAAATTCAAAGTCCCAGACTTTAGAGACATTAGTGTCATTCCAACCGCACCTCATCGCCACTCTTCCTCTCTCGATATTCTTTCTTCTTCTTTTTGCCAGGAAAGCAAATATTGTTGCCTTATAATTTATTGCCTCACAAACGTGTTTTAATAAAAAACCTTTTTTGTTATCTGTTAACAACGGGCTTTCTCTATTCTTTGTATCACCTGACCGTCAGAAAAAGATCCGGCTGAATTTTGTCAATCCCCTCCTCTTCGTGGATCTTTCAAACACAACGTGAGTACGGATGGACTTGACAAAGCAACCAGTCGGAAGTAAATGTGGTAGTCATGAACATAACAGCCACAAGTACTATGACTAGTAGTTACACCACATTGGGCACGATGACTGGCATAAGACCACAATCAAATCATGCAGCAAGCGAGCGAAAGAGAAAGGGAGGGAGGGAGGGATATATATATGATATTAATAAGAATGTTGACTGGTTCCTGTCTGGTGTTTGTTACAAAATTCAAACTATTAAATCTGTCCCTGTAAAACCTAATGCTTTTATTCTCCCGCCAAAAATGTATTCACGACCATCGAGGTCTTTATGGGCCACTTTGAGAAACCCTGACAAAAATAGACGATTGCTGAGGAAAGCCACGAAAGGCGGATCCCTTAAGAAAAAGATGGGGTCCCCGTAGTGAAATAAGATACTTCGAACTCCAGATGTTCTATGACGTTCACTTACCATATTTACCAACCTCTCCGCCAGGGCAGGATATGACACATGGCCAATTTTAAGCGAAGTTTAACAGGTTTGAATTCAGAGTTTTCCTTCTCCTAGACTAGTTGCAGCACCAAGGCTGAAGAACTCAGTCTGTCCTACCCATAGCTGAAAGGAGAATAATTGGATTCATACCTTTCCCAAGGGTATTAGTGGTATGACAAATGTAATCAGTCTCGTCCAGGATTTGAACTCGTGTCGCCGTGCCCATTTCCTACAACGATAACCATTAAACCACGGGCACCTCCTAAAACGTTCACTTACAGGTTAATACTCTCGAAAAAAAGGCATAAACCCCCATATCCCTTCCAGGTATGGTTAGGTTAAATAGCATATCAACTGTTGATGGTAATTCAATGCCAAATCCTGTTTATATATATATATATATATATATATATGATATTTAAGTGAGTAGTTTGTCGGTAACATGATTTTTAAACGAGCCAGAGCTCATTTGTTTGCACACAGTTAAATGGTTTCAAATATAGTAAAATGATTAAATAGTTCTTTTTCACCCATAGATGAGACATTAACAGATAACACTAATCCGGATCAGAGTGGGCATGGAAGTAATGGCAATGAAGGAGTACTCCACGTTCACCAAAGCTCCAATACTAGAGCCTCACTAGTAGACAGTTTAGTCTTGTATCCAGGACATTCATTGCAGTGGGGGGGTTACTCCTCTGAAGAGATACAATCGGCGTATTCTACCCCCACAGCGGACTCAGCTGTGCCAAATGTGTTAAAAAATATCACAAATTTTGAGTATGGATAAGGATGGACTTGGCATTAGATAACTCACGAAGGTTGATATGCCCTTTTTTTTTTTTTTTACATAATCTTGGTTCTTAGTCAATTGTTTAAGACGATGAAAAGTTTTATTCATTCATTCATTCAATGGTTTTTTTTTGTTTTGTTTTTGTTTATGTTTTTTATTTATATATTTATTTATTTATTTATTTATTTGGGATTGAGTACCTCAAGCTTCTAATTCCCGGTGTAATTAATCATAATTTTAGAGAAACCGATAAAGATCTGGCTACAAGTCAGGGCCTACGAAGTTGCTGGCGCCAAATTAGTGACCCGTGGTTGCTTTTAAGGGTCAATTAATTTATTTCCTGACCTTTTTCTGTAGTTTTTTTTCCCTCGGTGACCAAGATCTATTTCTCTAGTCTTTCCCCCTTCTCCTCTGGTCATCACCTCTCTTCCACTACACTCTCCTTTTTCCTGACCAGGAAGAATTTTTATAAGTTCTTATTACCTTCTTTATTTTCTTTAACATTAAATGGAATCTCATTGCTTTGGCTGTACATAGATGAAAATTGTTCTGTGCTTTTGTTAAACTATTCTTGAGTCCTGATTCAAACCCTCCCTCATGCGGAGATGGAGTCGCCTTCTTATATTTCAAAGTTATTCGACGGCTTCTAATTTGAACATTGAAAGGCAATTACCCTATTTTTATCTTCAAAGGAGCCTTAAAAAAAGTTAAACGGTTATTGAGCTAATCTCGTAGACCATTAACAGTTACTTCTCTTTTAGTGAGTGGCCTGAAATTGTGGTTTTGTACCAAATTTAAACAAAGTAAATAATTATTTTTAATCTTAAAACAACCTCTGAAACTTAAGACAAATATTAACTGACCACATGATGATTTAGTTCTTGATGAGGCTCAGCTTTGTTGTAGCACAAGGCCGGAAATATGGGAGCAAATAATTAATTGCAATTCAAATTGTGACCAAATGACACAGCAAGTAACTATTATATATATATATATATATATATATATATATATCTTCTAAATAATATATATATATATACATATATATATCATTGTAATAGTTAGTTGCTGTGTCATTTTGCTACAATTTGAATTGCAATTTATTGTTTGCTCCTATGGTTGAGTTCTCTGGCGAAGAAGTAATCGTGTTGCCATTAGCGTTTATGGCAAGCCTCTTCGTAGATGAATTGAGGTCTCGGCAACCGTTGAACGGATGTATGTAAACAATAGTAATTGTGATTCATAACCGTTTAAAATTTACTTGCGGCTAATATCTCCACGTGGCTGAATGGTTATAAGCTTTGGCTTGACGTTTGAGTCAACCTGGTTTCGATCCCAGTTACGGGAAGATACTGTCTAGCCACACTGATGAGTTCAGATAGAACGAAACAGATCTGTCTGTGGATGACTATTGTGATATATATATATATATATATATATATATAAAGTAAAAGTAAGTAAAGTTGGAGACCGTAGCCGAGGGCGATCCGAAAGTTTCCATTTCAATGGTTATTACAGCGAAGTGTCGGGGAAGGTACAACCCCTTTCTCTAGACTGCTCCGCTTTACCCTTGATACGTGCCTTATAATGCTGAGTGTTAAGCAAGGCGAGATCAAGTACTATTTTTTGAGTCTCTGATATGACTCGACCTCGTCACCTGGACCATTGGCATGCATTCAAACCATCATACCAATGGACTGCAGTTATTGATACTAAATCCTTTTTATACATATATATTAAATATATATGAGTTGGTTTGCTTTGCTTTTATGGCATATCAATCAGTGGAGGTTATTTAATGCCAAATCCTCTTTATACATATATATTAAATATATATGAATTGGTTTGGTTGGGTTTCATGGCATATCAACCATTGTAGGTTATTTAATGCCAAATTCTTTCATACACATATCCTAAATATACAATTTCTAAACATTTTCTATGTAACATTTTTAAACGGGTCAAAGGTAATTTTTTTTGGCACAGAATTAAATGGTTTCACTTATTTTTATCTAATAAAAATCATTAATCATTTGTTTGCAGACAGTTAAATGATTCGTGTAACCCGGATATAAGAGAAACTCAGATATAAGAGAGATTTTCTCTGGTCCCAAATTAGAGCCTGTGTTAATGTATATAAAATAGACCAAAGCCGGATATAAGAGACTCCTTCTCTCTTATATCCGGGTTACACTGTTCTATTTCAAGCCATTTAGTTTAGCATAAGTCATTTGATTGTACTCAGTTTAAATATCAAACAGTTCTATTTAACCCATAGATAGGACCCTATCAGGTGCTACCCCTCCGGGCCGGAGCAGAACTGGAAACAATGACAATGAAGAGGTGCTCTGCATTCCCCAAAGCTCCAGTATCACTGGAACATCACCATCAGATTGTTTAGTGGCATATCCAGTACACTCATTGGAGGGATATATATATATATATATATATATATATATATATATATAAATGTATATATACATATTTCAAAATGAATAGGTCCACGAATAGGTTCTTACATAAATTTCCAGCATATTGCTGACTCTCTTCTTCAGAGAACCTGCTGGAAACTTATATAAGAACTAAATAGATATTTCTTTAAAAAATGTAATTTTCTTTGAAATATTTACCCTTCTGTCTTTGGACTAACAAAAAAGAAAAAAAGTTACACACACGCACACACACACACTGCAACGCAGTATACCATCAAAATCCGATAGATAGATGGATGAAGGGATGCATACTCCCCTTCCCGAAAAAGGGGGACCTCGGATAAGCCAAAAACTACCGAGGCATAACACTTACATCCATAGCAGCCAAAATCTACAATGCCCTACTACGAAATCGCATAGAACCCAAAATCGACAACATACTTAGGAAAAACCAAAATGGCTTCCGAAGAAATAGATCCACGACCTCACAAATATTAACCATCTGTAGAATCCTTGAAGGTGTTCGGGCAAAAAACCTACAAGCGACATTAATATTTGTTGACTTTACCAAGGCTTTCGATTCCATTCACAGAGGAAAGATGGAACAAATCCTACTAGCGTACGGCATACCTAAAGAAACCGTAGCGGCAATAACGATTCTCTATAGAAACACCAAAGTAAAAGTACGATCACCAGATGGAGACACAGAATACTTTGACATTGTAGCAAGAGTACTACAAGGGGACACGCTGGCTCCGTACCTCTTTATCATTTGTCTAGACTACGTACTTAGAACATCGATTGACAAAATCAGAGAGAATGGCTTCGAACTGACGAAGAAAAGAAGCAGAAGGTACCCCGCAAAAACAATTACCGACGCCGACTACGCCGATCACATAGCGATACTGGCAAATACACCCGACCAAGCCGAAACACTACTGCATAGTTTGGAACGAGCAGCCGCAGGCATAGGCTTCTATGTTAATGCACACGAAACGGAATATATGTGCTATAATCAAACAGGGGACATCTCCACTCTAAAAGGAACCCCTCTTAAACTAGTAGACAAATTCACTTACCTAGGAAGCAGCGTCGAATCCACCGAAAAGGACATCGAAACGAGGTTAACGAAAGCATGGACAGCTATCAATAGGCTATCGATTATATGGAAATCAGACCTAACCGATAAAATGAAACACAGTTTCTTCCAGGCAGCGGTCGCATCGATACTGCTATATGGATGCACTACCTGGACTCTAACAAAACGGCTGGAGAAGAAGCCAGACGGCAATTACACAAGAATGCTGCGAGCAATCTTGAACAAGTCCTGGCGGCAACACCCCACAAGACACCAACTGTACGGCCACCTGCCTCCTATCACGAAAACTATCCAAGTTAGACGAACCAGACATGCAGGACACTGCTGGAGAAACAGGGACGAGCTCATAAGAGATGTACTCCTATGGACCCCCACTTATGGCCGAACAAAAGCAGGACGGCCAGCACGAACATACATTTAGCAACTATGTGAGGATACGGGATGTAGTCCAGAAGACCTGCCAGAGGCGATGAACGATAGGGAAAAGTGGCGAGAGAGGGTCAGGGATATCCGTGCTACCTGCACGACATGATGATGATGATATATATATATATATATATATAAAATATTATTTGGCATTAAATAACCCACAATGTTAATATGCCATAAAACACCAACATATTAACAAATTTGCTTTCAGCGTCACATAAAATTCCACAAATACAAATTATTATTCCCTTTCAAATCAACCTGTTGCCCAGTCGGCTGGGGCTGTAGAATACACCGACTGCTTCACTGCAGAGGGGTAAGACCCTCCCCGCCACCAATGAGTGTCCTGGATATGACACTAAACAAACTGATGGTGAGGTTCCATAATGCTGGAGCTTTGGGGAATCCGGAGTACCCCTATATTGACATCGTTCACAAGTCCACTCTGACCCGGCGTGGTAGCACCTGATAGGGCCCTATCTATGGTTTAAATAGAACTAACGGCATACTTATGCAAAACTGAATAGCTTGAAATAGAAATGTTTTTGACTATTAAACCGTACTTACATTTAAACTGTGTGCTTATGCTAAAATGAATTGTTTGAAATTGAACTGTTTTTGACATTGAAACTCTTCTTAGACTAAACTGATTTGTTATATATAGAACTGTTTTGGTATTTAACTGTGTAAACAAAATCTGTACTTACGCTAAACTGAATTAGCTGAATTAGAACTGTTTGAATGAACTGAATAATTTGAAATAGAAATGTTTTTGACAATTAAACTGTATACTCATGCTAAACTGAATTGTTTGAAATAGAACTAATTATTTAGATAAAAATGGATTTGGCGTTAAATAACCTACTAGGGTTGATATGCCATACAAACCAACAAACCAATTTCAATTTTCAAAATCATATTCCCGTTATAGCATCTTATTTGGTTGAAAAAAAAAAAGAAAAGGATATATTTTTTTATCACGAATTTATCTTTGTTTCTATTCCAGGTTAACTTTCTTCCCGGCTGTTATTTTCATAAGTCTTATCATTTCAAATGTTCTCTACTTTTTCCAGTGATTTTTTTTCTGGCTCGGATCACGCTGATTCTCGTGCTCACAAGACGTGATTTTCTTTTACTTCAAAATGCTTTGTTGTTTTCTTATCTTAAACGCACAGAGAATCGATAACAAGATTGAGATTTAAGAGATCAACGTTATATGCTTATGTTTACATCCATACACGCACACACACATAGATCTATATACATGTATGTATATATCCTAATACGTGTATATAAGTGCATATCCATACACGTATATATATTTGTGCGCATACAGGCAACCACCAATATATATATATATATATATATATATATACCTACAGAGACAAAATTATCCTGATGATCTGGTTAGGTGAAATCTCGGTAGATTGCGTTATCGTATTTCGCTCTACTTAGTGTATTGACTACTCTTTCATTTTAACTTAAATTATTCTGACGGTGTTTTTTTTTTTTCGACTAGGCGTTACGGTAATGGTTGATTATTTCAAAATTAGTACAAAAGTTTTTATTCGTTTCTTTTTTTTTTTTTTTTTGAATTTTTTATCAATTTGTGTAATGTCTTTTTATTTGCAATTTGTATAATCAGTTTTTTTCACACCGACAGAATTATAGAATATATATATATATATATATATATATATATATATATATATATATATATATATATTAAACAGCTACAATATATTCCATCCTTAGTTAATATTTTCCGTTTATCTCATACTTTCCATGCTTTTTATTCTTCTTTTGTTCTTTCTTTCTTTCTTTTCTTCCTTCTGTCTCGTAATCTTTCTCGTTAAACAACGTACATAATTCTATACAATATTCCTAATAAGTCAAATGACGTAATTTAAACACCAAACGCTGATTTGCCAGTTAAACGGCTAACTTTTTCTTACTATACATATTTTCCCGAAGGTTTTTGTATTTGACATTTCTAATCATCCATCGTTAATTTAAAATTATCAATATCACCCCTCCTGGTCCTGATGATGGTTCAGTAGAACCGAAACGCTATAGTGTCGACCCGTTAATATATCATTCCTTCCACTTGGATCGTTGTTATCAGTTTTTCTACATATATATATATATATATATACATATATGCGACAACTCTGCTTCGAGCGGGGTATGATACAAGGTTAATTTTTAAGCAAAATATTGGAATTCTGGGTTTTTCTTCTCTTACACAGGTTGCCACACCAAGATTAGATAACTCACTCTGCCCTTCTATTTAACAAGGCCTGGAGGGAAATTAGTTAAGTTCATAGATTTTCCAAGGGTATTAGCACTATCTGAAATGCAAACAGACTCGTCAAAAGTAGGACAGCTTGGGCACTTTGCCCTCGATATGACACCCATTCTAGGCTAGCTGAGTCCAGTACGTTTACCACTGATTGACAGTCTATTCACATCTATCAATCTATCTATCTATCTATCTAAGTGTGTCCATATCTATCTATCAATTAATCTATCTATCAAAGTCTGTTCATATCTACCTATCTATCTATCTATCTATCTCATTCTATCTATCTATCTATCTATCTATCTATCTATCTATTTCCCTTTGTTTTTATCTATCTATCTATCTATCTATCTATCTATTTCCCTTTGTTTTTATCTATCTATCTATCTATCTATCTATCTATCTATCTATCTCAGTCTGTTCATATCTAGTCCGTTCATTTCTATCCATCTCAGTTTCTCTGTCTCTCTTTTCGTCACTCTTCCCCCCCCCTTTCTCTCTCTCTCTCTCTCTCTCTCTCTCTCTCTCTATCTATCTATCTCAGTCTGTTCATATCTGTTCATTTTTGTCTATATATATTTCTATTTGATCAGTGTAGTATCTGTCTTCGCACCTCATATTATGTACACGCTGGTTGTATCCCATATTCTGAGAATCAGTAAACAAAAATGATCTTTTTCCCTTTCTTGTTTATTCAGTTCAGTATGGATAGAATCAAAAGAAGGCGATTTTGTTGTCCCGGATCTTATAGATAGCAATGTTCAGTTAAAAACTAGAGGTGCTAACATCGACCCCCGTTTAAGGAGTGGGTGAAGTTGAACAAGACATTCATAAGATTGTCCGAAATTATTTCATCTATCAAGATCATGTCATCTTCATGTTTTATTGGCATTGGTACTGTCTTGGGATTGTCTTAGTGGCACGAACATGGATAGAAATCACGCATATGGTGTTTGTCTAGATTCAAAGTTAATTCATCGGGTTATTCAATTCCAAATTCCTACTTTTTGGTGGACAATAGTTGCGCCTTACTTCTGAGACGCACAGACGGTTATCATTGCAGGCAAGGGCAGATAATCCAATATTAGCTGAGTAAATATCAAGATAAACAAAGAACTGAAGATTGGTTTGATTTCGTTTTTAAAGGCATACCAAGTTTGGTGGGTTATTTAATGCCAAGGCTTTGCTTGTTGAAAAAGAGTAGTGCTTCTATTTAACCCATAGGTGGGGATTAAGGAGCTTTCATATCTTAAATATCATCCTGTCTTTCCAAAACCAGATAAATTAGCAAACCCAAAGCTTGAAGTATAATGGACTTCATACATTGCCCAATTTGTTCTAAAATGAATGTAATGGCGCAACTGGAGTTTGAACCCACTCCGATGTCACAGATGAACAGCTGAGCAATAATAATATGTAATATATACATACTTTACTTATGATAATATTGAATGAAATATATTGATAATTATATATCATTGTTTGGCCAAGTGGGCAGAGTGTTCGCCAATGGGCCAAGTGACCTGGGTTCAATCCTTGGTGGCGTCTTACCAAAGACTTTAAAAATGGTACGTGATACGTACTTGCTTAACACTCAGCAATATAAGGTTCGTATTAAGGGTAAAGTGGAGCAATCCAAGGAAAGGAGTAACGCCCCCTACACCTCGGTGTAGTAGCTATTGAAAAGGGAGCCTTCTGGTCACCCTCGACTAAAGGGAGACAACTTTACTTACTTATACCCCCATAGATTTTCTGAAAGGGATATGGAAAACTTTTAATATAATATACAAAAAAAATTAAGCCACCGAAAAAAAATACGTTTAGAGAAGTTAATGATGATCGTCATAAAAAAAATTCCATTTTGTATGGCATTGGTATTTCGCCATCCAGCACTTTGACTATAAAATCACGGAGACTTCAAACATTACCGAAGCCGAGAAAAATGCAAATTCATTCGATTGGCTGATTGATTTTAAGCTCTGTCATTTCTATTCAAAGTCAGTCAAGCAAATATGGTTTTCAAATATATATGGTACAAAAAATTATTTCCAAAATCATTTAAATCTAGTAAATATTTCATAATTAGATTTAATATAAATGTTTTAAGAGCCAATGTATTAATGAAGTTTATCAATCATTTTATACAAGTCAACACCTAATTCTTCGTTGTAATATAAATGTTTTAAGAGCCAATGTATTAATGAAGTTTATCAATCATTTTATACAAGTCAACACCTAATTCTTCGTTGTAATATAAATGTTTTAAGAGCCAATGTATTAATGAAGTTTATCAACCATTTTATACAAGTCAACACCTAATTCTTCGTTGTAATATAAATGTTTTAAGAGCCAATGTATTAATGAAGTTTATCAATCATTTTATACAAGTCAACACCTAATTCTTCGTTGTAATATAAATGTTTTAAGAGCCAATGTATTAATGAAGTTTATCAATCATTTTATACAAGTCAACACCTAATTCTTCGTTGTAATATAAATGTTTTAAGAGCCAATGTATTATTCAAATTTATCAATCATTTTATACAAATAAAGATCTCAGACTTAATTGCAACATCAATGTTTAAACAAGCAATGATTAAATTCTACATTTAGCAACGAATAATTTACCTGTAATAAATTTAATATAGGATGAATTTACCGGAGGCCGTCAATGTAGATTTCGACTTTATTCGCTTTCGCTTACCATATAGGCTTTCGAAAACTAGGAAACTATTTTAATGCATATTTGAAAATGTCAATTGTGGTTTTGTTTAATTATTAATCCTATGTCAGCATCACAGCAGATCTTTTTACAAGGAAGGCTTTGGCATTGAATAAACCACGAAGGTTGATATGCCACTAAACGTCCAAAACAAAGCAAACCGTAAGAAAGTAATGGCAGGGGTTATGCAATATCATTAAATAGCACGAGACTTTGTTGATTTTCCGTTACATCATGAGAACACACACACACACACACACACACACACACACACACACACACACACACACACATACGCACATATATATATATATATATATATATATCAATAAAGTAAAGTTAGGGACCATAGTCGAGGGTGACCCGAAGTCTCCCTTTTCAATAGCTACTACACCGGTGTGTAGAGAAAGGCGCTACTACTTTCCCTGGATTGCTCCACTTTACCCTTGATCTATACCTTATAATGCTGAGTGTTAATCAAAGCAGCATCAAGTACCATTTCTTTGAGTCTTTATATATATATATATATATTCCGTATATCTCATAATTTCTATGCTTTCTATTCTTCTTTTTGTTCTTCCTTTCTTTTCTTCCTTCTGACTCGAAATCTTTCTCGTTAAACAACGTACATAAATTCTGTACAATATTTCTTACAAGTCAAATGACCAACTTTTTCTTACTATACATATTTTCCCCTCGGTTTTTGGATTTCAAATTTCTAAACATCCATCGTCAACTTAAAATTATTAATATCACCCTTCATGGTCCTGATGATGGTTCAGTAGAACTGAAACGCTATAGTGTCGATCCGTTAATAAATCATTCCGTCCACTTGGATAGTTGTTATCAGTTTTTCTACATATATATATATATATATATATATATATATATATATATATATATATAAATGTGATAATAGGAAAACTCGAACTCTCATAACTATTTCTCGTGTTGGTAATAAGGAAAACATCTTTACACCCCCCCTACACGCATCGTATGTTATAACATTTTTGTATATTTTTTGTGTCCTTCCTTCTTATATCCGAACCATTTAAGCAGATGAAAGTCTGCTTTTACAAATTTTGACAATTTGTCGAATTCTAGAAGGTGTACATACAAAAAACCTAGAGGCAACATTATTATTCGTTGACTTCTCCAAGGCCTTTAACTCCATACAAAGAGGGAATATGGAGCAAATACCTCTCACCTCCGGCCTCCCCCAAAAATCTGTCGCAGCCATAATGATGTCTTATAAAAACACGAAAGTAAAAGTCTGCTCATCGGATAGAAACACAGACTACTTCGACATTGTAGCAGGTGTGCTACAAGGAGACATATTTGCCTCATACCTGGTTATCATCTGTCTAGACCACGTGCTTAGAACGTCTAGAGATTTAATAAAAGAAAACGGTTTCAAGCTGACAAAAGAAAAAAGCAGAGGATACCTAGCACAAACCATTACGAACGTGGACTACGCTGATGGCATTGCGCTTCTGGGAAATACATCCACCCAAGCCGAAACCCGGCTACATAGTCTGGAACTTGTGGCTGGTTTCAGACATGATGGAATCCATGTGGTTTGGTCAAAGAGGTGACATCTCCACACTAAAGTGTGGGCCTTTGAAACTAGTTCACATACCTAGGAAGCAGTGTCTCATCAACCGAGAATGACATCAACATGCGACTAGCAAAGGCATGGACAGCTATCGATAGGATATCGGTCATATAAACGTATGGAGAAAAAGCTTGACGTATACAGAAAAAGCTTGACGGCAATTGCACAAGAATGCAGCGAAAACGACAGCTGTACGGCCACCAACCACCCATCACGAAAACTATCCAAGTTAGATGAATCAGACACGTGGGACACTGTTGGAGAAGTAAGGACAAACTCATAAGCGATATACTCCTGTGGACCCCTTCACATGGACGAGCAAAGGCAAAACGACCAGCTTGAACCTATATACAACTGCTCTATGCCGATACAGGATGTAGCCTTAAAGACCTCTCGGGAGCAAAGGATGATAGAGACGGGTGGCGAGAGAGGGTCAGGGATATCCGTGCTGGCTGCTCGACATGATGATGATGATGATAATGATATGTACACTCACATTCAAAAATATTTGGCCATACTGAAAATTTTTATTTCTCATCCTAAAAGTATTATTTTTAATGAAAAGTTAAGCAATGTTTTTTCAGGTTTTCTCTCAGATTTATAAAGGGGCCACTATTTTGTGTTAGATTTCTGGAAGGGACTGGTTCTTTCTTTCTTCCTCTTCTCTTTCTCGTTCTCTTGAGTGAATTTCCTGTTCTCCATAGTGGGTGCATTTTTCTTTCCTCAATTAGTCTTTGATATTTGATATACTATAAACCAAAAAAAAAAAAAAAATTCGACTAGAAAAAATACAGGTTTTCTCTCAGATTTATAAAGGGGCCACTATTTTGTGTTAGATTTCTGGAAGGGACTGGTTCTTTCTTTCTTCCTCTTCTCTTTCTCGTTCTCTTGAGTGAATTTCCTGTTCTCCATAGTGGGTACATTTTTCTTTCCTCAATTAGTCTTTGATATTTGATATACTATAAACCAAAAAAAAAAAAAAAAAATTCGACTAGAAAAAATACATGAGTGAGTTTGAGCCTGACTGAGTGTCCCATGCATATAGCCTGGGGCCACATCAGAGCAAAAAGCCTAATAAATAACTAAATGTTCCCTGACAAAAACAGCAAGCTGGAAACATACACGTATGTTAAAACCATATAAATAATTCTTAAAAAATAAAAACTTCTTGGTGGACCCATTCATTTTGAAATATATATATATATATATATATATATATACATTTTTGTTGTAGGTCCAAAGAGAGAATAAAAATGTTTCAAAATAGGTAGGTCCTCGAAGAGAATTGTAATTTTTGAATTTTTTTATTTTGTTCTTACATACGTGTATTTTTCCAGCTTGTCGCTTTAATCAGAGAACATAGATGACCAGAGGCCTTGTTAATGGGGTACTCAATGAGACTTGAACTCATTTATGTTTGCAGTTTGAATGATTCTCAGTTGGTTATGGGTTTTATATAGAAGCCTTCCTCTCTTTTCCGTAGAGTGCTTTACCCCTCTTAGATATTTGATATGTTTTTGTCGCTGTGCGCGCGCGCGCGTGTGTGTGTGCGTTGGAGTCGTTTCGGATTTCACTAACAGTTATTTTCTCTCTCTCTCTCTCTCTCTCTCTCTCTCTCTCTCTCTCTCTCTCTCTCTCTTTCTGGGAGTGTGTGTATCTTGGGGATTTTTTTGTGTGTGGTAATGTGGTTTGAAATTTATCGGTAACTTTTTTTTCCTTATAGTTTTTGTCTGCGTGTATATATAAAAATATCTATGTATGTTTGTGTATATATATATATCTTTCCAGCTTAATGTTTTCGTCAGAGAACATGTGCGGCACAAGGTCTGTAATGGAGTATTCAAGGAAACTTGAATTTTGTGTTTGTAATTTGTATGGTTTTTACTTCTTTACGGTTTTTTTTAATGAATGCTCGTCCTTTTTTATAAAGTGTGTTTTTCTTGGCCTATTTATCCTTAATTTACTTTTGATATTTGATACGTTGTGTGTGTGTTGGAGTTCCAATTTCACTTATAATTATTATTTCTCTGTGAGTGTGAATATGTTTCTTGAGATTTTATATATATATATATATATATATATATATATATATATATATATATATCTGTGTGTATCTGTGTGTGTCTGTGTGTGTGTGCGTTTCATTTATGCGTTTGTACAATTCATGTTTTATTCAACTTTAGTTCAAATTCATCTATAAAATTCTTTTCTTTTATTTGAAGAACCGTGTAATCATTCGTTTGATGTATTGGCATTATTATAAATTTGCCTTGTCTACATTGGTATAGGTGTTTCGAAACATTTAATTTGCTGTTTTCTTCTATTTTGATATTACTTTTGTGCCGTGATGTCCTTCTGTTAAGTGCCTGTGTTGACCCTATGTATATTTCTTTGCATTCGCTACATTCAGTTATGTAAATTGCAGCTTGTGTTTTTATTTATTTTGAATTTGTTTTCCGGGTTTTTATTTTTGTTGTATGTTGCGACGTATGCTAGGGGTTTCTCGTTGTTGTGCTTTTTTAAGGTTCCTTAATTCTCTTCGAGGTATTTTTCTGCTAATTCAAACCCTTTATTTATTAGTGTTGTTGCGTATTCTCTCTGGTGTAGGGTTATGTGTAGTTCTTTAAGGTGAGTTTTTTTTAGCTTCTTATTCGTAATTATCGTGTATCTGGTATAAATTTTAAAAACCTATGTTGTCCTTAACATATCTTTTTTATTTTATTAGGAAGGGTTGGAGTAAGATGTCTATTAGTTTGCCAAGTCTGCTAGTCGGGCATAACGGGCCTGCTACAATGGGTCTAAATTTGCGATCGCAGGGGTTTGGGATTTCTATATTTTTGTGTTTCTATGGCGTTTTTTATTTGTTTGGATTTGTGAATTTTTCGTAGTCCGTAGAAGTTGCTGGTTATGGAGATGTGGTTTGTTAAGAAGTCTTATTCTTTTTTTTTTTTTTTTTTTGGTTAGGGATTTGTTGTGTATTTTGCAGAATTTTTTGATTTTTTATATTATATTATTATCTTTGTTTGTATCTATTGGTTGTAGTTGGTTTCATCTTTCAATATTTCTTGGATTTTTGTTTTGTTGTACTTTTTTTTATCTAAGATGACTACAGCACTTCCATCGTCTGCTTCTTTTATTATTATGTTTTCATTTTTATGTATATATCTAAGACTTGTTTTTGTCTTTGTGAGAGTTTATTCTTTACTGTTTTTTTCTTTTAAGTTGATATTCCACAAATTTTCGAAGAATGTGTTTAGTTCATTTGTTTTTGTTCGGAAAGAATTTGGTCTAATTCTTTACTTGGGGGTCATCTGTATCTTTTTTTATTATTGAATATTTCTACTAGTCTAAATTTCCTTTCAAATTCTTTGAGATCTTTTTTAAGTTCTCCTTTGTTGCTGTTTGGGGTAGGGCCAAATTTAAGACCTAGTTTGAGTAAGTTTATTTGGTCTTTATATAAATTGTATGTAGATAAGTTTATAACTTTCAGTTTAATGTTACTTTCGTTTTTTATATTGTTTTTTTTTTTTTTTCCTCCCGTTCGTTTTGTCTAAAAATTGGTTTTCGCTTGTATTTCTTAAAAAATAGTAAATTTTTTTTGTATTCTCTAAATAGAGATTTTTTGTGTTGATCCTTATTGTGTCGCTTATATTGCATATGAATGGGTATGTTTCATCTTTTCTGGAGTCGTATATATAGTAGTTCGGCCATTTTTATTGAGTGTAGGAGTTGTATGCGTGTTAGTTTGGGCTATTTTGTAGTGCGGAGGAGTTGTATGCGCGGTAGTTTGGCCTATTTTGTTGCGCGGAGAAGTTGTATGCGCAGTAGTTTGGCCTATTTTGTGGTGCAAAGGGGTTGTATGCGTGTTAGTTTGGCCTATTTTGTTGTGCGTAGGGGTTGTATGCGTGTTAGTTTAGCGTATTTTGTTGTGCGTAGGGGTTGTATGCGTGTTAGTTTGGCCTATTTTGTTGTGCGTAGAAGTTGTATGCGCGTTAGTTTGGCCTATTTTGTTGTGCGTAGGAGTTGTATGCGTGTTAGTTTGGCCTATTTTGTTGTGCGTAGGAGTTGTATGCGCGTTAGTTTGGCCTATTTTGTTGTGCGTAGGAGTTGTATGCGTGTTAGTTTAGCGTATTTTGTTGTGCGTAGGAGTTGTATGCGTGTTAGTTTGGCCTATTTTGTTGCGCGGTGGAGTTGTATGAGTGGTAGTTTGGCCTATTTTGTTGTGCGTAATAGTTTATTAGGGGATTTTTTAAATAATATTTTTTATTTAAAAAGTGTTGTTTCTTTTTACTATGGAGTTGCTTGTTCTTGGATGTTTTGACCAATTTGTATGTATCTGGTATTTCGGAGCGTTACTTTTTCTTTTATATGTTGTTGTTTGTGTATGGAGATTATATTTTCAGTCGCTGTACTGTGTTTTTGGTTTGTGTTTGTTTATGTTCTTTTTTATTTCTTATTTTTTTGTTTTCCTTTTTTTCGTGTTTGTTTTCTTTTTCTTTCTCCTCTTTTTGGAGTAGGTTTTTTAGCCATGTAGTTTTTTTGTTTAGGATTTCTCTTCCTCCTTTTTGCAGGTTTTGTCCCATAATTCTTTTAGGAATGATTGTGTTTCTGTAGAGCAGAGTTCCCTAATTTCTGTAATTAGTTCTTGTTCAATTTCCTGGTATTTGTTTTTATAATAGGTAGTTTTGTCGGCCAGTATTTCTGTTTGTGCTTTTAGTTTCGTGATGTTAAAGTTAGATTTGATTTTTTCCCGTTCTTCTGTATCCTGTGGTGTTATTTTTTCTTGGAATTTTCAAGGGATGAATATTTCGTCCTTTTTTATGAGCTCCTTGTAGATTTTTGCTGTTTCCTCACTTTTTATACCATTAAAGAAGGCTATATTTCATTGGTTTTACAGGTTTCCCCACATTTTTATTTTTTGGTTTTTTTGTTTTGTATGCTTTCTCTTTTGTTAGGGTTTCTCCCATATTCCATAGGCAATTGTAATTTTTTTTCTTGGTACCCTATTATTATGGATTTTGTGCTGTTTATCCGGGTTTCTTTGGAGGTCGTGGTGGTGGTGGTGTCTGTTGGTTTGTGAAGATGTTTATCTTTGAATGAATTTCTTTTACTTCTTCTTCCAGACGTTTTTGGTTTTCTTTTATATTATTCAACGCGTGCGCACAGACACAACGACAAAAATTTATCAAATATGAAAGAGGGGTGAAGCAGATTAAGTCAACAGACTCGAATGAAAAGAGAGGAAGACCTCTAAATAAACCAATAACCAATTGAAAATCCCTCAAACAGCAAACACAAGTGAGTTCAAGTCTCATTGAGTACCCCATTAACAAAGCCTTGTGCCATATATGTTCTCGGACTAAAGCAAAAAGCTGAAAACATACACGTATGTAAGAACAAAAAAATTCAAAAATACAAATCTCTTGGTGGACCTACCTACCTATATATATATATATATATATATGTAAATATCGGCCAGATTTTATTTTGTTTTTAAGATAGAAGTAATATTGTTTAAAGCGATATATACAAATACATATATATATATATATATATATAATACTGTTTTCTCCAACCCTGTTCCATGAAGCATTCAGAGTGGTTAAGCAATCTTTACACAATCAAAAACAGGGTAATTTCAAAGAAATACTCCACAAGACCTGAGCTTGTAGGAATAAAGGGCTAATAATATCCGTTTTGACAGAATAATGTTCCACTCTAAGTAAAAAATATTCCTGGTATTTTTTGCTTTGAAGAAAATAAACTGTTTATAAATCAAAAGTTCTCTAATCCAATATATATATATATATATATATATATATATATATATATATATATATATATATATATTCTAATAAGAAAATTCATACCTTTCCCAAGGGTATTAATCCGAAACTGAACGCAGCAGTGCTACCAGAGTTCGAAGTTACTTACTATGATTATATATATATATATATATATATATAGAACCCTTGAAAATCAGAGGAATGACTCACACAAGATATGTAATGGTAAATGAGCGAATTAGATTTGGTTCATTTACTCTGTCCAAACGAATAAAACATTTGTGTATAATACAATACACACACACACACAAACACACACACACACACACACATATATATATATATATATATATACACACACACAAGTGTGTATTGGTGCGTGTGTGTATGTGCGTGTTTGTGTGTGAAAGTGCGAGAGAGCGAGAGAGAGAGATATGGAGAAAGAGGTAGATTAAGAAACAAAGAAGTTATAAAACTCCTGGGTTCCCATTCGCACAAACCACCAAAACTTAAACGTATCACGATTAAAGATACAAAAGTGAAGCAAAAGACGTTGAAAACAAAAACGAATGAAAATTAAAGTGAAGAGAGATAAACAAAGACAATAATCGTTTTGCCTAACGCCAATGTCTTATCGGCCGGTCGTTGCTTCAAAGGTATTTTAGTGTTTGTAAATCACAAAATGACTTTAGGCTAATTATTTGGCCAGATGTGAGATTAGAAAACACAAGTGTAAATTGCAATCCTTACAAAACATGTCGGCACAACAATGATTCCAAGAACGACTATATATATATATATATATATATATATATATATATATATATGAGGTGCATACGATAAGTTTCATGACTTTTTTCGTATGGGCATTTAAAATTGTCGCAGACTCTTGAAAATTCAATATGTTATTGCTATACATCTAATGAGATGACTGACTAGTTTCTTTCATGATTTCAGCCTCAAATGAACAGCTACAGCAGCAATTGGAATACACCCTACAAAAACCTGATTGTCACAGCTGTTGAATTTCAAAAATGCAATCTGACACTTTAGAAGAACGATATGCAATAAAATTCTATTTTAAACTTGGAAATTATGCCACAGAAACGTATGGAATACTTCACACTGCTTTTCGACCATCTTGCATGAATCGAGCATCAGTTTTTGAGTGGCATAAGAGATTCAAGGAAGGCAGGGAGTCTGTGAGAGATGATGAGAGGTGTGGGAGGAGTTCAGGAAGAGATTCCTTGGGAAGTGGCCAGCAGTCTTCAAATCGGGTCAGTGGCATTTCCTGCTGGACATTGCACCAGTCCTCAACTCCATCCTTGTCACAGACTATTTGAGCAAGATGGGCATCAAGGCAGTTCGTCACCCTCCCTATAGTCCAGACCTTGCTCCCTGTGACTTTTTGTTATTCCCTAAGCTCAAAGGCTATCGTTATGAGACAATTTAGGAGATGAAAGAGGTTGTGACGAAGGTCATTGACACGCTCTCACAAGAGGACTTCTATGGGGCCTTCCAGAAGTTGTTGGAACGGTAGAACAAGAGCATTGCAGCCGGAGGAGATTAGTTCGAAGGAGACTAGAGTTTCATGCGTGCAATATCAATAAAAATGTCTAGAAACTTATCGTGTGCACCTCGAATATATATATATATATATATATATATATATAGTATGCAGTCAGCGTCCGAAGACAGTGGGTATGGATTATTCTTGTATAGAATATATGAGGAATATCATATAAATCTATGTGAGCGCTCGATGTATGACTATTGTTAATATCACTTATTCCTTTGCAGGTATTTAATAAAATTCATAGTCAGAGCGTAAATAGTGTAATTAGATGGAAAATCAAAGCCGGTTAAGTTTTCCTGATAAATTTATTTCGGCGGAGAATATTACGATACGCTCCGACTCATCAGATGACTTTTTACCTGCTGCAACTTTAAGTGCAGCATGTAACAAGACTTGGTAGTACCTGTTAGGGTCCAATCTTTAGGTCAAATAGATCCGTTTAAAAATTATTTGAATTCAATAGGGTAGTCAGAAAAATAATTATAAAAAACAGCAACAACAAATATCAGCCTGGTCAGCTGTGGCTGTCGAATACACCGACTGCATCCCTGCAGAGGGGTAGTAAAATAAAGTTAGCGACGTTAGTCGAGGGTGACTCGAAGGCTCCCTTTTCGATAACTACTACAGCAAAGTGTAGGGGAGGGTGCTACTCCTTTCCCTGGATTGCTCCACTTTACCCTTGATCCTTACCATATAATGCTGAGTGTTAAGCAAGGTAGCATCAAGTACCATTTTTCGATTGTGATTGAACTCAGATCTCCCGGGCCACTGGCGAACAATCTAACCATTATGCCAATGTCCGGTGAACCCCCAATAAGTGTCTTGGATATAACACTAAACAATCTGATGGCGAAGCTTCAGTAATGATGGAGCTTTAGAGAATGCTGAGTATTCCTTCATTGTCACCACTCCCAGGTCCACTCTGACTCGGGGTGGTAACATTTGATAGGGTCCGATCAATGGATAAAAAAGAACTGTTTGGCATATAAACTGAGAGCAAACGAATAACTTATGATAAACTGAATAGCTAGAAATAGAACTGCTTGTTCATTTAACTGCGTGTAAACAAATGACTGACATCTAATTGAATTGTTAGAGATAGCTAGCAATAATTGGACCTATTTAATTTTATTAACTTCTGTTTACCAAATTATATATATATATATATATATATGTGTGTGTGTGTGAACTAGATTTGGGATTAAATAACCTACAATGGTTGATATACCATAAAACCAAAACAAACCAAAAACCTTCGGAAAGGTATGAGCCCCGCTTTTTCTCCCAGTTATGGGCTAAATCGTACTCCAACTGTTCTACTACAAGGATGGAGTTGGCATTAAATAACCCACGAATTTTGATATGCCATTAAAATCAAATAAACCAAGCCAAAAAAAAAATAATAATAAATAAACCTTAGTAAATAAAACATCCACAAATAGCGGACACACATACATACATACATACATACATACATACATAATGAACAGCATGATATAGACTAATCAACAGTTACCTAGCTAGATAGATGTGAAAAGATTAAGATACTTGGATAAATAGAGATGTCGTAGAGCCTTGACCGACTATACAAACACATATACATATAGAATCATAACAACTACACAATAAAGACCAGCGACACAGTTCTTTAGAAAAATATACCTCTCACTTTATTTGAAAAAGTTGTGTGTGAGAGGGAGTTGGAGACCGAACAGAACTGCAACATATTGACCCCCACCCTATTGACCATAACCGCGTTTCTTTCCCGTTCTCCTGGGCTACTCAACCGGAGGTCCGGGGGCCCAGCTCTCTGCTGGGTACTGTTTTCTCAATAGCATCATGTCTCCAATTCTCTGATCCCCAAACTGATTGAATTTCCTGTGCACTGAGTTATATAATAGTTCCACGTCCACTCAATCTCTTCCCATAAATGGCCAACGAAATATGCCACTTATGCCGTCTTTAGAATGACATGTTTTGATCATCATTGAGCGGAAATAACTGTCATGCAGTTCACAGGTCACCCTCTTCTGGTGCATCAGTTTGTGACTGTACCGTGGGATTTTAACCCTGTCCCATATTGTCAGTTAAGCTCGCCCACGCCAATGGAATATGCAACTTCCGCCGTCTTTGGAATGGCATGTTTGGCCGGGTCGGAGGTTAACATACAACAAAGAGATCGATAGATAGATAAATTGATAGTGAATTGCATCAGTTGGCAGGTAATTCTTTTTTTTATGGTGAATCAACCCTTTTCGAGTCATTTAACGCCGAATTAAATTTCAAACAATTCAGTTTAGTATAAATATAGATTTTGTTTACAAACAATTGAATGTCAAATTAGCTCGGTTAAATATAAAAACAGTTCTATATCAAACAATCTAATTTAGTTTTATTTACAAACAATTCTATTTCAAATAGTTCAGTTTAGTATAAGCACGCAGTTTCAATGTCAAAAACAGTTCTTTTTCAAATAATTCAATTCAGCATAAGTACACTGCTAAGTTCTATTTAACCCATTGATAGGACCTTATCAGGGGCTACCACACCGGGACAGAGGAGACCTGAGAGCGATGGTAATGAATGGGTATTCTGCATTCCCGAAAGCGCCATCATTACCAGAGCCTTACCATCAAATTGTTTTTGTCATACCAGGACACTCGTTGGAGTGGGGGTTGTACCTCTCTGCAGAGAAACAGTCGATGTATTCTACAGCCCCAGCCGACTGGGTAAAACAGCATCAGATAAATAGATGGATAGATGTGAAAAGAATAAGATGGATAAATAGAAAAATAAATCCATTGATAGATAATTTATAGCATGAGATAGATAGATAGACATGATGATAGATACTGACATAGTTTGGTTTCGTGATGAGTTTTAGGTCGATAATCCATCCTCTCATGGAGCAACCGGGATTAAAAGCTTTTCTTCGTGAACGTTATAGAGATAAAATCAATGACATTGCCAGTATTTGTCGCTGCCTCCCACCAGACACGACTTGACACAAGGTCAAAAGCCCGAAGGCCGATTAAAGTGGGGATAAAGGGGAGGGGAGGTCGGGAACGAGCCGAGACTCGAACCCTGCCTGTCTGTGCTGCTCATCGGCTCACTTAGTGCAATGTGAGCCTGATGAGGCAAGCAGTTTCACGAACCCAAATGTGGGTCCGGGCACGTATGCCAGTTAACGGCTTAAACTAGACGCTTGGTCTAGTGCCGTGCATGGGGGACAAAGGAGACAAAAATGCAGCTCGCCCACCCGAAGGTAGCCTAGTCGAAACTAGGTGCCTAATTAAAGGCCCCAAGTCTGCCATTGTTCCTTTTCCAGGGCCACGCTTCGGACCGAAGTCCAGGACATTGCCAGTGAACGGTGTAGATCTAAATCCAATAAAACAATTACGATGAAATTGAAAAAAAAAAAAAAAAAGATCCACGTGAAGGCTCCACGCTCCAAAGATCTGTCATTCCGAAAAATTGAAGCCACTTTGATAAAGAGTTGGGAAAACTATGTAGCTTTTTTAAAATAATTTTTCAATGAATTCCATAATTTTTCTTATGGTTATTCCATAAAATTAACCTCTTCATGGTGAGGAAAAAAAAATGATATCGTTAATTTAGATAATTGAATCTGGGCAAAATGTTTAGCTATTAAGAGCAAATAAAAAAGAAATGCTTTGTGTCTTATTTTTTATTAGTTCATTTACTGCTGTCTAAAACAAAAACCTTAGTGAAAATCATATAAGCGAGTGTTGTGAACTACTTTTTCTGTGAGTTGTCTAACTCGTCTATAACTACCAATTCACTGCTGTTTAAAGCAGTGCGATACAAGACAAAGGGAATCGTCAATATATTACCAATTATTAGTAAAATCTACTACGAACTATCAATTACTATGTATTTGTCAACCGAAACATTTCATGATATTTGCCAAGGGTTGTTAGATTGTATATTCTCCAGCGGTCTTATTTTTGGCCCCCGGAAAAACCCCATTTCTACATTGCTATTGCCTATGAAATTAACAGATAGATGGATAGTTATTGGTGATAATTTTGAGAACATATTTATTCCGCACATGGATAGTCATAAACAATATTGCTAAAGAATCATAAACACTGCTATATCTAGGAACACATTTTTTTTTATCTAAAAGAAATGAATTTTGATAAAACAAAAAAAAAGATATTTTTAAGTACAAACATTTATTTGGTATACTGAATTTTCTTATAGTTTACGCCCTTAGATAAGTAAAACTGATAGTTTAAATAAGGTTGGGAAAAAAGATTGAGAGAGAGAGAGAGAGAGAGAGAGGGGGGCAAATAAGGAGGAGGAGGAGTGCTGTAGAAGAAGGAAGGGGAGAACAGATATTGTTTTTAAGTCTGTTGAGTGCGTGACTATCTAAGCAAGAAAACAAACGTTTTTCGACGGAAGATTTTGCCTTCGGTCATCCGCACTTGATATAAGTTCATGCACACGCCGCAACAACAGTTTCGGTAATTAAACTTTTGACAGGCCTAGTTTCGGGACATCATTACCACTAATCATAACTATTACCTAGCAGTAATTTACGACTCCATCAAATTTTGTCACCATGTAAGAAAATTGTATTTTTTAGCGGAAAAATAACTCTATCATCTTGTTCTCCATGCGTTTGATAAAATCTCCATAGAGATAAATAGGCTTTAATTTCGGAACACCACTTCTGTGATCTCATGCCGCAAAGAAATCACGAGAGTATACTGAGAAGGATCCTGGAGAACTGAGATTTGTTGTTATTTGGACTTCAGTGAAGGTCGCTACCTAGTACCTGAGCAAAAACATTCAATCAGTCATAGTGGTTTGGTTTTATGGCATATCAACCATTGTAGGTTATTTAATGCCAAATCATCTTCATACATATATATAAAATATATAGGATTTGGTTTGGTTGGGTTTTATGGCATATCAATCATTGTAGGTTATTTAACGCCAAATCTTCTTTATACATATATATTGAATATATATGATTTGGTTGGGTTGGATTTTATGGCATATCAACCATTGTAGGTTATTTAATGCCAAATCCTCTTTATACATATATATTAAATATATAGGATTTAATTTGGTTGGTTTTTATGGCATATCAATCATTGTAGGTTATTTAACGCCAAATCTTCTTTATACATATACATTGAATATACATATGATTTGTAAACACATTTTGTTGATAACATTCTTAAACGAGCCTGAGCTCTTTTTTTATTGCACACAGTTAAATGATTTCAAGTACTGCTATATAACAGTCACAATTTAACATCAGTTATTTGTTTGCACGCATAGTTTGTTCTATTTTACCTATAGATAGGACTCTATCAGGTGCGACCACTCCGGATCAGAGTATGTCTGGGAGTAATGGCAATGTATGTGTACTCCACATTCCCCAAATCTCCAAGACTGGAACCTCAGATTATTTAATGTCATATTACAACACACTTAGAAGGTGGGATTTTGGCCCACTACAGAGATGGATTTTATATATTCTACAGCTCCAGTTGACTGGGCTGTAAGTCATAGAAGTAGTAAGTGGATAACTGAATATTGTGTATATGTAAGTGCTTTTACAACCGCTCCTTCACGAAGAGGGTGTTGTAAAAAGTCAGGTTTTTAGCGGAGTAAAGCTGGTTTGAATTCAAAGTTTTCCATTTAGAATAGTTGTCTAGCAAGGCTACAGATCACAGTCTCTCCAACTACTTATTCCTAGCTTGAATCTTGCTTTTCCCCTGGGCATTAGCACAAAGTTAACTGCAAACAGCCTTTTCCCGGTTTCAAGCTCGGGTCATCGATTCTATTTCGAATAACGATGACTGTCAAACTAAGCTTGTCACCACAATAATTTGCTCTTATGACAAAGTTTTCTTAGTTTTTTTTCTGTTTGTATGAATTTGAGTTCTCTATTTTCTGATTGGTTGGTTTGGTTTGTTGGGTTTTATGGCGTATCAACCTTTTTAGGTTATTTAACGCCAAATCCATTTTTATGTAAATAATTTGTTCTATTGAAAACAATTCAGTTTAGCATACGTACACAGTTTGTCAAAAACATTTCCATTTCAAACTATTCAAGCAGTTATATGTAACAATTCAGTTAAGTGTAAATACAGTTTTAATGTCGATAAACAGTTCTATTTCAAATAATTCAGTTAATCATAAGCACGCAGTTTAAATGTAAGTACGGTTTAATTGTCAAAAACATTTCTATTTCAAGCTATTCAGTTTACTCAAACAATTCATTTTTGCAAAAGTATGCTGTTAGTTCTATTTAAACCATAGATAGGGCCCTATCAGGGGCTACCACTCCGGGCCAGAGTGGACCTGGGAGCGATGGCAATGAAGGGGTACTCCGCATTCCACAAAGCTCCAGCACTGCTGGAACCTTGCCATAAGATTGTTTAGTGTCATATCTAGGACACTCGTTGGGGGTGGGTCTTACCCCTCTGCAGAGGTGCAATCAGTGTATTCTACAGCCCCAGCTGACTGGGCAATCAATTTTTGGGGTTTTCCTAGTCCCTCGTAAACCTTTTGTTAGAACAAGTTTTTGTGTAATTAATTGATTTATTTTTGTCGAAAACGTGACTGTCAACAATCAAGATACACTACTGCACATGGGACATACGGTCAACTAACGCCCAAATCACCAGAGTTAAGCAACAAGGAGTCTGTTCAATTGTTAGAGGGGTCACTCACATTAGCGGGGCTTAGAATATACTGACTGTATAACCTGCTGAAGGATAATAGCCCTCCACCAAAAAGAAGAGGTGTCTTCGACTTTTGCAAGTCCACATTTGATTGCGAGTTTCCATTTTTGGAGATGTGTGGAGTACCTGTTCATAGCTATTACTCCCAGGCCCACTCTGACCTGGTGTGGTTGTACCTGTTACGTTCCCAACTATGATTCAGAAAGAGCTGTTTAAAAATCATTTGTATTCGATAGGATCGTTAGCAAAAAAAACTCTTAAATATGAACGAACAACAAACGCGATTCTCTAATTTCTTGGTAGGAATTACCCCTTGATACCTTCACATGTGTGCTATATTTAGGAAAAGCTTTTTTTACATTTAAGATACACTGGACGAAATGGATGCTTTTGGCTGGTTAGGGATAACCATGCGAGACTTTAAGAGATATTGTAGAATTCAAAAAAGTTACCTGATTTGAATTTTTGGCGCGAAAAAAGAAAAGAGACTAATTTAGGGCCTAAGTGAAACTGCACTCCACCCTGCTGGTAGCTGTTGGTGGTTTAGAATTCTTACTGTATATCAACCCTTGTTGGTTATTTAATGTGAAATCCTGTTTATATCATCATCGTCGTCAAGTCACGCTGCTAGCACAGATTTCCCTAACTCTCTCTCTCTCCCCGTCCCAACCATCCATCATTCCCAGCAGGTCTTCTGAACTACATCATGTGTCCGTACAGAGTCGACTAACACTGGCACGTCCATGTAAAAAGATCCATAGAAGAATATTGCTGATGATTTCGTTTTGCGTCTTTAGCTGTGCTTTGCATGTCTTGTTCGTCTTGGATGGTTTGTGAGAGGAGGGGTTAATGGCCGTGCAGCTGTTATTTTGTCGGGTGCTGCTTCCAGGATTTGTTCAAAATAACTCGTAGAATTCCGGTGTAATTTCCATCTAGCTCTTTTTGTTGCATATTGACCTCCGAACCCGGCCAAGCTGTCAAATGAGAAATGCACCTGTGTAAATAACAGGTGCATCCGGTCGAAGATATCAGGAGATCAGGGGCGACCTTGACTGTCGAGGGGTTGAATTGAGTGCGAAATTGTGACGCTCGCAGGAAGTAGGTGGACGTCAAATTATCATATAACCCCGCGCGACAGGAACTTTGATCAGTTGGGAAGAAGATGCTGGAATGAGAACCATGTCCCAGCAGAGGCCCCCGGTTGAGTAGCTCAGGAGAACGGTAATAAAGGCTGGGATAGCCAGAAGAGTTCGGGGGTCAATATGTTGCAGTTCAGTACAGTCTCCAACTTACCTCTCACACAATAATACCCTTCGTAACCCTTTCGAATAAAGTGAGAGGTATATTTTTCTAAAGAACTGTGCCCGCTCGTCTTTATTGCTTCGTTAAGTTTCTGCTTGCATCGGCATATGAGTATAAAACATTTTTCTCTAGACGTTTTATAAGCGTCCGTGTGGTGCATCCATACTTTAGTAATGTCAAAGCAAAGCTAGATTTTTATTATTAAGGGTTTTCGGACTATTGTCTTCATCTTTATTGATATTTCCGCAACGTTTCGGCCGATATGTCCTCTGGCCTTCTTCCGGTGTTTGTCGAACTCAGAAATCTACACGGAACTTCGAACTACGTCCTTCATTGAATCCACGGGGGTCACCTGTTCTGATTCCGTTAGCCATAACCGGGTACAAGTGTTAAGTATTCCTGTATTGTTACTCACCTGCAGTCAGGAATGAACTCGCAAACTTCAGATAATTGTCTCCTCAGAAGCTTAGGGAACCAACACCTTTAACCGTTACACTATGTGTCCTTCTGGACAGTTCAGAGTGAATTTTTGGGACTTATATATTTTTTTAAAATCTGAATATGAACACTGGTAAAAAAAATCATACATACTAGTAGTAATCGTTGTCGAGTAAGAACATTAAGTCTATAAGTTTTTACGTTTTTAACGGGTTGATATATCTCATTTGTTTGCACACAGTTAAATTATTTCAACTATGGCTATCTAACATTAATAATTCTATTTGATTGCACACAGTTAAATAGTTTCAAGTATAGTTATCTAACATTAATAATCTTACTTGATATTAATTATTTGATTGCACACAGTTAAATGGTTTCGAGTAAAGTTATCTAACACTAATAATTATATTTGATATTGATTATTTGGTTGCACACAGTTAAATGGTTTCAAGTATAGTTATCTAACACTAATAATTCTATTTGATATTAATCTTTTGTTTGCACACAGTTAAATGGCTTCAAGTATTGCTGTTTATCATTAGTAATTCTATCTATCAAACATTCCTAAGCAATATCAATAATTTCCACAGAGAAAACGAATAGTTAGAAAGAAAACTATGGTAAAGCAAAAATAGATAATACGCAACAAAACAGCAGATGTAGGTGATGTGATGATAGAGACGAAACGATCAATCGCATAGTAAGCAAATTAGCGCTAAAGTACATAAGACTAGATACGACAGGGTAGTAAGGTTATCCACTAAGAATTGTGCAAGAAGTTTAAATTTTAGCGTAAGAACAAATGATATATGCACAATCCAGAATCTGTCCTTGAAAATGAGACGCACACACGTTTCTGGGATTTCAAGATACAAACAGATCATCTAATTTCGGCCAGACGACCAGACCTAGTGATAGTCAACAAAAAAAGGAGAACCTGCTGAATAATGCCATCCCGGTGGACTATAGATTAAACTTAAAAGAAATCAAGAAGAGAGATAAGTACCAGGGCTTTGTTTGAGAACAGTTAGGTGACAGTGGTACTAATTATAATTGGTGCACTCGGAACAATCTGAATTGATAAAGGAAGTTGAATAATGTGAAATATAGGAAGTTTGAAGGTGCCCGTGGTGTAATGGTTATCGACGTAGGAAAGGGACACGGTGATATGTATGAATCCAAATATTCTCCCTCCAGCTATGGGTAAATAGTAGGGCATACTAGGTTCTTCAGTCTTTGTGAGGTAACTAGTCCAGGAGAAGCAAAACTCTAAATTCAAACCTGTTAAACTTCGCTTAAAAATTGACCTTGTGTCATATCCTGCCCGAGCGGAGGGGTTGAAAAATATGGATAAAGGAAGTTGAAGACTTGGAAATAGGAAGACAAGTGAAAACCATTCAGACTACCGCATTATAAAGATTGGTCATGATACTGAGAAGAGTTCTGGAGACTTGAGATGACTTGCTCAAACACCCGCGAAAGACCATCATCTAACGCTGGTGTGAAAAATTTTCGGAGTTGAATAATAATTATAATCCTTAGTGAGTGATTAAACAGTTCCATTTGATTAATAGATGGGACCTTAACAGGAATTCCCAATCTGGATCTGAGTGGATCTGAGAGTAATGGCAGGGAAGTGTTATTTCACATTATTCAACGCTCCAGAATTAGGGCCTCACCATCAGATGCAGTTAAGTATCACACCCATGACACTCGTTGAGTGAGTTTACTCATCTGCAGAAGTGCAACTGGTGTATTCTACAGCCCCAGTCGACACAGCCTGGGTTAGGTGATGTTTTATAAACGAAATATCATATCTCTCCTCCATCGATTAAACAAATCACGTCCCACCTTCCCTTATGAGACTGGCCCTAAAGAAATGTTAACATTGAAAATAAACGTGTGTGGTTTTCATTACCGGCATGTTTGGATGTTCTTTCATCAGTGGGGGTCAAGTGACAACCACCCCTCTTCTACTTCTCTTCTTTGCGACTTTGGTACTTCTCGAAATAGTCACACAGTTCTTCGTTTCTTTGCAGTCTCTATTGTTTCCAAATAGTCACCGAAATAAGAACTAAGCAGGGTTATCATTGCTTTTAAAAAGCTTTGTGTCTCGGGCACATCGGTATCCTACATCACCAGGTGCATGACTAAACAGTCATCTTGACTTCACTCTTAAGAAAGGCATGAAACCATTTCTTCTCTTCACTCAGCTATGACTAAAAAAAACTAAGTAGGCTGAGTTCTTAAGCACTAGAAAGACAACCGATCTCAGAGAGGCTGTATGTACGAGGATCATTAAATAGGTTTCCAGACTTTTTTCGTATGGGCACTTTTATTGATAGTACACGCATGAAACTCTAGTCCCCTTCGAAGTAATCTCCTCCGGCTGCAATGCACTTGTTGTACCGTTCCAACAACTTCTGGAAGGCCCCATGGAAGTCCTCTTGTGTGAGCGTGTCAATGACCTTCGTCACAACCTCTTTCATCTCCTCAATTGTCTCATAACGACAGCCTCTGAGCTTAGGGAATAACCAAAAGTCACAGGGAGCTAGGTCTAGACTAGAGGGAGGTTGAGGAACTTGTCTTGATGCCTATCTTGCTCAAATAGTCTGTGACAAGGATGTACTTGTGGACTGGTGCATTGTCCTGATGGAAATGCCACTGACCCGATTTGAAGAGTGCTGGCCTCTTCCGACCTAATCTCTTCCTGAACTCCATTAAAACCTCAACATAGTAACCCTAACCCTAACCCTTTGGCCAATCAACTCTGGTCTATGGACTTCCTTACTCCTCCCACACCTCTCATCTCCCCTCACAGACTCCCTGCCTTCCTTGAATATCTTATGCCACTCAAAAACTGATGCTCGATTCATGCAAGTTGCTTCAAAAGCAGTCTGAAGCATTCCATACGTTTCTGTTGCATTTTTTCCAAGTGTAAAACAGAATTTTATTGCATATCTTTCTTCTAAAGTGTCAGATTACATTTTTGAAGTTCATCAGCTGTGACAATCAGGCTTTAGTAGGGTGTATTCCAATTGCTGCTGTAGCTGTTCCTTTGAACCAGAAATCATAAAAACTAGTCAGTCATCTCATAAGATGTATAACAATCATTATGATCATGTCTTGCCGCTAGCACGGATATCCTTGACCATCTCACGCCACTTCTCCCTATCATTCATCGCCTCCGGCAGGTCTTCTGGGTTACATCCCGTGTCCTCACATAGCTGCTGTATGTAAGTTCGGGCTGTTCGTCCTGCTTTTGCTTGGCCATATGTGGGGGTCCATAGGAGTACGTCACTTACGAGCTCGTCCTTGCTTCTCCAGCAGTGTCCGGCGTGTCTGGCTCGTCTAACCTGTATAGTTTTCGTGATGGGAGGCAAGTGGCCGTACAGTTGGCGTCTCGTGGGGTGTTGTCGCCAGGACTTGTTCAATATTGCTCTCAACATTCTTGTGTAGTTGCTGTCAAGTTTCTTCTCCAGCCGTTTAGTTAGCGTCCATGTAGTGCATCCATATAGCAGTATCGATACAACTGCTGCCTGGAAGAAACTGCGCTTCATTTCATCGGTCAGGTCTTATTTCCATATTATTGAGAGCCTATCTATAGCCGTCCATGGTTTCGTCAGTCGTATGTCGATGTCGTTTTCGGTTGATGAGACACTACTTCCTAGGTAGGTGAATATGTCCACTAGCCTCGGAGAGGCTCCGTCTAGTGTGGTAATGTTGCCCGTTTGGTTGTAGCACATATATTCAGTTTTGTGTGCATTGACATGGAGTCCAATGCCTGCTGCAGCTCGTTCCAAACTATGCAGTTGTGTCTCTGCTTGATTAGGCGTATTCGCCAGTAACGCCAAGTCATCAGCGTAGTCGACGTCTGTGATTGTTTTTGCGGGGTACCTTTTGCTTCTTTTCTTAGTCAGCTCGAAGCCATTTTCTCTGATTTTGTCGATCGAAGTTCTAAGCACGTAGTCTAGACAGATGATAAAGAGGTATGGGGCTAGCGTGTCTCCTTGTAGTACTCCTGCAACAATGTCGAAGTATTCCGTGTCTCCATCTGGTGAACGTACTTTCACAACAAACTGAAATTTCAAGAGTCTACGACAATTTTAAATGCCTATACAAAAAAGTCTGGAAAATTATTGAATGCACCACATAAGTTAGTAAAGTTGGCGGCCTTTGTTGAGGGTGACCCTAAGGCTCCCTTTTCAAAAGCTACAACACCAAGGTATAGGAGAAGGCACTGCTCCATTCCCTGGATTTCTCCGCTTTACCATTGATCCTTACCTTATAGTACTGAGTGCTAAGCAAAGCAGCGTCAACTACCATGTTTTGATTCTTTGGTATGACTCGACCTGGGATTGAAACCCCGGTCTCCCGTACTCAGCCTAAAAATTGACCTTGTAACGCATCCTGACCGCTGCAGGGGACTGAGTAAACATGAAATGGTTACTCTTCTAAGTATTGAATTGGCACATCTATTCTTAACTTCATATGTTGTTTTGGTTTCCCTACTAAACATTGTCTTATATTTACCAGAAGTGCTAGATCATCTGTATAGTTTGATTCCGTAAACATTTCTGCGGTATATCGTCAGTTTCTAGCCATTTTTAGTATAAATACACCAACCGAATCCCAGCTGCATAGCCTGGAGCAGCTAGCATGAGGCATGGTTTTCTTGTGAACGCAGACAAAACGGAGTTTATGTGATTTAAACGAGAAGCCATTTCCCCTGTAAATGGAGGTCATCTAAAAACGTACTTCGGCAGCAGTGTCTCATCTACTGAAAGGAATGTTAATATGCGACTAGCGAATGCGTGGTCTGCTACTGATAAGTTATTGATCATATAGAAGTCTAATCTATCCGATTAAATAAAACTGGATTTCATTTTAAGCTGTAGTTGTGTCAATACTACTGTATGGATGCACCACAAGGATGATAACTAAACGCATAGACAAAAGGCTGAATAAAAACTACACAATAATAGTTGCTGTCATTGGTGACCCAGTCGAGGTTGACCCGAAGCCTCCCTTTTCAATAACGACTACACCAAGGTGTAAGGGAGGGCGCTACTCCATTCCTTGGATTGCTCCACTTTACCCTTGATCCACACATTATAATGTTGAGTGTTAAGCAAGGTTTCATCAAGTATCATTTTTTTAGTCTTTGGTATGACTTGACCTGGGATTGAACCTCGATCTCCTCGACAATGGTCGATGTGAGCTATATTGAACAAATCGTGGAAGCAACATCCCACGAAACAGCAACTGTATGGCCACTTACCTCCTATCTAAAAACTATCCAAGTAAAATCAACAAGATATGCGGAACACTGTTGGAGAAGCAAGGATGAACTCCTAAACGACGTTCTCCCATGGGTCCCTTCACATGATCGTGCCTGTGTTGACCAACCAGCAAGAACTTATAGTAGTTTGAAAGACCTGGCAGAAGAGATGAATGACAGGGATTATATATATATATATATGATTTGGTTTGGCTGGGTTTTGTGGTATATCAACAATTTTAGTTTATTTAATGCCAAATCCATTTTATACATATAAACAGCTCAATTTCAAACAATTCAGTTTAGCATATTTGACCCATAGATATGACCTTATCAGGTGCTACCACTCCAGGCCAAAGTGGACCAGAGAGCGATGCCCATAAAGGGTACTCTGCATTCCCCAAAGGCCCAGCATTACTTGAGCTTCACCATCAGATTGTTTAGTGCCATATCAGGACACTCGTTGGGGTAGTCTTACCTCTCTGTAGAGATGCAGTCGGTATATTCTGCAGCCCCAGCCAACTGGGCAACAAGACACTTGTTTGGTGAGTCTTACCCTCTGCAGAGATGCAGTCGGTGTATTTTATAGCCCCCCCCGCCGAAACCGACTGGGCAACTAAAGAGTTTTGTTTGCTTTTGTTTTTTTCTTGTTTTTTAGCTTTTTATTTTTGCATTCTTTTATTTATTTATTTTTTTTACACACGGCCCTATTGACTACGAATGATTTTTAAACAGATTTATTTCAACCGTAGATGACACCTTAACAAGGACTACCACTCCAGGTCAGAGTGGACTTGGGAGTAATGGCAATGAAGTCGGTACTCTACACGTTGATAAACTCCAGATCTGGAAACTTGCTATCAGACTGAGGTCACGAACTTTTTAGGAGTGAGTCTAACCCCACTGCACGGGATACAATCAGGATATTCTATACCTTATAGATTGATGAGCATAACAGAAGAAAAAAATTTCAATTATATCTTATATGCAATGTTTTTAAATTCAGGATCACTAACTTAATCGATTTAAATATTTTTTGACTTTTTCTCCGTCTCCCAGTCGGCTGGAGCTGTAGAATACACTAACTGCACCTCTGCAGAGGGGTACAAACCCCCACCCTAAAGAGGATCCTTGCTAAGGTACTAAACAATCTGACGATGAGGTTCCAGTAAAGCTGGACCTTTGGGGAATGCGGAGAACACTTCATTGGCCTTTCTCCCAGGTCAATTCTGGTCCGGAGTGGTAGCCCCAGAGAGGGCCCTATCTATAGATCATATAGAACTAAACTGTGTACTTATACTAAACAGAAAAGTTTGAAATTGGACTATTTTTACATTTAACTGTGTATAAATAAAAAAAAACAAAAAAAACTGTGCTTATGCTAAACTGAACTGTTTGAAATAGAACTGTTTGTATGTATAAAAATAGATTTGGCATTAAATAGCCTACAATGGTTGATGTGCCATAAAACCAAACCAACCAACCAACTCAGGTTTGTCGCAGTTACTATTAATTGGTAAGCAATAATGATATGGAATTATTTCATATCTATAATTAGCTGATAAATCTAATTAGTAATGTAAATTTCGAGAGAATAATTATATTTTGATTAGCATATTTTCATGCTTTGGGTGGGTGGGGGCAAATCAGAAGCTGTGCCGATAATAATGTCCTCCTCCATAAATTTTTCATTGGATTTAGAATTTGGTGTAAATATAAAAGAAATGTGGGTACAAAAACAGAAAAAACATAACAGAACATCTTGAAACATATCAGAGCGTCACGATTGAAAATAGTGATAAAATGATAGATAGATAGATATGAGTGAAAGGATAGATAGATAGATAGATAGATAGATAGATAGATAGATATGAGTGAAAGAATAGATAGATAGATAGATAGATAGATAGATAGATATGAGTGAAAGGATAGATAGATAGATAGATAGATAGATATGAGTGAAAGGAAAGATAGATAGATAGATAGATAGATAGATAGATAGATAGATAGAGATATGGTGGAGAAAGATAAATAAGTGTATTGGCAGATACAGTCCGCAGGAGATAAAAAGATATGAAAATACGGATATATATATATATATATATATATATATATATATATATATATATATATATATATATATAAGGAGAGAGAGAGAGAGAGAGAGAGAGAGAGATGGCGGATAAAGATAAATAAGTGTATTGGCAGATACAGTCCGCAGGAGATAAAAAGATATGAAAATACGGATGTATATGTATATATATATATAGAGAGAGACAGAGACAGAGAGAGAGAGAGAGACAGAGAGACAGAGAGAGAGAGAGAGATAGATATGGTGGATAAAGATAAATAAGTATATTGGCAGATACAGTCCGCAGGAGATAAAAAGATATGAAAATACGGATATATATATATATATATATATATGGAGAGAGAGAGAAAGAGAGAGAGAGAGAGAGAGAGAGATGGTGGATAAAGATAAATAAGTGTATTGGCAGATACAGTCCGCAGGAGATAAAAAGATATGAAAATACGGATATATATATATATATATATATATATATATGGAGGGACAGAGAGAGAGAGAGAGACAGAGATAGAGAGATAGGTATGGTGGAGAAAGATAAATAAGTGTATTGGTTGATACAGTCCGCAGGAGATAAAAAGATATAAAAATACGGATATATATATATATATATATATATAGAGAGAGAGAGAGAGAGAGATAGATAGATAGATAGATACTACCCGTGGCAAAAATTCGGGAATTAACACATTAACAGGATATTCCCTTTAGTTTTCTATTTAGAAGTAAATGAACTAATGACATATAAGGTGCAAAACATTTTTTCTCTAATATCTGAACAATCTGGTTTCATAAAATTTACGGTGATCAAATTACAATGTTTGGCAAAAATTATAGAATTAACACACAAGTCAATGTTTATTTTGTTTTTGTTTTGTTTTTTATTTAACTGTAAATAAACGAATAACGGATAAGATACAAAAAAACTTTCTTTTAATTGGTGAATATTTTTATTTCATGAAATATTTGTTAAATAAACTAGATTGAATTATCTAAATCAACGGTATAATTCTTTAATAGCTCAACATTCTCGTTTCATAAAACAAACTAGACTGAATTATCTAAATTAATGGTATAATTCTTTTCCAAGCCATGAAGAGGAAACTCTTAAGGAATAACACAATTCTGAGGAAAAGGTTATAGAAGTAAAAAGAAAAAAAAATTGAATTAATAATTTTTTTTATTACCTTTCACCGAATTTTTATGACAGCCTTTATTATTTCAAGCATAAATTTTACTCATTCAAATCAATGATTTTTTTCAAAGTATTTCTAACTTTACAGAATATCAGTGAATAGATCTTCTTTGGTGGATAGAGCTTTTTCAAAGACTCCTTATTTTAATTTCCACTATAAATTTAAAACTGGGTTTAGATCCTGACTGTTTGCTGACCATTATCAGAAAAAACAACTTTTATCATCGTTGTTCAGTGACAAGAGCTATTATCATCCAAAATAAATTCATCCCCGAAACAATTGTTTCTCGCTGAAATGAGAAAATTATCCAGGATTTTGATATATGAATGTGTATTGAGGGTTGAGGTAATGATTTCCATCTTCCTATGCCCTTTAAATATCATGAATGACTTGGGATATTTACTTGTTTTCTTCAAGCAGTCACCTTTATATAGTAACGGTACCAGACAAAAGTTCCAGAATCATCTCCTTGGTCAATACAGATTATAGATTCATTTCTGAATATCACTTTCCTCCAATTGTCCACACGCCAAGATTTTCTCTCTCTCTCTCTCTCTCTCTCTCTCTCTCTCTCTCTCTCTCTCTCTCTCTCTCTTTAGATTAATTCAGCTTTGCTTTCTTCTGTTTGTGTTTTAGTACTGATTTTCGTTTGGTTTTTCTTTACGTCAACTCTATCGCAATCAGCCGATTTTTAACAATTCAAATATTGTTTTGACCCATTTATTTTTCTTTTGTTTCATTGTACATTTTTCTATTTTCAAGGCATTGTTCTAAGTTTTTCCATTCTGACATGTTGAGGTCTTTCAAGGCCTACTAGGAATTTTTCCTTTTTTAACCGCCTCATTTCTTTTATATTGGCGCTCAATATTAGACAAAGCTGACTGGGAACGCAGTCGGCTGGGGCTGCAGAATATGCCGACTGCATCACTGAAGAGGGGTAAGATGCAGTATATTGACCTCCGACTCGGCCAAACATGCCATTCCAAAGACGGCGGAAGTGCATATTCCGTTGGCGTAAGCGAGCTTGGCTGACAATATGGAACAGGGTTAAAATCCCACGGTACAGTCACCAACTGATGTACCGGAAGACAGTGACCTGTGAACTGCATGACAGTTATTTCCGCTCGATGACGATCAAACATGCCATTCCAAAGACGGCGGAAGTGCATATTCCGATGGCCAGTTATGGGGAGATATTGAGTGGGCATTGAACTACTATATAATATAGTGCACAGGAAATTCAATCAGTTGGAGACAAGATGCGGTAGAGAAAGCCAGCACCCAGCAGAGGGGGCCCTCAGGCTCCCGATTGAGTTTTGGTGATCAGACGAATTGGAGATAAGATGCGGTAGAGAAAACCAGCACCCAGCAGAGAGCTGGGCCCCCGGGCCTCCGGTTGAGCAGCCCAACAGAACGGGAAAGAAACGCGGTTATGGCCAATAGAGTGGGGAGGTCAATATGTTGCAGTTCTGTTCGGTCTCCAACTCCCTCTCACACACAACCCTTTCAAATAAAGTGAGAGGTATATTTTTCTAAAGAACTGTGTCGCTGGTCTTTATTGTGTGTCGTTGTGTTCTGCATGCATATGTAGATGTATATGTATTTTGTGTTTGTATAGTTTATCATGGTCATGGCTATACAACTAATGTTCCTCACCTATGAGTGTCGAGGATATGGCATAAAATTATCTGATGGTGAGGCTCCAATCCTTAAGCTTTTGGGAATATGGAGTACTCCGTCTTTACCATTGCTTCAGGGTCCATTTTGGCCTGGAGTGGTAGCTCCAGATAGGGTCCTATCTACGGGTCAAATAGAAGTGTTTGACTATTTAAACTCTGTGCAGACAAATGACTTGTGTTAAATTGAATTGTTAGACATAGAACTGTCTGACCAATTAACTGTTAAAACAAATGACCTACATTTAACTGTGTTTAAACAAATGAGCGATGTTTATCGAATTTTTAGTGATACATAGTAATACTTTGAACAAATTAACAGGGAGCGAACAAAAAAGTAATGTTGAATAGAATTATTAGTGTTGATTAGCAATACTTGAAACTCTTTAACTGTGTGCCTAAATTGAATTGTTAGATTTACATTGTGATGCTTAAAACTATTTGCAAATAAAACTATCGATGTTTGATAGCAATATTTGAAGCCATTTAAGTGAGTGAAAAGAAATGGTTCACATTAAATAGAACAATTTGTGCCAAATTATTTGGAATCATTTAACTGTAAGCAAACAAAAGTAATATATGTGTGCAAATGTTATATGACATATGACATGGATTCTCGGTTCGTTCCTGGTGACTCCGTGTGCTTTGACAAGCTGTCACGTTGTGATTAGTAAACAGCAGCGCGATCAGGGTGCTCGGGTACAGCAGGTGTGTAACTGGAACGAAATCACGTGATGAGAACCACGTGATCAGATTTAGACAGAGTGCAGAGAATCGCAGTCGAGCGGGGGACACGCAGCCGATCAAAGGTGTCTCTGACGCACTTGCAAGGGGTTACAAGCGTTGGCACCCCCTGGCTCCTTGAAGAAGATATGGGAAGAAGAAGTCCTCTCTCTGAGTATGTCTCTCCACCCATCTCTCACTCACCATAGAAACATCAACCCTTTCGACGATAAAGAGTGATAGATATATTTTTATAAAGAAGTGTGTTCGTTCGTTCATTAAAGTTCGTAAATTATATTGATTATGTTTCCGCTTGTATTTGTATGAGAGTATACAACCCAAACAAATTAACCGAGACTCATTTAAAAATAAGATTAACTACCAAATATTGACTTACAAATCATATGTATATCTAACTGCAAGCAAAAAAAAAAGCTCTGGTTCGTCTAAAAATGTTATCTACAAACTATACGTTTGCAAATCATATATAATATACATAAAGGATATTTAACATTCAATAATCTACAAGGGGTAATATATCCTAAAACTCAACTAACCAACAGCTGACTGCGAACAGCCATCGTCTTTCACGAATTTCCACAGTAGATTGCCAACGAATGAGTTAGAGTCAAAGCTTCTGTGTTTAGAGAGAGAGAGAGAGAGAGAGAGAGAGAGAGAGCGAGAGAGAGACGAACTGAAACAGAAAGACAGAGATAGACTCCTCTATTGACCAATAACATCTTCTCTTAACCATACCACGCTGTCTTATCTTTAAGACTCCACATAGCACTTCTTCTGCTTCTCGGCAGCAGGTACTCAACCGGAGGCAACTGTCCCAGTGTGGCGCTTTTAGTCACTGCAAGCTGGCACTGATTCTAGACTCACACTAACTGTAACTGCCTCAATCTGACTCAGACCCTCATTTGGGCATCTGCATACATCATTTCATCACACTCACGATTTCCGATCAACCACTTGACCGCTTCCGCTTATTTTTCCAGGTGCATCCTGTTTAGAGAATTTCTAATTAACGGCTTGGTCAAGGGTCAATATGCAACAAAATGATAGATTTTTCTTTGGTTATTTTTTGTCCATTTTTATCCTTTTGATCAGATATGTTCAACCACTTTTTGAGGCCAGCAAGAACTCTTTTTAAATTATAAATCGATTTGCATTTTTTTTTTCAGTAATGCAAATTACAAGATTATTCTATACTAAGTTCGCTTCCAAGAATTATCCAATTGAATATCGAGTCCCCTAATATGTCCGTGCTGTTTGACAAGAACATAGATAGCAGGAGAGATGTCTGATGAGTAAACTAGGAGAGGTGATTTTTGCTGCCCAATTTGTTTGTTTTTCCGTTCGAGTTCATTTCGATTGATCAATAAGCAAACATCGTATCTTATTAAGTACTAACAATACATTTTATTTTCATGGTTTCACCAATTGTGCCGGATAATTTCTTTCGCCGACCCCAAAACAGTGACCATAAAGTTCTTCGGTTTGTAGACCGATTTGCATATGTAAGCGTCTTCTGGTATTTGTTTTAGGAATGAAAATTAGAAGAGCATTCACAAATTTTTTCCTCAATATTAAGTTATTATATAATATTATCCTCTTCACGATGTAAAGTTGGCGACCATAGTCGAGGGTGACCCCGAAGCCTCCCTTTTCGATAGCTACAAGACCGAGGTTTAGGGGAGGGCGCTACTCCTTTCCCCTGATTGCTCCACTTTTCCCCTGATCCGTACCTTAAAATGCTGAGTGTTAAGCAAAGAGGCATCAAGTACCATTTTTTGAGTCTTTGGTATGACTTGACCTGGGATTGAACCCCGGTCTCCCGGACCATTAGCGAACACTCTAACCGCTAGGCCAATGTGATGTACAATTATACAATTAATGTAAGTATTTTATTCTAGTTTCTTTAAGAAATATCTTAACAATCTAGAATATTCAGCTGTTAAAGAAAAATGTTTTACATCTTATCTCTTATTGGTTTATTTACTGCTACATCCTCAAAGTGAGATATTTCTATAATTCTTGCTAGGGGTACTACAAACGATTATCAGGCATGGTTGTATATTTTTCTATATGTTTGGTTGGTTTGTTGGGTTTTCATAGTGAGAGGAGCAGACGTGGTTGTTCATTCCACAACAACGAGCACATGAGGCCTTCCTTCATAATATTCCAGACTGGAGAATAGTAAGTGTTTCCTACTTTTTTCCTGTATGGACTTTTCTGTTTGTTCATTGAACGCATGTGACTCTTGTATTGCAGGGGGAAGGAAATCAGTTCTCTACTCGTGTTGGCTACTATTAAATGTCTTATTATATTAGTTGACTTATTCTGTTTCCAACCGAAAATTCTCTGTTAGGTTAACCCCTTTGGAATAAACTAACGCGTAATAAGAAACGGGGTGTTACCCGCGTTAACTCTTTATTAAATATTTTATCAACAATTGTTGGTTATTTAATGCCAAATCCTGTTTTATACATACATTAGATATATAGGATTTGCTTTGGTTGGCTTTTATGGCATATCAACCATTGTAGGTTATTTAATGCAAAGTCCTGTTTATACATATATATATATATATATATATATATATATATATATATATATATATATATATATATATATATTATAACAGTTGTTACTAAACCACTTTGCGTGCTTGTGTCGAACCAAGTGCAATGAAACCCAAGGGTCGCAGTCTAAATTCCATGAATTAAATATATATATCAAAATGCAATGAAGATGTTATGTTCCTTCGCTATAGTCACCTACACACACAGAAATAAAATAATGTAGCAAAAATAAGATACACCAACGAATTTATATCCGGTGAAAACAACGCGGTGCGTTTTACCTTCACATACACTATATGCCACCCACACATAGACACAATAATGCGCAACCATAACCCACACAAACACACACACACACACACCCCACACATACTATTACACGCAAAGATTCCTACAAAATCCTAACGGCTTTTTACTCTATTTTTTCGAATTTCGATTTATTTCAATTTGTTAACTGTATGATGATTGTTGTTTTGCAAAAAACTCCATGAAACTCAGGGGTCGCAGTCTAAATTCAATGAACTAAATACATATATCTAATATATATATATATATTTATTATTATTTCACTTATTATTATTATTATTATTATTATTATTATTATTATCTTCACATCAGCGTTAGCCGATGGTTTTTCACTGCTGTATGTGTGACAGCAAGTCTCCTCAAGTCTCCAGGACTCTTCTCAGTATTCTGTCCGTTCTCAATAATGCTGTCTTTTGAATGGTCTCCACCCGTCCGCCAACTTCCAAGTCCTCCAGTCCCTTAAGTAATCCTTTAGTTACTGTTCCAAACGCGCCAATTACAATTGATATAATTGTCACCTGCATGTTCCACATTTTTTTCAGTTCCCTTAAAAGGTCGGCGTACTTATCCTTCTTTTCACATTCTTTCAGTCTTATTCTGTGGTCAGCCGGGACAGCAAAGTCGACATTTTTGCAAGTTCTCATTTTTTTTCTTAATTATTATTAAGTCTGGTCTTCTGGCTGAGGTGATCCGTGTGTATGCCGAAGTCCCATAGGAGTTTATCCGTGTCATTTTCTAGGACAGGTGATGGGTTGTGCATTATTATTATTATTATCATTATTTTATAGATAGATAGATAGATTAAATCTATATCATTTGTAAACAAATAATCATGGTTAATATTTTAAACAAACCAGAGCTCATTTGCTTGTCATCATCATCATGATGTCGTGCCGCTAGCACGGATATCCCTGACCCTCTCTCGCCACTTCTCCCTATCATTCATCGCTTCTGGCTGGTCTTCAGGGCTACATCCTGTATCCTCACATAGCTGCTGTATGTATGTTCGAGCTGGTCGTCCTGCTTTTGCTTGGGCATATGCGGGGTCCATAGGAGTACATCACTGATGAGTTCGTCCTTGGTTGTCCAGCAGTCTCCTGCGTGTCTCGTTCGTCTAACACTAATAATTCTATTTAATCATTTCTTTGCTCACAGTTAAATGGTTTCAAATACTGCGATGTAATAATAACATTTTAATTTAACATCGGTCATTTGTTTGCACACAGTTAAATGGTTAAACGGTTCTATTTTACGAATAATTAGGACCCAAGCAGATACTTCCACTCCGGTTCAGAGTTGATCTAGGGATAATGGCACAGATGCAGTTTAGTGTCATATCCGGGACTTTCCTTAGGGGAATTTTAACTTTCTGCAGAGATGCGGTCGGTATAGTCTAGGGGTGGGTAAACATTTGTTACAGTCACCCTAGAAACGCCTGAGTAATTACATCTTCGGAGATGGAGTTGTTCATCTTTTGGGTTCCAGCTATCATTCCAAGAGAAAACGGCGTTAAATACTGTTCGCATTCCTAGGCTGCCAGAGCTACACTACCTCTTTATCTATTAGGATGTACATACGTCATCCCGTTGAGTCCGTTTCTTCATGGGGGGGGGGGAGAGGGAAAAAATATGTCGCTAATTTTTGACACAACGGTTTATTTTCATGCTACATGAAATTTGTGGACACTGTCAATTTTTGTGAAAAAAACAGGCATACCAGAACATCGGAGTATTCTAAATAAGTTGAAAATATTTTGCTGGAAGGCTGAGAATTCCAATTACACACACACACACACACACACACACACAAACACACACACACTCTCTCTCTCTCTCTCTCTCTCTGGCCACAGATATTGCTCTGCATCTTATACTACCATTCAATCTCCAGTTATACATCTTTTTTTTTTATTTCCAGTAGTAGCCTTGAGGGCTTTCTTTTCTTACCGTCTTAAGAAAGAAAGAAAGAAAGAAAGGAAGAAACGTAAAAAAAAAAAAAAACAATGAAGGAAACGTCAAAGAAAGAAAGAACTCACATTTAAGAAAGAAAGAAAGAAAGAAAGAAAGAAAGAAAGAAAGAAAGAAAGAAAGAAAGAAAATGAAAAAATAAAAAATAAAATCAGGAAAGAAAACCCAGCAAAAGGTAAAAGAAAGAGAGAAAGAAAAAAAGGTTGTTTCTCTCTTTCTTTCTTTGAAAGAAAGAAAGAAAGAAAGAAAATGAAAAAAGGAAAAGTAAAATCGAGAAAGAAAATACTAAAAAAAGTGAAAGAAAGAAAGAAAGAAAGAAAGAAAGAAAGAAAAAGAAAATGAAAAAATGAAAAATAAAATCAGGAAAGAAAACCCAACAAAAGGTAAAAGAAAGAGAGAAAGAAAAAAAGGTTGTTTCTCTCTTTCTTTCTTTGAAAGAAAGAAAGAAAGAAAGAAAATGAAAAAAGGAAAAGTAAAATCGAGAAAGAAAATACTAAAAAAAGTGAAAGAAAGAAAGAAAGAAAGAAAATGGACATAAGATCAAAACGTGACGAAAGAAAGATTATGTAGCACTAAACGGCTTGATTAACAATCACTAATTCCGACAGAAAATTCGTGACTCTCTTATTCACTAGGCAGGACTAATAAAATGAAGAAATGAAAGAAAAGAACACCCCCTTCTCTCGCAAAAAAAAAAAAAAAACGCTTAAGAATCTCAACGAAACTCCTAACAAAACATATAAAGAATTAAATGTACCAACAACAAATAGAAAAGAAAAGTAAAATGCGCCCCTATTGGTGAATGACTAATAGCAAGGGCAGATAACTAGAAAGCCATCTGCACACACTTAAGCATAGGATTTATTAGTTCTAGAGATAGTGGCAGACATGAACAATGTGGTAGTGGGAGGCAGAGAGAGACAGACAGACAGGCAGAGAGAGACAGAGACAGAGAGAGAGGAAGTAAGAAAAAGGGGAGAGGTAGCAGTGATGACAGCATTTTCACGAATTGATCTATCTACGTCTTTATTTGTATAAGAAAATAATACAGTTTCTGATTTAGTTAGGTCATTTCATCACCCGGCTGATGAGTTAGTGCCTGCGAGATGATTCTGGATAGTTGAGAAAGGAAGAAGATTTTTTTTTTTTGGTAGGGATGGGAAAGAAAGAGGGAAAGAAGGTTGTCGGTGTATGAGAGGTGAAAATAATGAGTAGGCATCTGTACACTTTTGACACTGATTTTACAAATACCTATATAGACCGACAGTAATGTCAGTGGTCCATGGAAAACCTTCCCGCCATCTTCTTTCCTCGCACTAACCTAATAGTAGATATGTAAATTCTTTAGTATCACAAATTTTGCAAGTAGTAATATCGCCTGACTACACCATCAATGAGATACAAAAAAGTTTGTTATTTTCATTTAACCTTAACACAATCTGTTAGCTGGGACATTGTGGAATGCGGAGAATCTTTTCATTGCCATTACTTCCAGGTCCACTCTGACCAAGTGTCTTTGTACATGTGAGGGCTCCATCTATTTAGAACCTTATAGTTGAATGCAAGTTGTATGTATTAGGGAGGAGTACTTGATAGATAGAATCATTGATGATGGATAGCAATGCCTGAAATTAATAATACATAGAATTATTTGTGTTTGATAGGAATACTTGAAACCATTTAACAATGACCAAGCAAATGATTAATATTAGATATAATTATTAGTTTTTAACAGCAATGCTTGAAACCATTTACCGTCGTGCAAACAAATGATTAATATTAAAAAGAATTATTAGTGTTAGATAACAATATTTGAAACCATTTTACTGTGTGCAAACAAATGACTAATAGTAATTAGAATTGTTTGCGTTTGATAGAAATAGTAAAAACTATCTAACAATGTGCAAAAAAGTAGAAGTTAAGGTTTGTTTAAAAATGTTCTCAACAAAATCTCTTTACAAATCATATTTGATATATATATATATATATATATATATATATATATATATATATATAAAGGATTTGGCATTAAATAATTGTTGTGGACCAGTAAAGGTTCCGGAAGAATAACACAACTCGCGTTTGCGTGAAACAAAGTATATTAACGAAGTATTTTTCTTCTTATTTTTTTAATCATACAACGTGTGAAAGCGCGTGCGATACCATGCCCTCATCAGCCGCCAACCAGAGGTGATAACACAGTTTCGGTAGCTCAAGGCGGTACTGCCACCCCTGGCGCTACCAAGCAGCTTTTGCCACCGGACAGGGTATTAAGAGAATTATATATATATATGCCAGATCAATTAAGAGCAGAGACTACACTGGACGTTAACTTTCATTTTCAGTGTTCAGTTTGTGATTTTAAAAAAACAAAAAAAAACGCGTTTAATTTCGGCCGTTGATGTTATTACGCACTTACAGTAACCGTTTCTTGATGTTACGTAATGACACGGGAAAGGTGAATCCGCGTGTATTTCCTTCATGCTGAAAACTTCTCGCTTTCGACCAAATCCAACTTGATGCATATTGCGCCGCGGTCTGAAGACGATTTGAGGCAACTTTCAAACTGCGGCCAGTGATTCCTATTTTTGAAAGAAACGAAATATGTACACAGTGTTAGAAGTCAGTCCGACAGCCAAGTGTTTTCCGGGAATAAGTACAGAGGCCGGTATTAATAGTCTCGGAAGAGGTCATAAACCGACCGCAGGTTGGGTACCATAACAATAATCTACAAGGGTTGATATGCCATAAAACTCAACCAAATTAAATTATAGACATAAAATAACCCAACTCTTGTTGACTAGCCGTTTAGATCAAGTAATCAATCAAAACAAATGATGATATATGTTTAGATATGTAAAATAATTAGGAACTTTAGTAATATTTTAGTAATAAATTGTTTTCTAGCAAAACTTTCAGTTTGTAGCTGTGGGGTTTCGTGTGGTAAAGTTTACAAGACTTGAGTAACCCCCGGCTTTGTGCAAGCATGTCAACGCAGGTCAAAATGAGAATTGACAAGTTTGTTTTAGAATCAGCTGTGAGCTAAAATAGATTATGATAAAAAAATTAGGTTGATATCAGCTGATATTAAGCCATGACATGTCATTAAAAATTTTTAGCGACTACATTTGATTAAAGCAATAGTTAAGAATAATTTGAAGAAAATATATGCTGGAGATAGAGCTGCAGTGGAGCCAAAGGCAGGGCAGTTAGAATAACTAGGAGCGAGAGACGACGAAGAGGACCCGACGTCGGGGGGAGGCACTAGACGCACCTGAAGAAGCAAGCAGTTAATGAGGAAAATGAGTAAGTGTTTGTCTTATCATATTTACCGACCCCTCAGCTCGGGCAGGATATAACACAAGGTCAATTTTTAAGCGGTGTTTAACAGGTTTGAATTCAGAGTTTTCCTTCTCCTAGACTAGTTGCCTTACCAAGGCTGAAGAACCTAGTCTGCCCTACTATTTACCCATAGCTGGAGGGAGAATAACTGGATTCGTACCTTTCCCAATGGTATTAGAGCTATGTGAAATGCAATCAGTCTCGTCCAGGACTTGAACTCGTGTCACCGTGTCCATCTCCTACGACGATAACCACTGCACTACGGGCACCTCCATGAAGTAAGTGTTTGTCTTATAGTCTCAGTCTATCATATCAGTCGACGTATTTCTCCACCTTATCTCTTTTCGGCACCTGTTGTATATATATATATATATATATATATATATATATATAATTAAAACAGTTCATGCGTTTTCAACAAAAAAGAGCCATTTCCACTTCAAGTGGCAATGTCTCTGAAATTAGCAGACCTGTTCACATACATTGGCAGCAATATCTCATCTACTGAAAGCGATTTCAACATACGCATATCGAAGGCATAGATTGCAATTGACATGTTGTCGATCATATGATGTCTGATCTCTCTAAAAAAAATTGTTTTTCCAATCTATAGCTGCGTCGGTACAACTGTATGGATGCACCAAATGGACTCAAACAAATCACAAGGATTGCCCAGTCGGCTGGGGCTGTAGAATACACTGACTGCACCTCTGCAGAGGGGTAAGACACCCCCCCAAACGAGTGTCCTGGTATGACACTAAACAATCTGATGGTGAGGTTCCAGCAGTACTGGAGCTTTGGGGAATGCGGAGTACCCCTTCATTGCCATCGCTCCCAGGTCCACTCTGGCCCGGAATGGTAGCACCTGATAGGGCCCTATCTATAGGTTAAATAGAACTAACAGCATACTTATGCTAAATTGAATTGTTTGAGTAAACTGAATAGCTTGAAATAGAAATGTTTTTGACACTTAAACTGTACTTACATTTAAACTGCGTGCTTATGCTTAACTGAATTATTTGAAATGGAACTGTTTTTCGACATTAAAACTGTATTTACACTTTTCTGAATTTTTATATATAACTGCTTGAATAGTTTGAAATGGAAATGTTTTTGACCATTAAACTGTGTACTTATGCTAAACTGAATTGTTTTAAATAGAACAGATTATTTACATAAAAATGGATTTGGCGTTAAATAACCTACAAGGGTTGATATGCCATAAAACCCAACAAACCAAACCAAACCAAATCACAAGGAGAAAAAGCTAGATAGTATCTACATAGTTACTGTAGAAGTAAACCCAACAAAATAGCAGTTGTATGCAAACTTGCCTCCAATCTCACAATCTTTCTGAGTAAGATGAGCAAAATATGCTAGGCATCGTTGGTGAAGCAAGGAAAAAATCATCAGCTACGTTCTCCTATGGACTCCTACGCATGGACACACCAGTGCTGGTCAAAGACTTACATACATCAACTCAGTGGGAGAGAGTCAAGAGAATCTGTGCCATCAGCGCGGCTTGATGATGATGATGATGATGATGATGATAATTCTGTCTCGGTATTTGCATATGCAGGCAGTTTTTTGTATGATTGCAGTTTATGCGCAAACACGGAAGTGTATTCTTTACTAATAAGTTTTCTTAATTTTGAAATGTTTTCTTGTTTTATTTAGTGGATCTTTTTGTATTATAAAACAATTTTAAAATGGAGTCTCAATCTGTGTCTCATTTCAGAGAGAGAAAATTTGAGAAATTTATTCAATTGAATTCATTTATACTTTGTCTTTTTATGAAATCAAATAAATATTTTTCTATTATTTCTAATATTGGTGAAAAAGTGCTCTCTCTAATTAAATAGAAAAAAAATTCGTCTCCCAACAGAAGATGGGCGAGATGAAATTGTCATTTGATTAAAATAGACAGAACGGCTTCAAAATAGGGGGACGTTTTTTCAATTTAATTTCATTTGCAATCGTTGTCGACTAAAATCAGTCGTCCATTCTAATGATGCAAAATTAATATGATGATCAAGATAGATAGGTAGATAGATAGATGTGAAGAGACTAACATAGATAGATAGATAGATAGATAGATAGATAGATACTAAGAGGCTAAGATAGATAGATAGATAAATAGATAGATAGATAGATAGATATGAATAGACATAGATAGATAGATAGATAGATATGAAGAGACTAACATAGATAGATAGAGAGATAGATAGATAGATATATAGATAGATAGATAGATACTAAGAGGCTGAGATAGATAGATAGATAGATAGATATGAATAGACATAGATAGATAGATACATACATATGAAGAGACTAACATAGATAGATAGATAGATATGAAGAGACTAACATAGATAGATAGATAGATAGATACTAAGAGATAGATAGATAGATAGATAGATACGAAGAGACTGAGATTGATAGATAGATAGATACTAGGAAACTGAGATAGATAGATAGATAGATAGATAGATAGATAGATAGATAGATAGATAGATAGATAGATAGATATGAAGAAACTAACATAGATAGATAGATAGATAGATAGATATGAAGAGACTGAGATAGATAGATAGATAGATAGATAGATATTAACAGATTGAATAAGATGCAAGTTGACCGAGATAGATAGATAGATAGATAGATAGATAGATAGATAGATAGATAGTGTAAAAAACTACAGTAAATCTGGTACACAGGAAAAAAAAACACGCGCATATGTGGTAAATGCAAGAATACTGAAAGAAAGAAAGAAAGAAAGAAAGAAAGAAAGAAAGAAAGAAAGAAAGAAAGAAATGATATATCGGCGTTGGAAAATCAAACAAAGAAAGAAAGAAATTTATCATCAACAACAACAACATCAGTAGAACAACAACAACAACAGCATAACAACAATGACAACAAAAACAACAACAATAACAACAAAACGTATCAATTTGAAAGGCATGAACATAACTTTCTATTTCTTGCTGTTTGAAGGAAGTGCCAATAATGTTTGATTTGTATGCAAACCCTGTTGGCACTTTGGCAAACGTTCTTTCTGCTTGTTGTCGGCCATTAAAGAAATCATAAAAACTTGAAAGATTTTTCGAGGGCACGTCGGACACAAGATACACACAGCGTCAATCAGGGACGATTTTATTCGACCCCCTGCCATGTGGGTAGGTTGTGTTGGGCTTCTACATTTTAATTCCTCCGGGAAGACCCCATAAAAACTAACAGGCCAATAAGAAATCTTGCAGGACTTTAGAAATGCATTTGCTTAACATTGTTCAAATTAACGTCGTTTCGAAAAATCTGAATTTTATCTCGCTAGAATTTTAAATTGACTTCAGAAATTGCGTAAAAACAGATGTGACTAAAAAGAAATCAAGACTTACGTTCTTTTTACCAAAGCAGAAATGAACAATGAGTGAAACGTAAATCTTCCAGATGTGATTAAAAAGTTTCGAGATTAAAGCTTTATTTACCAAGACAGAAATGAACAATGAAGAAACGCTAATTTTCTTCAAAATTCCAGATACGTTCGAAAAATAGCTTGATCGAATTTGTTTTTATTAACGATATGTGAACAATAGAGAAAACAAAATTTTCTTTTCATAATAATCTCCTTAGTATTCGATATTTTTATTCCTGCGAATTTTCCATTGGTCAAAGCTTCTAGGAAATGTTGCTTTAAAAATTACTGGAAGCGAGAACAAAAAAGAAAAAAAAAACAATTCAAAAAGAAAGAAATAACAGATTGCATCGTAGAGAGAGTAAAAATGAAAGAAACGGAGAAGGTAAACAAGATTAGATTTAAAGAAAGGACGAAAAAAAGGGAACACTATGGTAAAAGAAAGAAAGAAAGAAAGAAAGAAAGAAAGAAAGAAATTAGAACAAATCAAACAGTCGACTAAAAGAAAGAAAGAAAGAAAGAAAGAAAGAACTGATGAACTGTAAAGAAAGAAAGAAAGACAGAAAGAAAGAAAGACAGAAAGAAAGAACTGGTTGAACTGTAAAGAAAGAAAGAAGAACTGGTTGAGAAAGAAAGAAAGAAAGAAAGAAAGAAAGAAAGAAAGAAAGAAAGAAAGAAAGAAATGAGAACAAATCAAACAGTCGACTAAAAGAAAGAAAGAAAGAAAGAAAGAAAGAACTGATGAACTGTAAAGAAAGAAAGAAAGACAGAAAGAAAGAACTGGTTGAACTGTAAAGAAAGAAAGAAGAACTGGTTGAGAAAGAAAGAAAGAAAGAAAGAAAGAAAGAAAGAAAGAACTTGTTGAACAGTGAAGGAAATTTTTTGAAAAAGAAAGATTTTTGCAGTACACTGTTAAAATCTTTCTTTTCATAAAAAAAGTGACAAAAGGAAACAAATCAGAATTTTAAAAATCGAATGGTAAATTGGAAAAAAAATCAAAGACTGTCAAGGACAAAAAATCAATCAAAACAACGACTAATGATAAAATAATTAAAAGTAAAAAAAAAGTCACAAAACCGAAATAAAAAAACGTCACAATAAACTCTTTAACTCAAATTGGATTCAATCCCCAAATGTAACAAGATGGCGTTCATTATCTTTTGCCGACCACAGTAGGGTTTTTTTCCCCGCGAACAGCGGGCGACGATATTACAAATGCATCATCATAAAATACAGTGCCATTGGTTACATTCAAATCTACTTAACGCTCCTTCCTTATGTCTTCTAGTGCACTTCACTAACTGCGTTTAAGTTATTTTAATTACTTTTATGGCCACCATTCCTGAACCATCAGACCTGATAACTTTGTGTTGAAACGATGGTAAGCGCTAATGCTTATTGATACCACAGAGACATTGTATCAGTGTTTTGCAGACTGTATGATAGGACTTGTTCTATTGGCACTTGACTTTACTCTGTACAAATAGTAGGGTAGCTATTTCGCTTGGGTAAGTGCTTCAAGTTATTGTCCAATATCACGAAGATAAGGTTGAAAAGAATCATTATCATCATCATGTCGTGCTGCAGGCACGGATATCCTTGACCCTCTCTCTCCACGTCTCCCTATCATTCATCGCCTCTGGCAGGTCTTCAGGGTTACATCCCGTATCATCACATAGCTACTGTATGTATGTTCGAGCTGGCCGTTCTGCTTTTGATTGGCCATATGCGGGTGTCCACAGAAGTACATCATTTACAAGCTCGTCCTTGCTTCTCCAGCAGTGTCCGGCATGTGTGGTTCGTCTCGCTTGTATAGTTTTCGTGATAGGTGGTAAGTGACCGTATAGTTGGTGACTTGTGGGGTGTTGCTGCCAGGACTTGTTCAATATTGCTCTTAACATTCTTGTATAATTGCCGTCTAGCTTCTTCTCCAGCCGTTTAGTTAGCGTCCAAGTAGTGCATTCATATAGCATTATCGACACTACCGCAGCCTGGAAGAAACTGCGTTTCATTTTATCGGTCAGGACCGATTTCCATATGATCGAAAGCCTATCGATAGCTGTCCATGCCTTCGTTAGCTGTGTGTCGATGTCTTTTTCGGTTGATGAGATGCTGCTTCCGAGGTAGGTTAATTTGTCAACCAGTTTCAGAGAGGTTCCCTCTAGTGTGGAGATGTCGCCTGCCGCGGCTTGTTCCAAACTATGCAGTAGTGTTTCGGCTTTGTTGGGTGTATTGGCCAGTTGCGCTATGTCATCGGCGTAGTCGGCGTCGGTAATTGTTTTTGCGGGGTAACTTCTGCTTATTTAATATTAGGCAAAATCATGCAATGTTCATGGTTAGACTACGTATATTCATATATTTATTAAAACGTACGGATATATATATATATATATATATATATATATATATATATATATAATATCAATAGATTCTATAGATATACTACAACGGAATTATCTAAATTGAGTGCTCAAAGTGAAACGTACATCGAATGTCCGTAAAGATAGAACATAGGAATCTCGAAATTCGAAAAACACGTAACGACATCTCAGTTCAGGCACGAAACTTTTTATTACCTTTGAGTTTACAGGTTCTTCGACACAAGAAGAGAGATACACATTCTTTCTATTCTGGCTTTTTCATCTGCCCCCCTCCCCACACACACACGTGTGACACCTGCCACAAAAGGCCACTGGCCTGGCTTCGGCGAGCAAACAAAAGCCAACCGTCTTCTCCCAAGGCAGGATTCAACTCTACTAACTGACTTTTTTCAAAATCCCAAAATCCTCCGCGTGCTTCCGGTGCGTGACGTCATTCGCACTTGCTAGCCCCGTTTTCCATCTCGGGCTATTTTGACATCTCTGAGTGACACGTCCACCCCGCCCGCGCCCGCGCGTGAACACCTGCGTTAATGTTGCACCTAAGTAACCCATGCACTGAGCCGAAAGGTTCTCAGCCTAACTAAAGCCAAAAGCATAAAACAAAATCCCTCGGCCATTATATTACAAATGTAAAGTTTATAATATGCGCAAACATGTATAAATAAGCTTCTGCTAAGCGAAATATCGTTAAGAAACAAGAAAATCAATAACTATATTCCATTATAAATTTCACTCGTTTGATGGGATCGCCAGATGTGATTTAAACATTCTCATTTATTAACGGTTAGCTTCGGGGAATACTTCTATCTTACGTAAAGATTTACGTGTTATAATTCGAATATTTATAAAAACATAAAATCCATTATATATCTCTGTTTAGAAGATCCTCCAGTACACAAAAAAAAATCTCCGATTTGAAATGAGTGATTTCCTTGAGTTTTCATTTTCGTCCGTTCTTCAGTCTTGATCTCTTTTTATTTTTATTTCATTATTAAATGGACACGGCGACACGAGTTCAAATCCTGGGCGAGACTAATTGCATTTCACATAGCACTAATACCCTTGGGAAAGGTATGAATCCAATTGTTCTCCCTCCAGCTATGGGTAAATAGTAGGACAGACTAGGTTCTTCAGCCTAGGAGAAGGAAAACTCTGAATTGAAACCTGTTAAACTCCGCTTAAAAAATTGACCTTGTGTCATATCCTGCCCGAGCAGAGGGGTTGGTAAATATGATAATCACTCATTACAAATCGGAATTACATATATATATATATATATATCAGTTAATCAAGAAAAAGCTAGTTGGGAATTGCATGAGAATGCTAGAAGCTATATTGAATAAATCCTGGAAGCAACACCCCAGGAAACAACAGCTGTACGGCCACTTATCTCCCATCTCTACCTCCCATGACGTTTTTATAAGGACCCTTACATGAACGTGCCATTGTTGGCTTACCAGATAGAAGTTATCTATAACAGCTCTGTGCGGACACAGGATGTAGTTAGGAAAACCTGCCAGAAGCGGTGGACGATAGGGACGGAAAGAGAGAGAGAGAGAGAGAGAGAGAGAGAGAGAGAGAGAGAGAGAGAGAGAGAGAGAGTCAAGGAAATATGTGTTTGCAGTGTGACCTGGTGATGATAATGATATACATACAGGGACTGGACAGAATAATGGAAACACCTGAAAATTTCAAATTTATTTTAACTTAGTTTTCTGATTGCAGCTCTCCCGTGAAATCCGGTTTTGTGCTGTTCCCTTCTTACAGTTTTTGAGGAAACTGGGTTCTCGAGATGGTCATTCAACTTTGCTGTAATTTTCGGAGCTGTATTCTTTTGATCCCTCCTGGATTCGTGTAAGAGTTCGACGGTCCCTATCAGACAATTTTCGCTTTCTTCCAGAGTTTTGCTTCAATGAGGAGGATTTTCTTTCTTTCTCAAATGCGGTCATTATTTTCGAGACAGTACTCCTTGCTACACCAAATAATTCAGCAGTTTATACTACACTCGCACCTGGCATACGAGTACCAACAATTTAAACTCTTTTCAAGTTCGATAGATCTGCCATTTTCATGAATTTTCATTAATCAGCTTCCATGTCAATGCACACAAAACGGAATATATGTGCTATAATCAAACAGACGACATCACAACACTAGACGGAATCCCTCTGAAACTAGTGGACAAATTCACCTACCTGGGAAGCAGTGTCTCATCAACCGAAAAGGACATCGACACGCGGCTAACGAAGGCATGGACAGCTATCGATAGGCTTTCGATCATATGGAAATCAGACCTGACCGATAAAATGAAACGCAGTTTCTTCCAGGCAGCAGTCGTATCGATAAAGCTATATGGATGCACTACTTGGACGCTAACTAAACGGCTGGAGAAGAAGCTAGACGGCAATTACACAAGAATGCTGCGAGCAATATTGAATAAGTCCTGGCAGCAACACCCCACAAGATACCAACTATACGGCCACCTACCTCCCATCACGAAAACTATCCAAGCTAGACGAACCAGACATGCAGGACACTGTTGGAGAAGCAGGGACGAGCTCATAAGTGATGTACTTCTGTGGACCCACGCATACAAAAGCAGGACGACCAGCTCGAACATACATTCAGCAGGTATGTGAGGATACGGGACGTAGCCTTGAAGACCTCCCAGAGGCGATGAACGATAAGAAGAAGTGGCGAGAGAGGGTCAAGGATATCGGTGCTAGCGGCACGACATGATGATGATGATATCGATTAAAAAAAAAATTAAATAAGACGAGAAAAATTAGTAATAAATAAAAAAAGTATAAAAACGACAAACGTTCGATGGTTTTATAGGAGTTTCAAAATTATGATTCTAAGATTAGATGTGTTTCCATTATTTTGTTCAACCTCTCCCCGCCATCTCTCTCTCTCTATATATATATATATATATATATGTGTGTGTAGAAAAACTGATAACAACGATCCAAGTGGAAGGAATGATTTATTGAGAGGTCGACACTATAGCGTTTCGGTTCTGCTGAATCATCATCAGGACCATGAGGGGTGATATTAATAATTTTGAGGTAGCGATGGATGTTTAGGAATGTGAAATAAAAAAAAAACTAGGAGAAAATGTGTAGGTCCTTTATTGAATCCACGAGGGTCGCCTGTTCTGATTCCGTTAGCTATTACCGGGTACAAGTGTTAAGTATTCCTGTAGTGTTACTCGCCTGCAGTCAGGATTGAAACTGCAACCATCCAGACGATTGTCGCCTTAGAAGCAGGACATATAGCGGAACGGTTATAGGCGTTGATACCCTAAGCTTCGTCTCAGAAATTTAGACAACTAACAAATATTTTATCATATTTTTAACAAAAATTATATATTAATATTATTAACAACACAAAAACTGACTCAAATTATATATTAATATTGTTGATAAAAATTACATAATAATATTATCTGGACCATTGGTCTAATGACTAGAGTGTTCACCAATGGTCCAGGAGACCGGGGTTCAAGCCCAGGTCGAGTTATACCAAAGACTCAAAAAATGGTACTAGATTCCGCCTTACTCAGCACTATAAGGTGAGGGTAAAGTGGAGCCATCCTGGGAATGGAGTAGCGCCCTCTCCTATACCTCGGTGAAGCGGCTATTGAAAACGGAACCTTCGGGTCACCCCCGACTAAGGGCAACAATTTTACTAATCAGCAGTATATATACGTAACAAAAATAAAAGAAATGTCAGTAAAAATCATTTATTGAAAAAGTTTTGTGAAGAAGATGAGTTCTGATGTTCAGGAAACCTATCTTACTTTTAAGAAAAAGTTAATTAACTTTTTACGCGGGTAATTTGATTTTCAACAAGGTAAATCACTTATTGAATGAAAAAAAGGTTATCAAAAAATAAGCTTGAAAATTAATGATAAAACGTACTATTTACCTTTCAACATTTTTCTATGAAGATCTCTTGGTAAAGTTTTAAACAAAATCTAATCATATGTAGACTCTAATAGTAAGGCTTTTTGGTCACTCTCAGAATAGCTATTCTCTCAAGACTATATGTTTAAAAGCAATAAAAATTCACTAAGAACAAAGCGATATTAATTGCTTCATAAGCAAACACAGCAAATCGGTACAAAAGTACAAACGTCGGCACGACTGAGAAAATTGATCCGGTTGGAATTGTACAAGAGATAATGCTGACAAATCATATATGCACAAACCAAAATACGTCTTTTAAAAAATAAGAGGCAGAAAATTCCTTAGAAGTTTGAGATATTAAAGGATCGTCACTTCCCGGTCGGATAACTAGACATACTGTCAAGTGAAAATAAGATACTTTTCCTTTAAAGATTTTGCCGTTCAAGCAAACTATAGAGTTTTAAAAAAATTTAAAGTAGATAGATTAAAATAGGGTAGATAAAGAGTGACGTATCTGATATGGATTTTAAAATTTTTTTGAATTTAAAGAAATTTTTATCAAAATTTTCTCAAAAATTAATATCTTTGTAAGTAGTTTTGAGGATTTAAAAGTAAGGGATTTTGAAAATTTATCAATTTTTATTAAACAATTTGTTTTTGTTTTTTTTTAATACTAAAGACCTTAACGTGTTTTATTTTTATTGTTGTGAGCAATTTTGAAAGAATCCTGAATCGAATACTCCAGATGATAATTCTTTCTGAATTATCAAAAAACAGTAACTTAGTATAAATATGAATATAAGTTAGTATAAATATAGATAATATGTATGGATTTGCCCGTGGTGTAATGGTTATCGTCGTAGGAGATGGACACGATGAATGGACGAAACTGATTGCATTTCACATAGCACTAATACCTTTGGGAAAGGTATGAATCCAATTATTCTCCCTCCAGCTATAGGTAAATAGTAGGACAGACTTAATTCTTCAGCCTTGGTGAGGCAACTAGTCTAGGAGAAGGAAAACTTTGAATTCAAACATGTTAAACTCCGCTTAAAAATTGACCTTGTGTCATATCCTGCCCGAGCGGTGGAGTTAGTAAATATGGATAGACAAATACCTGGATCTTGCTGGAGGACCGAAAAAAAATGTGAAACATGAAGGAGAGAAATTATAGGTGATTACCTTGGAACGGTCCCCAAAAGTCTTGAAAAGAGACGAGGGGAACTGGAAACCAGAGGAAGAATTACGACCATCCAAGCCAAAGCTCTGTTAAAATCGGTCAGAATATTCTGAAGAATCACGGAGGAGATTTACTGAAAATGAATAACCATCGACCAGACCAAGAGAAAGTCAACAAAAAAAGAGAACACGCCAAATAATGGACTTTGCCGTCTCTGCAGAGCATAGGATAAAAGTGAAAGAAAAGAGAGATAATTACTTAGACCTTGCTAGAGAACTGAAAAAACTTTGGAACATGAAAGTGACGGTGATACCAATTGTAATTGGTGCACTCAGTACAGTTACCAAAGGATTGGTACAAGCACTGGAGAACTTGGAAATAAGAGGACGGGTGGAGACCATCCAAACTACAGCCATGTTGAGATCGGCCTGAATACTGAAAAGAATCCTGGAGAGTTGAAGAGACTTGCTGTCACTCAGACTCCAGTGAAAAACCATAATCTAACGCTGGTATGAAAAACTCTCAAATGAGTAAAATAATAATAACAAAGACAGGATATGATGCGGAAGGTAATCAACCAGGAATAGTACAAGAAAATGAAATTTGAACAAGTCCTGGAAGCAGCACCCCACAAAGAAGTAGCTGTACAGCCACTTACCACCCATCACGAAAACTATCCAAGTTAGGCGAACTAGACATGTGGGACACAGCTGGAGAAGTAGGGACGAACTCATAAGTGACATACTCCTGTGGAACACTTCACATGGACGAGCAAAAGCTGGATGACCAGCTAGAACCTACATACAACAGCTCTGTGCAGATACGGGATGTAGCCTTGAAGACCTACTGGAAGCAATGGACCATAGAGAAGGGTTGCGACAAAGGCTCAGGGATAGCCGTGCTGATGATGCGACATGATGATGATGATGATGATAATCAAATGGTATATGCAAAAACCAAAATCCGTCCTGGAGAATGAAACATAGAAAATTTTATGGAATTTTTAGATACAAACAGATCACAGCCAAAAGATAAAGAAAAAAGAAAAAGAACCTGCCGAAAAGTGAACATTTTTGTCCCTGCGGAACACAGAGTGAAACCCAAAGGAAATGAAACGAGAGACAAATACTAAAAGATTGCCGGAGAAAGAGAAATGCCATGGTACATGTAAGCAAAGGTGATACCGATTATAAATGGTGCACTCGGAACTGTTCCCTAAGGATTGGTAATGAGACTTGAAAGAGTTGAAAGTAGGAGAACGAATCGAAGCCATCAAGACTATAGCATTACAAACATCGGCCAGAATACTGAGAAGAGTCCTGGAGACTTGCTGTCGCTCTGATCCCATTGAAAGATCATCAGCTAACGCTAATGTAAAAAAACTCGCAAGGAGTATTAACATTAATAATAAATGGAAATCGAAGGACGAGCCGAAACAATCCAAACAATAGCATTATTGATTTCGGGCAAAATACTGAGAAGAGACCTGGAGACTTGAGGAGACTTGCTGTCTCTCAGTCTCCTCTGAAAGACCACCAGCTTACGCAGGGGTAAAAA
>OY757944.1:8213387-8215887 GCA_963585895.1 Sepioteuthis lessoniana
CTTGTTGGGTGTTGCCACCAGGACTTGATCAATATTGCTCGCAACATTCTTTTGTAATTGCCGTCTAGCTTCTTCTTCGGCTGTTTAGTTAGCGTCCAAGTAGTGCATCCATATAGCAGTATCGATACGACCGCTGCCTTGAATAAACTGCGTTTCATTTTATCGGTCAGGTCTGATTTCCACATGATCGATAGCCTATCGATAGCTGTCCATAGCTTTCGTTAGCCGTGTGTCGATGTCTTTTTCGGTTGATGAGATGCTGCTTCCTAGGTAGGTTAATTTGTCTACGAGTTTCAGAGAGGTTCCGTCTAGTGTGGAAATGTCGCCTGTTTGGTTATAACACATATATTCAGTTTTGTGTGCATTGACATGGAGGCCAATACGTTCACCGGATGAAGACACAGAATACTTCGGTATTGTAGCAGGAGTACTACAAGGAGACACGCTAGCCCCATACCTCTTTATCATCTGTCTAGACTACGAGCTTAGAACTTCGATCGACAAAATCAGAGAAAATGGCTTCGTGTTGACAAAGAAAAGAAGCAGAAGATACCCAGCAAAAACAATTACCGACGCCGACTACGCCGATGACATAGCGTTACTGGCGAATACACCAAACAAAGCCGAAACACTACTATAATATATAATAGGTAAAAAAAAAGTAGAATGGAATGTTATATTTGTTTCTGTTTTTGCTTTTTGTTTTTTGTAATTTTTTAAAGCGAGAGCATTTGTATTTTTAGATATTCAGTGCTATAGGTTCGGGTAATAAATAGTATATAATGATATCTGTTATGATTGTATAATGTTCCACTTGAAATAATAAAATCCTGGTATCTTTGGTTTAAAAGAAAATTAGATTAAAAAAAAAATTCTAGGTGGTATACTTATTCATCTGTGATACACAATCAGTTTCTTTTTCTCTCTCTCTTTCCCCTATTCTCTCTCACTCCCTTTCTCTCTCTCTCTCTCTCTCTATATATATATATATATATAAATATGTGTGTGTGTGTGTGTGTGTGTGTGTGTGTGTGTGTGTGTGTGTGTGTGTGTGTTCAACTCTAGAAAGAAAGAAAGAAAATGAATGTAGAAAGAAGGAAAATAAGAAAGAAATGAATTGAAGAAATTCAAGAAAAAACTAAATATGAAGAAAGGAATGAAATTCACAATAAAAAAGAGATTAAAAAAAAGAAAAAGAAAGACATAGCAATATCATTATAAAACAACGTTACGCTTGTGAATCAAAAAAGGTATCTATGTTCGTGTAATGGTTAATAAGCCTATATCATGAATCCTTCCATATCATCATAGAATTATGTAAATATGGGAATATACAGTGAAATCTAAAAAATATTGGTAGAAAAATTATATATTGGCCTAAAGAGTAGAGAGTTCACCCATGGTCCAGGTTGAGTCATACCAAAGACTCAAAAATAGTGCTTGATTCCTCCTTGCTTAACACACAGACTTATAAGGTAAGGATCAAGGGTAAAGTGGAGCAATCCAGGAAAAGGAGTAGCGCCCTCCTCTACACCTCGGTGTAGTAGCTATTGTAAAGGGAGCCTTCGGGTCACCCATGACTAACTTCGTCAACTTTACTTACTTACATATATATAGTAAATATGTTATTGTTTTTAAAATATATTCATAAAAATAAAGAAAAAGAAAAAAATCCCGTATTTTGAAAAATAACTCTGTTAACGGTAACAGAACGCCAAAAATTTTCTCATTTTTTCATTTCATTTTGTTTTTTTAATAATTTTCATATTCGGTATAACATCGTATTCTAACATCACCCAGAACAGGGTTTAACAAAAAGGAAAAAGAAAAAATCGAAATATCTAACATTTTCCCACTATTCATATATATATAAATACATACTCTGAATATCTCATTTTTTTTCTTATGATATATATATATATATATTGTGAATCAAACCGGTGGGTATATCATTATTTGTATTTTTTCTTCTAGGCACAGATTACATCTACTATCAAAGCATTTTGGAGTAATCAATTTTTCAATATGGACCATTGAATCTCAGGGGTCAAACCTTTATTTTTCAAACTCCAAAAATGCTTAGATAGGGCTATTTGGTTTTTTAGATGTTCATGGGAGAAAGGAAATTTATGATTAGCGTATCTAGACTTCCATTTCATTGACGAAATCCCTATATATAAGTTTTTCTATCCTTAACGTTTTCTTTTGGGTAAATGATTCCTTGGTATACTACATTATCTAAGTTCCATAATCCATTCATGGGAGAATTCATTCGAGTTTTACAATTACATTCGTTTCGTTTACTATTATTATAATTATTATTCGTTCGTTCATGAAATTCCTGAATTATCTCTTTATTATGATTATTGATTATTTGAAAAATATTTTTCGTGCAGGAGTAACTAAGTTATAACGTTTTTCTATTAAACATTTTATATAGTATATTATTATATTTAAAGCGCTTATCTATCAATTTAAAATAAATTACGTACATTTATAC
>OY757944.1:8220887-8248387 GCA_963585895.1 Sepioteuthis lessoniana
AGAATGAAATATCGCTACAGCCAACAGAAAGAAAGAAGGAAAGAAAGAAAGAAAGAAGAAAAAAAGCAGAGACCTATAAAGAAAGAATGAAATATCGCTAGAGCCAACGAAAAGAAAGAAAGAAAGAAAGAAAGAAAGAAAGAAAGAAGCAGAGGAGAATGAAAGAAGCAGAGAAGAAAAAAGAATGAAAGAAAGAAGGAGAGAAGAAAGAAAGAAAGAAAGAAAGAAAGAAGCAGAAAAGAAAGAAAGAAAGAAAGAAAGAAGTAAAACGTGGAGACCTATAAAGAAAGAATGAAATATCGCTACAGCCAAAGAAAAGAAAGAAAGAAAGAAAGAAAGAAGCAAAGATGAAAGAAAGAAAGAAAGAAAGGAAGAAAGAAGCGTAGACCTATGAAAAAAAGAATGAAATATCGCTACAGCCAAAGAAAGAAAGAAAGAAAGAAAGAAAGAAAGAAAGAAAGAAAGAAGCAAAGAAGAAAGAAAGAAAGAAGCAGAGACCTATAAAAAAAAAGAATGAAATATCGCTACAGCCAACAAAAAGAAAGAAAGAAAGAAAGAAAGAAGCAAAGAAGAAAGAAAGAAAGAAAGAAAGAAGCGGAGACTTATAAAAAAAAAGAATAAAATATTGCTACAGCCAACGAAAAGAAAAGAAGGAAAGAAAGAAAGAAGTAAAAAGCGGAGACTTATAAAGAAAGAATGAAATATCGCTACAGCCAACGAAAAGAAAGAAAGAAAGAAAGAAGCAGAGAAGAAAGAAAGAAAGAAATAAAGAAAGAAAGAATCAGAGAAGAAAGAAAGAAAGAAGTAAAAAGCGGAGACCTATAAAGAAAGAATGAAATATCGCTACAGCCAACGAAAAGAAAGAAAGAAAGAAAGAAGCAGAGAGGAAAGAAAGAAAGAAAGAAAGAAAGAAAGAAAGAAATAAGAAAAAAGCGGAAACCTATAAAGAAAGAATGAAATATCGCTACAGCCAACGAAAAGAAAGAAAGAAAGAAAGAAAGAAAGAAGCAGAGAGGAAAGAAAGAAAGAAAGAAAGAAAGAAAGAAAGAAGCAAAGAAGAAAGAAAGAAAGAAGCAGAGAAGAAAGAAAGAAAGAAAGAAAGAAAGAAAGAATCAGAGAAGAAAGAAAGAAAGAAGTAAAAAGCGGAGAATGAAATATCGCTAGAGCCAACGAAAAGAAAGAAAGAAAGAAAGAAAGAAAGAAAGAAAGAAAGAAGCAGAGAGGAAAGAAAGAAAGAAAGTAAGAAAGAAGAAAAAAGCGGAGACCTATAAAGAAAGAATGAAATGTCACTACAGCCAACGAAAAGAAAGAAAGAAAGAAAGAAGCAGAGAGGAAAGAAAGAAAGAAAGAAAGAAAGAAAGAAGGAAATAAGAAAAAAGCGGAGACCTATAAAGAAAGAATGAAATATCGCTACAGCCAACGAAAAGAAAGAAAGAAAGAAAGAAGCAGAGAGGAAAGAAAGAAAGAAACAAAGAAACAAAGAAATAAGAAAATAGCGGAGACCTATAAAGAAATAATGAAATATCGCTATAGCCAACGAAAAGAAAGAAAGAAAGAAAGAAAAAAGAAAGAAAGAAGGAAAGAAAGAAAGAAAGAAAGAAGAGACAAAGAGAGAAAGAAGCAGAGAGGAAGAAAGAAAAAAGAAAAAAAGAAAGAAAGAAAGAAGCAAAAAGGAAGGAAGGAAAGAAAGAAGCAAAAAAGAAAGAAAGATGTTGACCAGCTTAACAAATTCAATGAAAGAAATAAAAGAAGAAAGATACCACTGATCAGCATGTTATGAAGACACCCTGGTTATTTTAGTGGGTAAGCACATGCACAATAGTGTGATTCGTCAGAAACATATGGAACTTATTTCGTCAATCTTTTTGTTTACTTTTCAATGTGTTATTGACTCATCCAGGTAGCAGTCTAGAACAAGAGACTACTATGTAGACATCATCCATTGATTATATAAGTGGCTCTAAAATTTCTAATCTAAGTTCTTTTGTTTTTGATGTTACATCAACATCTGTGGGTTATTTAATGCCAAAGTTATACTTGTGAAAGAATAGCTGAGTGATTTGGCTATAACAGGTACTTCCACTTTCAGAGAAATGGTAACGAAAATAGGACTTCACACTTCCCAGATCTCCAGAACTAGTTTCACAACAAGATCCTGCGTTTTGTCTTATCCTGAACACACTTTCTTTTTCTTCTGTCAGGATAGGAGTCTCACTTCTCAACAGGAGGCGAAATCAGCAAATTTTTGGCCCTGTGGACAGGACGAGATTTTTTCAGTGAACTGATAAGAGAAGAACGGTTTCTTATTTTAATGGCATATCAACTTTCGAGGGGTATTTCATGCCTAAGCTATTCTTGGAGAGGAACATACTACATCAACCATCAAATGATGATGAAAACCAGATATCGATATTTGTGTTGTGGACTTTAGTCGGGAGATTAAACGCTTAGCCCAGTCAACTTAGGGTGAAGAATTCGTAGACTTCATATCTGCAAAGGAGTGAGACTCCCATAGTATACTATTTTCCCAAAGCTGGGAGATATGGTGTGGGGGGTCAAACTTTTGCCAATGGTATTAGTCTGAAAATGAACATGAGAGCGTGAGTCGAATCTAAACTTGCTTACATCGAGGATGTAGTACAGCACTTTATTACGCCACGTGGAACCCCTCGTAACAAATTTCAAGGCTTCTTTCTTGATATAATACTTGTGTAATATAAATAAAAATACGACCAAGATATGGATATGTGAAATAGACATAATGTTCATAAACATATACAGGAATCCGAGAACACAAAATTGGTTCAGGCACGAAACTTTTATTCACCTTTTTCAGTTTAAAGGTTTTTCGACATGAGGAGAGAGAGACACAATCTTTCTGTGCTGACTGCTTTGACATCGTTAGCTCTCAACCCAACCAACGCACGGCGCCCATAGCGCACAAATTCGTCTGGCCTCACCCAGCTCTGAATCTCGACTCTCTCGTCCGGAGGCAGGAACTCAACTAACTGCTTTTTCTCAAATCTCAGCCCACGCTTCCGGTGCGTGACGTCACCCACATGCCCTGGTCTCAATTCCTATCTGGGATTTTTATTTTGACATCTCTGAATGACACATCCTCTCCGCGCGTGCGTGAACACCTGCGTTAATGTTGCACCTAACTAACCCATGCGCTAAGCGAAAGGTTCTCAGCCTAACTAAACCGAAAGGCAAGATTTATAAAACGAAATCCCTCGGCAATTATATTACACTTGGTATAACTTAAACAGTTTTCCCTATCATAATATTATGTTACAGCAGCGAAACCCCTGTTCGGTTGTTGGTTGGTTGGATTTTACAGCAAGTCAGACCTTGAGTTATTTTATGCCGAAGACGTTTTCCGTTTATTCCGTGGGTTGGTTGGTTGGTTGGTTAATCGGATTTAATGACATATCAACCTTTGTGGGATATTTAACGTCAAATCCTGTTCACATACACGCACACACACACACACACACATATATATAGATATAAAATTTGTAAAGAAAATTTGATGACAAGGCAATCCAAGAAAAAGGAAATATTTATTTAGAAGTAAAGTAAAACTTCGGGGAAACTTTGTATAACAAGAAAAAGTTGGCCGTTTAATTACTGATTCACTAATTAAACGGCCAACTTTTTCTTGTTATACAAATTTTCCCCTGGGTTTTTATATTTTGTGTTTTTAAACATCCATCGTTGATTTAACATCACTAATATAATCCCTCATAGCCCTGATGATGGTTCAGTAGAACCGAAACGCTATAGTGTCGACTTTACTTCTCAATAAATCTCTCCTTCTACTTGGATTACCTTGTCATCAATTTTTCTTTACATATTGTCGGATTAAAATCCATTATTTACTCCCATATATAAAATATGTAACCGAATAGTTTGTAGATAACATTTTTAACAAGCCAAAGCTGATTTCTGTAAACACGGTTAAATGGTTTCAAGTATTGTTATGTAACACTAACAATTCAATTTGATATCATTCATTTGTTTGTACACAGTTAAATGATTAAACTTCGATTTAACTCATTGATACGACCCTAACAGATACCGCCACTCTGCTTCAGAGTGAACCTGGGAGTAATGGCAATGAAGGTGTACTCCACATTCTCCAAAGCTGTAGTATTGGAGCCTCAACATTAGAGAAAATTTGGTATCTTACCCCAGACATTAGTTCTATTTGGCCCATAGATGGGACCCTAACAGTTTCTCACTCTCTAGGCCAGAGTTGATCTGGGTGTAATGGCAATGAAGGGGACAAACGCTTCGCCATCAAATTGTTTAATGTCATATCCAGTACACTTGACGTGGCTTGATGTCTTACCCCTTCGCTGAGATTGCATTCGACGTATTCAACAGCTCAAAATGACAGGGCAAAGCGTTAAATTTCTCGATGAGTTGGTTGGTTGGTTTGGTTTTTATGACATGTCAACCGTTGTAGGTTATTTAACGCCAAATCCATTTTTATGTAAATAATCAGTTCTATTTCAAACAATTCAGTTGAGCATGAGTACACAGTGTACCTGTGAAAAACATTTCTATTTCTAGCTATTCAGTTTAGTCAAACAGTTCTAATTCAGCTAATTCAGTTTTGTATAAGTACAGATTTCGTTTACACAGAGTTAAATGTCAAAACAGTTCTATGATAAATAATTCAGTTTAGTGTAAAAACAGTGTCAATGTCAAAAACAGTTCTATTTCAAATAATTCAGTTTAGCATAAACACGCAGTTTAAATGTAAGTACGTTTTCAGTTTAGCATAAGTATGCAGTTAGTTCTATTTAACCCATAGATAGGGCCCAATCAGGTGCTACCACTCCGGGCCAGAGTCGATCTGGGTGCAATGGTAATGAAGGTGTGCTTCGTATTCCCCAAAGCCACAGCATCACCAGAACGTCACCATCAGATTGTTTAGTGTCATATCTAGGACACTCATTGGTGGGGTCTTACCTCTCTGCAGAGGTGCAATCAGTGTATTCTACAGCGCCCCCACCAGCTGACTGGGCAATTCTCGATGAGAGTACACAAGATAGATATTTGTATCGCTTTTTCTTATCATCATTTGATGGTTAACATAGCACGTGAATTAGGTTATAAAGTTTCTTGTGAACTGTTAAAGAAGTCATGATTTGAAACGCGATTCTTGCTGTCTTTGGGGAAAAAATCAAAATTTATTTGTAGAGAACGGAAGAACCGGGATATAATGGGCCCAAATTATCTGTGATTGGATATTAAAATTACCGTGTTGATTGCTTTCTTTTCAGAATGAATTATTGTCTTCAAAGTGAAATGGGCTTACGGTCAAATCACACTGAATACACCGATTCTCGGGCAATAATAATTGGTTATATTTCTGAATTTGTTGGATTGATTAATTTTAAAAAAAGATACAAAAAAATACTTCATCAACAGTAACCATAAAATAATTTTTGGTGATATCTTCATTAGGTTGACCTTTACTGTTTATCCGGAATTCAAATCTCTGGGACAGAATCATTTTAATATTAACAGTTTCTTTCTTAGAGAAAGGTGGGGTGTCCTTGTGGTGTAATGGTTAAAGCGATGGACTCCGGAATCGTAGTAAGCGAGTTCATACTCCAGTCGCGCTATTACGTTCACTTTCGGGCAAATACCCTTGGGAAAAGTATGAACCCCCTTATCCTCCCAGCTATGGGTTAAATAGTACGACTACTGTTCTTCTGGGAGAACGGCTTTGGCATTAAATAACCTACAAAGGTTGATATGCCGTTAAACAAAAGAAACCAAACCAAACCAAACCTTCTTAGAGAAAAAAAAAATGGCGGACAGGATTTCTTTAAAAAATCTTGTAAGAAAGAAAAAAGCATCTTATAAACTGATTTACCATGTCAAGAAAACCCAGAAAACGATGTGTGTGAAGTACAGGAAGACTTGACGTCTGTTTTGACCTTAATAAGCCTGGAGATCGAATCAACGACCACAGATTGCACAGCCGAAACACAACCACTGGGTCACCGGTTACCATCACGCACAAGCGTTGTCAAATCAACTAGTTATGCTAAACACGCGACCAATTTAATGTGGTCTAGTAGTTACATCCGTACTCATTCAGAGGACAAGGTCACATCCAGAGCAACGTCTTCCCAACTTGGAGAAAGGCATCTCTCCTTGCGTGATCATAACCTCATGAGCAAGGAAAACAGATATACATATATTTTTTTTAAATAAAGAAGTTTTTATAATTTGATTTACCATGTGATCGAGATCCCGGTATACACAGCAGATTAGACCTAAAAAGGTCGAAACAGCTTTTTCATGTTTTCGTATGTCACACGCAGTGGTTGACGGGTTTTCTTGTCATGTTAAAACAATTTTTTATATAATTTCTCTATTTAAAAAATATATAAATCTAAAATAATCTTATTTAATCTTGATTTAAATCTGTTTTAGGTTTGGTTGTTTGGGTTTTATGGCACATCAACCTTTGTAGGTTATTTAATGACAAATCCATTTTTATATAAATAATCAGTTCTATTTCAAACAATTCAATTTAGCATGAGTACACAGTTTAAGCGTCAAAAAACATTTCTATTTCAAACTATTTAGTTTAGCAAAACAGTTCAAATTCACCAATTCAGTTTAGTAAAGTATAGATTTTGTTTACACACAGTTAAATGTCAAAACAGTTTTATATTAAACAATTCAGTTTTGCGTAAGTACAGTTTCAATGTCAGAAAGAGTTCCATTTCAAACAATTTAGTTTAGCATAAGTACGTAGTTTAAATGTAAGTACACAGTTTAATTGTCAAAACATTTCTATTTTCAGCTATTCCGTATACCAAACTGTTCTATTTCAAGCAATTCAGCTTAGCATAAGTATGCAGTTCAGTTCTGTTTAGCATATAGATAGAACCTAATCAGATGCTGCTACTCCGGGCCAGAGTGGACCTGGCAGCAACGGCAATGAAGGGGTACCCCGCATTCCGCAAAGCTCCATCATTAGTGAAACCTCGTTTAGTGTCATATCAGGACACTCGTTGGGGGGGGGGTAGTATCCCTCTGCAGAGAAGCAAACGGTATATTCTACAGTCCCAGCCAACTGGGCAAAAACCTCCTTTAGATTCAATGAAGCAGGTTATTTTTTTTTTGTCGTGGTTGTTTTAGGCCTTTTTTTATTCTTTTTTCGTTATTTGTCTTTTTTGGGAGGTTGTTACTTTTGTATTTTTTTGGGGGGGGGGTTCTTTCGGAGTTTTTTTTTTTTTGTAGTTTTTTATCTATTTTGTTTTTTTTTGGGGGGGAGCTTTTTGTTGGTCGTTCATTTTTTTTGGTGGGGATTGTTTTCTTTTTTGATAGTTGTGTTTTTTTGGTTGTTTTTGGTTGTTTTTCTTTGTTGGTTTTTTTGTGGGTAGGAGGTTGTTTTTTTAATTTTTGGACGGCTTTTTTTTAAGTTGTTTTTCAGTCTTTTGGTTGTGATTTTTTTTTTTTTTTTTTTGGTGGGGGGGTTCTTTTGGGGGTTTTTTTCCAGACTTTGTTCGTTTATTTTTTGCTGTATTTATTAGGGGGCGGTATTATTCATTTTTGGTTGTTTTTATTTTTTGCTTGCTTTGTTCGTTTTTTTTTTCTTTTGGTGTTTTTTTGGGGGGTATTATTCATTTTTTGAGGTTTTTTGGTTGTTTTTTATTGGTTGTTTTTATTTGGTTTATGTTTTTTGTTGATTTTTAGTTATTTTGGGGGGGTCTTTTTTGTTCTTTTTCTGGTTGTTTTTTTTGGGGGGTCTTTTTTGGTTGTTTTCTTTAGGGGGTTTTCTAGGGGGGTCTCTTTTGGGGGGGATTCTTTTGTGTTGTTTTTTGTTATTTTTCTCTGGGTGTTCTTTTTCGGTTGTTTTTCTTAGGGGTTGTTTTTTTTTGTTGTTTTATTTTGGATTTTTTTATTTGGTTGTTTTTTATTTTGGGGGGGAGGGTCTTTTCTTTTTGTTTGTTTTTGCATTGTTTTATGGGGGTATTATTTTTGGTTGTTTTTTTTATTGTTTTTTTTTATGGCTGTTTTTGTTTTTGTTTTTTGGGGTTTCTTTTTATGGTTGTTTTTTTTATTTGAGTTTTTGGGGATTCTTTTGTTTTTGTTGTTTTTTAGGCTTTTTTTTTTTTTTGGTGGGGTACTGTGTTTGGTTGTTTCTTTTAGGTTTTTTTCGTTGTTTTGGGGTTGTTGTTTTTTGGGGGGTTGGAGGGTTGTTTTTTTTTGTTGTTTTTCTTCTTTTGTTGTTTTTTTGTTGCTTTTTGGTGGGTTTCTTTTTTGTTTGTTTTTTTACTGTTTTATTTGGCGGGGTTGACTTTAGGTTTTTTTTGGCTCACCCTGGGTTTATTTACTATGAGCGTAAATATATTAATAAATAGGGTTATCATCGTAGTCAAGGGAATTTATAAGCCCAGTTCCAATCCGAGACATGGCTGTTTTTCATTTTACGCTGATTTCCCCGAGAGACCCGTCTCTTATCCGCCTAACTATGCGTACATAATAGAAGAGATGGGGTTTTCATGCCTTATTAGAGCAACAGCCCAAAGAAAAGGAAAAAATTTGAATTGAAAATCTCAGACTGAGTATGCCCAACCTCACCACCACGAGCAGGATGCAAAGCAAAGGTCAATTTATTAAGATTAGTGCGACTGGTTTTAATTCAGAGTTTTCCTTTTCCCTAGACAGGATCCACACCAAGATTAAAGAGCCCATTCTGCCCTACCATTTTCGCATAGCTGGCGTAAGAAAATATTTGGAGTCATGTCTTTCCCAAGAGTATTAACACAATGAGAAAAATGTAAACAACTTCGTTCAGAATTTGGATTCGAGACGCTGGGTTCAATTTTTTGGACGATAACCGTTACGCCAAATATCTATCCACCCCCCACAAAAAAAAAAACAGGTGTCAAATTCGGATGTTCTGTAACCCACGGTTTTTTCATTCCCCGTTCCATAATCGTGGACTGTGGCCTCAAATTAAGTGAGGTTTCAAGAGCATGGTCAACTAGAATAGTCACACTATTACATTCACTTTCGGACTAATACCATTGGGAAAGGCCTGAACTCACTTATACCCTGGCTATGGAGCTAGGAATACGCCGATATCTTTCCCTGCTGAGAAGTGAGACTCCTACTCTGACAAAAATAGTGTCCTGCTTATGACTCTACGCAAGATCTTTTCTGAGATCCGGATTGTGGGGAGTATTTTTTCGTTACCATTACTCTTAATTCTATTCAGACCCGAAGTGGGAGTACCTGTTATTGCCCAACCTATATCAAATATATCTTTTTAAAATTATTTGTATTGGATAAAAATACTTAATACTACATCACTGCAAATTATTCGTATTTAGAAGAATTACTTGAAGATATTACTTTTTATTAAGAATTATCATGACTAACTTGAAACCATTCAACTGTGTGCATACAAATGACTATTTTTAAATAGAAACAATTGGTTGAAACAATTCGATTATTAGTATTAGACAGGAATACTTAAAACCATAAAATTATTAGTATTAGATAAGTAAAGTAAAGTACAGTTGGCGACCGTAGTCGAGAGTGGCCCGAGGGCTCCCTTTTCAATAGCTACTACACCGAGATGTAGAGAAAGGAACTACTCCATTCCCTGGATTGCTCAACTTTATCTTTGATCAATATCTTATAATGCTGAGTGTTAAGCAAGGAGGTACCAAGTACCATTTTTTGATTCTTTGGTATGACTCGACCTGGGACAGAAACGCGGTCTCCCGAACCCTTGGCGAACACTCTAACCGCTCGGTCAATGGATCGGTATTAGACAGGAATAGTTAAAACAATATAATTATTTGTCTTAGATACAAATTCTTATGACCATATATTTAATAGTTTTAGATAGGAATATTTAAAACCATATAATTATTTGTATTAGATACGAATACTTAAGACCATATAATTAATAGTTTTAGATAGGAATATTTAAAACCATATAATTATTTGTATTAGATACGAATACTTAAGACCATATAATTAATAGTTTTAGATAGGAATATTTAAAACCATATAATTATTTGTATTAGATACGAATACTTAAGACCATATATTTAATAGTTTTAGATAGGAATATTTAAAACCATATAATTATTTGTATTAGATACGAATACGTAAAATCATATATTTATTCAAATTACATAGGAATACGTAAAACCAATTAATTATTTGTATTAGATAGGAATACTTAAAAACTTGATATTAGATAAACGGTGTTGAACAACTCTTAAGAACGAAGTATAAAAAAAATGAAGATGTACAATTAACACGATTCCCAAACCACTAGAAATAAAATAACCCCAGCCGGGTTGACATGCCATTAAAATCAATCAGTCAATGATTACTATTAGACAGGGACGCCTGAAAACACTTAACTGCTGGCTAGGTTATATGTCTTTGTTTCAATGACATATCAACCTTCGCGGGTTATTCAAAGTCGACTTTGTAGAAGAACAGTAGGGGTACTATTGAATCTGAAGCTGGGGTGATGAAGAAGTTTATATCTTCCTGGTGGGTATTAGTCCAAATGAGAACGAAATAAAAGGACTAGAGTCGAACTCGCTTACTGCGATTTCACAGCCCAAAACGTTAGCAACTATCCACCCACCCATATAACTATGTGCAAAAAAATGTTTATTATCATTAAATTGTGATAGTTACTTTGAACCTAATAATTGTTTGTTTGGTTGGTTTAGTTTAATGGCATATCAACCATTGTAGAATACTTAATGCCAAATCCATTTTTATACATAAATATTAAATATATATGATTTGGTTTGGTTGAGTTTTGTGGCATATCAACCATTGTAGGTTATTTAATGCTAAATCCATTTTTATACATGTATATCAAATATATAGGATTTGTTTTGGTTGGTTTTTAAGGCATATCAACCATTGTATATTATTTAATGCCAAATCATTTTTATACATATACATTAAATATATGAGATTTGGTTTGGGTGGTTTTTATAGCATATCGACCATTGCAGGATATTTAATGCCAAATCCTTTTTATACATATATATTAAATATATATAATTTATAAACATAAGTCAATAAAATTAATTGGTTCCGAGTATGACAATGTATCTCTTGCAATTCAATTAAACATCAGTCATTTGTTTACACAGTTAAATCATGAAACAGTTCTATTTCTAATGATTCAATTTAGCATAAGTCATCAATGTGGAATGGTTCCAAGTATTGCAATGTATTCCTAAGAATTCAGTTCAACATCAGTCATTTGTTTACAGTTAAATAATCAAACAGTTCTATTTCAAACGAATGGAGCTGGGAGTGATGGCAGTGAGGGAGTACTACACATTCATCAAAGCTCCAGCATCACTAGAGCCTCACCATCAGATTGTTTAGTGTCATATCAAGGACGCGTTGGAATGGGTTTAACCCTTTGCAGAGACACAGTTGGTGTATTTTTGTTTGGCCCCGGAAAGGGTCACTAATGAAAGCACAAACACGGATGTTAGATAACTGATTATATAACACAAGAAAGATAGAGTTACATAGAAAAGGTAAGAAGTCTCGTACTGTTTGGATAATACCGATGTCGATCTGCCCCTCTGGCAGCGAAATCTCTAGTACAAATAACGGCGAGAAGAGTCCATTATGGTAAGATGGGTAAGGCTCCCATAACAATTCTACAGTGCCAGCCGACCGGGCTATAGACAGTTGTTTATGAATAACTTATGAGAATACTTGGACAGTGCAAACAAACGGTTATTATTTTTTAAAATTCGGATAGTTACTTGAAAATAAAACTTCGGCATTACATAACCCAACAAGGATTGACATGCTATTAAACAAACTGACTACACTGAGGTGCAAGTTTAAAATATTAGAGTACCTATGAGCATCAAACACAGTAGGCTAAGGAATAATCTTCAAGACGTATTTGGCAACCATCGGTCTTTGGGTGGTAGCTTTCTTCTTCCTTTAAATAACTCTCTCTCTCTCTTTCTCTCTCTCTCTCTCTCAAAACCTTCCCCCCACCATCGTTCTGTGAAAACCTCTTAACTACAAATCCCTTCCAGCGTCACTCCAAAATAAAAGAAACTTTCTCTTCAGGCTTTTCTTGACCGTTTTTACCTGTTATGCCTTGTCCAGAAAGCCTGGGCTCGTAATGCCTCAAGAGCGTAATGTTTTCCTACCTCCCCACACAAAAGATGTCTGCAGTCATTTTACACACAAACGTTTTTATTTCTGGTTAGTTTATACGATGTTATTTAGTTTTAAAGCTGACATCATTTTCGACACCGGGGTGGACGAGGTGGATGGTTGGCCCTCGATAGGTGAGAAAGAGGGGAAATTCTAATTGTTTCTACACTATTTTGTTATTTTTTCATATTGTCTTTTCATCCTCTTTATCGGTTTTTTTGTTAGAAGTTTTTTTTTCTTTTCTTTTTTTTTTTCTTGTCTTTTTTGTCCGACTATTCTCTTTGAAGAATAGAAACTGCACTCGCTGGCTTTGTTGCCAACAAAAATTCACATTTGTCGACCAATTTGTTGTTCTCATACCTTTTTTTTTATTTTTTATTTTTCGTATATATATGTGTGTGTGTGTGTGTGTGTGTGTGATCATTTTGTTATTGTTTCTTTCTTTGTGATTGTGAGTATGTATGTGACTGTATGTGTGTGTTTTCGTGCATTATTTTCTTTGCTCGGTTCTCTCATATTCTCTCTTCCCTTATCTTTCCTTTATTCTTTCTTTCTTTCTTTCTTTCTTTCCTTCTCCTTCTGTTTAAGTTTTCTTTCTTTCTTTCTTTCTTTTGTCTTTCTGTTCAAGTATTTTCTTTCTTTCTTTCTTTCTTTCTTTCTTTCTTTCTTTCTTTTTTGTCCTCCTGTTCAAGTTTTTTCTTTCTTTCTTTCTTTCTTTCTTTCTTTCTTTCTCCTCCTGTTTAAGTTTTCTTTCTTTCTTTCTTTCTTTTGTCTTTCTGTTCAAGTATTTTCTTTCTTTCTTTCTTTCTTTCTTTCTTTCTTTCTTTCTTTCTTTCTTTCTTGTCCTCTTGTTCAAGTTCTTTCTTTCTTTCTTTCTTTCTTTCTTTCTTTCTTTCTTTCTTTTATCCTTCCACTCAACTGGTTCTTTCTTTCATTGTTTCTTTCTTTCTTTCTTTCTTTCTTTTGTCCTCCTGTCCAAGTTCTTTCTTTCTTTGTTTCTTTGTTTCTTTCTTTTGTCCTCCTGTCCAAGTTCTTTCTTTCTTTCTTTCTTTCTTTCTTTCTGTTCAATGTTTAATTTTTTTTTTAATTCCAAGTCAACGTTTTTGTAGTTTTATTTTTGTCGTTTTTCCCTTTTATTAACGTGCTCGATCTTCCCATATTTCCATTGTAATGTGAATTTTTTGGTGTAAATAAATATATGAATAAATGTTACAAGGAAAAAATGGTAGAAACAATAAAGAAAACGGGGAAAATAAGAAAACCAAAGATCATGATTTGGAGGTAAATATAAAAGAAAGAAAGAAAGAAAGAAAGAAAGAAAGAAAGAAAGAAAGAAAGAAAGAAAAAGTCGAGAAAGAAAGAAAGAAAGAAAGAACAAGTCGCTTAGAAAGAAAGAAAGAAAGAAAGAAAGAAAGAAAGAAAGAAAGAAAGAAAGAAAGAAAGAATGAGTTGAGTGGAAGAAAGAAAGAAAGAAAGAAAAATTTGAGTGGAAGGATAAAAGAAAGAAAGAAAGAAAGAAAGAAAGAAAGAAAGAAAGAAAGAAAGAACCATATTGAGAGGAAGGACAAAAGAAAGAAATAAAGAAAGAAAGAAAGAAAGAACCAGTCGCTTAGAAAGAAAGAAAGAAAAAAAGAAAGAAAAAAAGAAAGAAAGAAAGAGTTGAGTGGAATGATAAAAGAAAGAAAGAAAGAAAGAGTTCAGTGGAAGGATAAAAGAAAGAAAGAAAGAAAGAAAGAAAGAAAGAAAGAAAGAAAGAAAGAAACATTTGAGTGGAAGGATAAAAAAAAGAACGAAACAAAGAAAGAAAGAACAAGTCACTTAGAAAGAAAGAAAGAAAGAAAGAAAGAAAGAAAGAAAGAATGAAAGAAAGAAAGAAAGAAAGAAAGAAAGAAAAATTTGAGTGGAAGGATAAAAGAAAGAAAGAAAGAAAGAAAGAAAGAAAGAAAAATTTGAGTGGAAGGATAAAAGAAAGAAAGAAAGAAAGAAAGAACCATATTGAGAGGAAGGACAAAAGAAAGAAAGAAAGAAAGAAAGAAAGAAAGAAAGAAAAAGTCGAGTAGAAAGAAAGAAAGAAAGAAAGAAAGAAAGAAAGAAAGAAAGGGAAAACAGTTGAGTGGAAGGATAAAAGAAAGAAAGAAAGAAACATTTGAGTGGAAGGATAAAAGAAAGAAAGAAAGAAAGAAAGAAAGAAAGAAAGAAAGAAAAATTTGAGTGGAAGGATAAAAAAAAAGAACGAAACAAAGAAAGAAAGAACAAGTCACTTAGAAAGAAAGAAAAAAAGAAAAATTTGAGTGGAAGGATAAAAGAAAGAAAGAAAGAAAGAAAGAAAAATTTGAGTGGAAGGATAAAAGAAAGAAAGAAAGAAAGAACCATATTGAGAGGAAGGACAAAAGAAAGAAAGAAAGAAAGAAAGAAAAAAGAAAAAAGAATCATATATTCAATGAAATAAAGAAAAGGAAATCAAAAGAATCAAAAAAAAAATAAGAAAAAGAAAAAGAATGGTTTGGTGTAATTGTTTTTCACGTTCTCCCAAGCACGACCCCCGACCCCGAGAGTCTTCAAAATGTAGGCTACAGAGAAAAGATCTGGTCATTTCTTTGGAGTAAAAAAGACAAAAACCAAAAACTAATGAGAGAGGCATAGAGTTTGGGCAGAACCTGGCGCAATCTTAGAAATAAGGAATTTGATCTGAGATGTGACAAGTGAAAGTGATAAACTTTGCACTTGATTGACTCTTATAGTATCACAAACAACGAACTTTTAGTAAGTAAAGTAGAAGATGTCACCTTAAAGACAAAGTCTCTGCCCAAATTCCATGGACTTCTTTTCAGTGTATTCATTTCGGGTTTGGTTTTAATTCTCTTTCTTTCTTTCTTTTTTCATCCTTCTTTTTCATCTTTAATTTTACTCTTTCTCAGAAAGAGAAAAGATAATATCTTTACAACCATAATCCACGCGCGCGCGCACACGCACACACACACACACACACACGTATCTGTGAGCGTATCTTTCTATGTTCATGCATATTCATGTGAACGCACGGGCGGGTGTGTGTGTGTGTGTGTGTGTAAGAAAAAAACAAAGTATTCAAAAGTTGAGTTTATTGATATTTGAATATTATGCCATCGATCACGTTCTGGTTTTAGATTAAACCATTATCAGGGCAATCCTAATATGTGATTCTTATACTTTCTGAATTGTATTTAACTTTAAAAATGAATAATGAGAAAGTTCTATTCAATTACATTAGCGTCCCGTTTTAAATGTTTGTGACGTAATTGGTGCTGGAAATTTTATGATAAAGAGTAACGTATCTGATATGGATTTTGAAAATTTTAAAAATTTAAAGAAATTTTTATCAAAATTTTCTCAAAAATTAATATCTTTGTAAGTAGTTTTGAGGATTTAAAAGTAAAGGGATTTTGAAAATTTATCAATTTTTATTAATATTAAACAATTTGTTTTTGTTTTTGTTTTTATACTAAAGACCTTAACGTGTTTTATTTTTATTGTTGTGAGCAATTTTGAAAGAATCCTGAATCGAATACTCCAGATGATAATTTTTTCTGAATTGTCAAAAAACAATAAGTTAGTATGAATATAAATATAAGTTAGTATAAATATAGATGATATGTATAGAGGTGCCCGTGGTGTAATGTTTATCGACATGGCTACTCGAGTTCAAATCCTAGACGAGACTGATTGCATTTCACATTGCACTAATACCCTTGGGAAAGGTATGAATCCAATTATTCTCCCTCCAGCTATGGGTAAATAGTAGGGCAGACTGTGTTCTTCAGCCTTGGTAAGGCAACTAGTCTAGGAGAAGGAAAACTCTGAATTCAAACCTGTTAAACACCGCTTAAAAATTGACCTTGTGTTATATCCTGCCCGAGCTGAGGGGTCGGTAAATATGATAAGACAAACACTTACTCATTTTCCTCATTAACTGCTTGCTTCTTCAGATGCGTCTAGTGCCTCCCCCCGACGTCGGGTCCTCTTCGTCGTCTCTCGCTCCTAGTTATTCTAACTGCCCTGCCTTTGGCTCCACTGCGACTCTAACTTCAGCATATATTTTCTTCAAATTATTCTTAACTATTGCTTTAATCAAATGTTGTCGCTAAAACTTTTTAATGACATGTCATGGCTTAATATCAGCTGATATCAACCTAATTTTTTTTATCATAATCTATTTTAGCTCACAGCTAATTCTAAAACAAACTTGTCAATTCTCATTTTGACCAGCGTTGACACGTTTGCACAAAGCCGGGGGTTACTCAAGTCTTGTGAACTTTACCACACGAAACCCCGCAGCTACAAACTGAAAGTTTTGCTAGAAAACAATTAGAAAACAGGTATGAATCCAATTATTCTCCCTCCAGCTATGGGTAAATGGTAGGACAGACTAGGTTCTTGGTGAGGCAACTAGTCTAGGAGAAGGAAAACTCTGAATTCAAACCTGTTAAACGCCGCTTAAAAAAATTGACCTTGTGTCATATCCTGCCCGAGCGGAGGGGTTGGGTAAATATGATAAATATAGATAATAAGTAATAAGGAAAAATAAGTAATTTAGTATAAATATAAGATACAATAAGTAATAAAAACAATAAGTTAGTATAAATATAAATTATTAAAGAAAAATTAATTTGAATAAAGTATATTGTCACTTTGTAGCACTGATTTAAATTAAAAAAAACGGGTCTTTGTTTGGAAATACCATCATTAGAAATAATTCACTAATATTTCTATGTTGTTTAATGACAAACATTTGGAAATATTTCAAATTAAAATTCTAATTAGTCTTTTGCTTATACGGTTTTATTTATTAAGTGTAAACACAAAAGATACAATATCACATTAACATTACACTGATTAGGGTTTAATAATAAAACCAAAACATTAACATAGGCATAATATTCAATTATAAAAAAAAATGAACCTCTTAATCCTTTATTTTTCAATGCTTTTTTATTCACATACCATCGGATTCGTTTCTATTTTCTCATATATTTCACACACACACACACACACATATATATGTATATTAGGATTATATATATATATATATATATATATATAATCCTAATTAATGACTCAACTGAAAGTCGGTGATATGTCATGTTAGTAGGCATAAAAAAGCATGGTTACTTGGATGATATTTTTTGTTTTTTGTTTGTTTTTTACTTTTTTAGAAATTTTTTTTATTTAAAAAAAAATTCTTGCCGGCCATTTTATCACTAAAATATTTTTTGGCCTCATCGTCTTTATAGTTAGAATTATCTGATTAATGAAACGCTGGTAGATTACTTCTGTTACGCGTTCGAATTTCGCTCAACTTAGAGAATTAAGCACTCTTACGTGATTCTGTAGGTTTTGGTTGTTTTTTTTCTTTTGACTAGGCATTGCGGCGTTGGTTGATTATTTTATTATTAATTTTTCTCATCTCATTTTACTGAAATCGTTGTTTTTTTACAGATCTCATGAGAAGAAATTAATCGAAATTCATTAAAATGGCGGATCTATCAGACTTTATGTGACCTTTTTGTCATATCCTGCCCGTGCGGTATACATATTTGTATATATATATATATATGTCATCATCATCATCATGTCGTGCCACTAGCACGGATATCCCTGACCCTCTCTCGCCAGTTGGTGCCTTGTGGGTTGTTGCTGCCTGGACTTGTTCAATATCGCTGCCTGGAAGAAACTGCGTTTCATTTTATCGGTCAGGTCTGATTTTCATATGATCGATAGCCTATCGATAGCTGTCCATGCCTTCGTTAGCCGTGTTTCGATGTCTTTTTCGGTTGATGAGACGCTGCTTTATATATATATATATATATATATATATATATATATATATATTTGATATGGAGGAAAAGCTTGACGGTAACTATACAAGAATGCTGCGAGCTGTATTGAGCAAGTTCCGGAGGCAACAACCCACAAAACCCACAGCAACTGTACGGCCACTTACCACCCATCAAGAAAACTATCCAAGTTAGACGAACCAGACATGCGGTACACTGTTCGAAATGTAAGGACGAACTCATAAACGGTGTACTGCTGTAGACCCCTTTACAAGGTCGGCCAGCTGGAACCGATATACAACAGCTCTGCGTTAATACAGAATGTTGCTTGGAGGACCTACCGGGAGCGATGGACGATAGAGACAGGTGGCAAGAGAGGGTCTGGGGATCCATGCTAGCAGTGTGACACGATGATGATGTACATATTTCTCTCGATGGATCTACCATTGCCACTTGGTTAAATTCACTTACAGTACGGCAGTGACAGTTTAAAATGTGGGAGGTATATCTGCTGCTCACCGTATATATATATATATATATATATATATGTGTGTGTGTGTGCTTGTGTGTGTGTGTGTGTGTGTGTGTGCGCGCGCGCACGCGCGTGGGTTTGAGCGTGTTCCAAAATGGATTAATTTATTTGAAGGGAAATTTCCTATGATAATTTTTCTTTTTCTTAGTTTTGTTACTATACCAATGTTAATGAGTTCCATCTACTCTTTTATTCACCCTTAGCTGTTGGTCTAATAACTGGATTCCCAAGAGTACTAACGCTATGAGAAATATCAACAGCTCCGTGCAGGATTTGAACTTGGACACCGTAAAATTTTATCGAAATGCAGGAAAACTTTTTCAAAAATAAGTTATATTAAATAACAAAACTGTTTTTATAAAATTTTAGTGTTTAGTTGTTATTTTGGTGTCTGTATTTTTACATTTATCAAGTAATCAGTACATTGCACAGTCGGTCTGGAAGGGGTGCTGTAGAATACAGGGGTAAGACATGCCCTCTTCCTAGTGATTGTCCTGTGGCTCAGTCGGTTGGGGCTGTAGAATACACCGACGGAACCCTCCAACGAATGTCCTGTATATGACACTAAACAATCTGATGGTGAGATTCCAACGATGCTGGAACTTTGGCGAATGTGAAGTACCCCTTCATTGCCATCACTCCCATGTCCACTCTATCCCGGAGTGGTGGCACCTGATAGGGTCCTATCTATAGGTCAAGTAGAAATAAACTGCGTACTTATGCTAAAGTAAATTGCATGAAAAGGAACTGATTATTTGTATAAGATGGATTTGGGCTGACCGATAAAATGAAACGCAGTTTCTTCCTGGTAGCGGTCGTGTCGATACTGCTATATGGATGCACTACTTGGACGCTAACTAAACGGCTGGAGAAGAAGCTAGACGGCAATTACACAAGAATGTTGCGAGAAATATTGAACAAGTCCAGGCGGCAACACCCCACAAGGCACCAACTATGCGACCACCTACTTCCCATCACGAAAACTATCCAAGCTAGACGAACCAGACATGCAGGACACTGCTGGAGAAGCAGTGGTGAGCTCATAAGTTATGTACTCCTATGGACCCCCGCATATGGCCAAGCAAAAGCAGGGCGACCAGCTCGAACATACATACAGCAGCTATGTGAGGCTACGGGATGTAGCCCTGAAGATCTGCCGGAGGCGATGAACGATAGGGAGAAGTAGCGAGAGAGAGTCAGGGATATCCGTGCCAGCGGCACGACATGATGATGATGATTATGCCAAAGTTTGATATGTTATAAAACCCAAACAAACCATATGTAGGGGTCCATAGGAGTACATCACTTATGAGCTCGTCTCTGCTTCTCCAGCAGTGTTCTGCATGTCTGGTTCGTCTAACTTGGATATTGGTTTCTTTGTTTAATGGCATATCAACCTTTGTAGGTTATTTTAATGCCAAATCTATTCTCCTAGAAGAACAGTAGTGGTACTATTTAACCCATAGGAGGGATCTAGCTTGGATAGTTTTCGTGATGGGAGGCAGGTGGCCGTATAGTTGGTGCCTTGTGGGGGTGTTGCCGCCAGGACTTGTTCAATATTGCTCGCAGCATTCTTGTGTAATTGCCTTCTAGTTTCTTCTCCAGCCGTTTAGTTAGCGTCCAAGTAGTGCATCCATATACCAGTATCGATACGACCGCTGCCTGGAGAAAAGTGCGTTTCATTTTATCGGTCAGGTCTGATTTCCATATGATCGATTGTCTATCGATAGCTGTCCATGCCTTCGTTAGCCGCGTGTCGGTGTCCTTTTCGGTTGATGAGACGCTGCTTCCTAGGTAGGTGAATTTGTCTACTAGTTTCAGAGAGGTTCCGTCTAATGTGGAGATGTCGCCTGTTTGATTATAGCACATATATTCCGTTTTGTGTGCATTGACATGGAAAACCAATGCCTGCGGCGGCTCGTTCCAGACTATGCAGTAGTGTTTCGGCTTGTTTGGGTGTGTTTAGACATTCATTTCTGCTGTGTATTATCAATATTCGCTTTAACTGATCCTGTTTGGGTTGTTTTGTACTGCCATTAGAAGAGATTTAATTTCTCTCTTGAGGTTTCCCTTTTTTTAGACATGTCCAGGTCTTCTCTTGTGGAATCTCAACAGTTTGTCGATTGAAGTATCCATATAGTTGTTTTTCTTTCCAGTTCTGTTTTCTAATTTTGTTGTTGTTATCATTATTATTATTATTATTATTATTATTATTATTATTTACTCATAAGAGTTTTTCACATCAGCGTTAGCTGATGGTTTTTCACTGGTGCCTGAGTGACAGCAAGTCTCCTCAAGTCTCCAGGACTCTTCTCCGTATTCTGGCGGTTCTCAATAATGTAGTAGTTTGGATGCTCTCCACTCGTCGGCCAACTTCCAAATCTTCCAGGCTCTTTAATAATCCTTTAGTTACCTTTCCAAAAGCACCAATCACAATTGGTATAATTGTCACCTTCATGTTCCATAGTTTTTTCAATTCTCTAGCAAGGTCGAGGTATCTATCGCTCTTTTCATATACTTTCAGTTTTATTCTGTGGTCAGCCGGGACAGCAAAGTCGACAATTTTACAGATTTTCTTTTTTTTTTTTGTTATTGATTATTATGAGTTCTGGTCTTCTGGCCGAGATTAGGTGATCCGTTTGTATATCAAAGTTCTGTAGGAGTTTTTGAGTGTCATTTTCTAGGACAGTTGCAAGGTTGTGCGTCTACCATTTGTTGGCATGGTCAAATCTAAATTTCTTGCATATTTCTCAGTGGATCACCTTGCCCACCCAGTCGTGTTTAGCGTTAGCTGATGACTTTTCACTGGAGTCTGAGTGACAGTAAGTCTCCTCAAGTCTCCAGGACTCTTCTCAGTATTATGGCCGTTTTCAATAATGCTGTCGTTTGGATGGTCTCCACTCGCCCGCCAACTTCCAAGTCCGCCAGGCCCTTTAATAATCCTTTAGTTACTGTGTTAAAAGCCCCAATCACAACTGGTACAATCGTCACATGTTCTATAGTTTTTTCAATTCTCTAGCAAGGTCGAGGTACTTAAACTTCTTTTCACATTCTTTTAGTTTTATTCTGCGGTCAGCCGGGATAGCAAAGTCGACAATTTTGCAACATTATTATTATTATTATTATTATTGTACTCCTTGTGAGATTTTTTTTTTTTTTGCACCACCACCAGCTGATAGCTTTCCGCTGGAGTTTGAGTGACAGCAAGTCTCCTCCAGTCTCCAGGAGTCTTCTCAGTATTCTGGCTGATCTCAACAATGTTATAGTTTGGATGGTCTCCACACTTTCTCTAATTTTCAAATCCTCCACTACCTCTACCAATCCTTTGGTGACTGTACCGAGTGCACCAATTACCATTGGTATCACCGTCATTTTCCTGTTCCATAAATTTTTCATGTTCCCTAACAAGGTCGAGGCATTCTTCTCTCTTTTTTTTTTCTTTCAATTTTACCTTGTGGTCATCCGGAACGTCAAAGTTCACTCTTCAGAAGGTTATCTTTACTGTTGTTGTTGTTGTTGTTGCTGTTGAATATCACAAGGTCTGATCGTCTGGCTGAGATTAGATGATCCGTTTGTATCTTAATTACTATTATTATTTCTTGTGAGTTTTTCCTTTGGAGTCTGAGTGAACGTAAGTTTTCTCATTTATCCGGTCAATCTAAACAATGCTGTAATTTATATGGTGTCGGCTCCTACCCTGATTTCCAATCTTCCAGCCCCGCCCCTCGAAACGTATAGAGACCGTTCTAAGTACTCCAACGACCATCGGTATTACCGTCATCCTCATGTTCCATAACTTTTTAAGTTCTCAGCCAAGGTGCAGGTACTTGTCTGTCTTTTTATTTTCTTTCATTACTTTGTGGTTCACCAGAACAGCAAAGTATATTCTTCTTAAATTTTTAAAATTTTTTTTTTTTGTAAATTACCATAAGGTTTAGTTTTCTGACCGAGATTATTATTATTATTATTATTATTATTATTATTATTATTATTATTATTATTCACTAAGCAGTCCGCTCTTTCTTCACTACATAATCTCTCTCTCTCTCTCTCTCTCTCTCTCTCTCTCTCTCTCTCCTTGTTTCCTTCTCTGTATTGCCAATTTCTTTTTCTCTACCCCAACCAAGTTTTCCATCCCCCAAGATTAATCGTATGCCGTTTCACTGTTTCGCGCATCTATTGAGTACACCACCTCCCATCAACCCCAGTGCCTAAGCCCGACCCTTATCAGTTGCAGGCCCGGCCGTCATTATAATTATCGGACCCAGATAACAACATCAATAGAATCCGTTGCTTCGAATTACAAGCAATTTCTGGACGTGATTTCACATCTATTACTGGTATGGTCCAATCGGCCTCAAATCATGGGCCCTACACACCCCGCCACACTCCGACCATCTCTCTCTCTCTCTCTCTCTCTCTCTCTCTCTCTCTCTCTCTCTCTATCTATCTATCTATCTAAAGTATTTTCTTACGCAAATTTCTTCTTCTTCTTCTTCTTCTTCTTCTTCTTCTTCTTCTTCTTCTTCTCTATGTCTTTCGACGACAATCGTTTAGTCATTATGAAAATTTTTTCTAGGTGCAATAAGATTCTTAGCGTCCGGTGTTAACTGTAGCTCACTTCACTTTCACAATCGATGTGGTGTCTCTTCAAATTTACTAACTTTGTATTCTAATGGAAAAAAAACTATTTTTATCCCCCCCTCTCTCTCTTTATTCATATCTATGTTTCTATGTATCTACCTATGTATTTATTTGTCAGTTTGCACACATCTATCAATCTATCTATCTATCTATCTATCTCAGTCTGTTCATATCTATCTATCTATCTATTTGTTTTTCTGTCATTCTTGTGTCAGAATTTTATTCATATCTAAGATCGATCCCATCTTTTCTCTCTCTCTCTTTCTCTCTCTCTCTCTCTATCTATCTATCTATCTATCTATCTATTTTAGTATATTCATATATATATATATATATATATATATATATATATATATATATATATATGTATATGTTTGTCTCTCTGCCTGTCTGTTTGAGTTTATTCATATCTAAGATCGATCCTATTCTTTTCCTTATCTATCTATCTATCTATCTTTGTTTTTATCTAGACATGTTCATATCTATCAATTTCTCTATCTCTCTAATATGTTTCTCTCTCTCTCCCTCTCCTTCTCTCTCCCTCTCTTTCTCTGTATATATATATATATATATTGGTCAATTCATATCTATCTCATTTTGTTTATTCATTCTCACTCCCTCCTCCCCCCATCTCTCTCCCTCTCTCTCTCTCTCCCTCTCTCTCTCCCTCTCTTGATATATATATATATATATATATATATATATATATATATATATATATATCAAGTAAATAATGACTGTGAATGTCCAAAGAATGAGTGCTCAATACACGACTATTTAACACAAAATATACCTGCAGAGGAAAAAATATATATTTTTGGTTAAAAAACAAGAAATTAGAAATTTCTTATATATATATATATAAACAAGAAATATCTAAATTTCTTATTTTTAAACAAAAAAATATATATTTTACTGACTGATATATATATATATATATATATATATATATATATATATATATATATATATATATATCAGTCAGTACATATCTATCTATCTATCTTTTTGCCCAGTTGGCCGAGACTGTAGAATACACCGACTGCCTCTCTGCAGAGGGTTATGACATCCCCGTAATGAGTGTTCAGGATATGACACTAGACAATCTGAGGGTGAGGTTCAAGCAATGCTGGAGCTTAGGGGAATGCGGAGTACCCCTTTGTTGCCATTGCTCCTAGGTCCACTCTGACTCGGCGTGATAGCACCTGATAGGGCCCTATCTATGGGTTAAATAGAACTAAAAGCATACTTATACTAAACTGAATTGTTTGACTAAACTGAATAGCTTGAAATAGAAATGTTTTTGACAAGTAAACTGTCATCATCATCATCATTGTGTTGTGCCGCTTGCACAGATATCCTTGACTCTCTCTCTCCATTTCTCCCTATCGTTCATCGCTCTTGCAGGTCCTCAGGGCTACATCCCTATCCTCACAGAGCTGCTGTACGTATGTTCGAGCTGGTCGTCCTGTCCTTGCTCGGCCATATGTGAGGGTCCATAGGAGAACATCACTTATGAGCTCGTCCCTGCTTCTCCAGCAGTGTCCTGCATGTCTGGTTCGTCTAGCTTGGATGGTTTTCGTGATGGGAGGTAGGTGGCCGTATAGTTGGTGCCTTGTAGGGTGTTGCTGCCAGGACTTATTCAATATTGCTCGCAGCATTCTTGTGCAATTGCCGTCTAGCTTCTTCTTCAGTCGTTTTGTTAGCGTCCAAGTGGTGAATCCATACTGCAGTATCGACACGATCGCTACTTGGAAGAAACTGCGTTTTATTTTATCGGTCAGGTCTGATTTCCATATGATCGATAGCTTATCGATAGCTGTCCCTGCCTTCGTTAGTTGTGTGTCAATGTCCTTTTCGGTTGATGAGACGCTGCTTCCTAGGTAAGTGAATTTGACTACCAGTTTCAGTGAGGTTCCGTTTAGTGTGGAAATGTCACCTGCTTGATTAAAGCATATATATTCAGTTTTGTGTGCATTGACATGGAGGCCAATGCTTGCGGTGGCTCGTTCCAAACTATGCAGTAGTGTTTCGGCTTGGTTGGGTGTATTTGCCAGTATCGCTATGTCATCGGCGTAGTCGGCGTCGGTAATTGTTTTTGCGGAGTACCTTCTGCTTCTCTTCTTTGTCAGCTCGAAGCCGTTTTCTCTGATTTTATCGATCGATGATCTAAGCACGTGGAGACACAGAATAGTTCGACATTGTAGCGGGAGTACTATAAGGGGACACACTAGCCCCATACCTCTTTATCATTAAACTGCACACATATTTAAACTGCTTGCTTCTGATAAACAGAATTGTTTGAAATGGAACTCTTTTTGACATTGAAACTGTACTTACACTAAACTGATTTGTTTAATATAGAACTGTTTTGACATTTAACTGAGTGCAAACAAAACCTGTACTTATGCTAAATTGAATCATCTGAATTAGAACTGCTTGAATAAACTGAATAGCTTGAAATAGAAATGTTTTTCACCATTAAACTGTACTTACATTTAAACTGCGTACTTATGCTAAAGTGAATTGTTTAGAATAGAACTATTTTCATAAAAATGGATTTGGCGTTAAATAACGCACCAAGGTTGATATGCCATAAAACCCAACCAACCAACCAACTAACCAACCATCTATCTATCTATCTATCTATCTATCTATCTATCTCAGTCTGTTTATTATATTTTCCTTCTTGCTCTCTCTTTTTCTGTTTCATTAGTTTGACTTATATTCATGTCCCATCGTTTCATTTACAAAAAATTTCTTTTTACCTGGGTAAATCAAAAGATTTGCACTATTTTGCTCACGTGAGACATATTTCGCTAGTTTCGGGTGCTTTTACTGAAGTCGAGAAGAAACCACACTCAACTGTGAGATGCTAAGCTCACCTGATACTCTCCAAATACTACTCATTGGATTTGCCTTGTAATACTGCTTTGCAATCCATAGTTTTATGACTACCCGTCCTTACCTTATCGTTGAGATTTTTGCAACCCGACTGAAATTTTTTGAACCGTCTGGTTACTGTACTGTCAATTGCACATTCTTTCGTACAAAAATATTTTTGATTGCATCTTCGATATGATGCCCCAGTTCGATCTCGTAAAATATAAAACTACATTGCCCCTTTCATTTGTGCGGCTTTCAAATCACTCACAGAGCGAAACAATGTCTGGATTTTGGCTGGCATTTGTTTTGGGAATATAAATTGCAAGATTATTCCATAATATTTTTCTTTGCATGGCTTTGAAAAACCAATATGAGCCATTGAACACACGGGTGATTTTTTTCATCGTGGTAAAAGTCTGATTAGAACCAGCCACACATTTATGATGAGCTGATAACAGATGAATGGTGTATCAATGTGCCACAGATTCTCCTCAGCTTTTGAATTCAGTCTTTCCTTCTCCTGGATTGGTTGTCTTATCAAGGCTAGAGAACCTACTCTGCCCTACTTAGTTGAAATACAAGCAGCCTCATCCACGACTGGAATCCATAGAGTCCATTTACTTACGGCGATAACCATTACGCTCTCAGGGGCATTGGCCAAATGAGTAGAGGGTTCACCTATGGTCCAGGAGACCGGGGTTCGATCCCTGGTTGAGTCATACCAAAGATTCAAAAATGGTACTTGATGCCGGTTTGCTTAACACTCAGAGTTAAAAGTAACGGATCAAGGGTAAGTTGCGTCAGAAGAAAAAGTGACTAGTTAACCGTATTTAAGACTTGCATAGATTTTTAACTTAGGATGATGTGCTGTTTAAGTGACTCACATCGACGCAAAAAATAATGTAAAGATTTTATTGGATTGGTTTCTTTGTTTAATGGCATATCAACCTTTGTAGGTTATTTAATGCCAAAGCTATTCTCCTAGAAGAACAGTAGTGGTACTATTTAACCCATAACGGTGAGGATACGGGGGTTCATACCTTTCCCAAGGGTATTTGCCCGAAAGTGAACGTAATAGCGCGACTGGAGTACGAACTCGCGTACTACGGTTCAGTAGTCCATCGCTTTAACCATTACACCACGAGGACACCTCTACTATAGGATTGAAGAGTTAAGCTGGTTGAAAAATTACACCATATAACATATCATCATACCATCTATTTATACTTATCCGCCTATTACAATTTATCTATCTTTTACAGTAGCAACTGGGGTCAGAAATCAAAGACACGAGTCTCGTACTGATGAAGTTGTATATCTTTATTTGCGCACGTGTTCAGCGTAAAAACAAATATACACATTCTCCAACTATACACTCTCCAACTTGAAAACTCTTTTTGCCT
>OY757944.1:8253387-8260887 GCA_963585895.1 Sepioteuthis lessoniana
CGTGGTAAATTCTATGAATGAATATAAACTATATTTCAAAATGTTTTTATGTAATGTTGGTAAATGTATTTGAAAAAGGGAAATATCATTGTTATTGTCATTTTGGCGTGACTCCGACGACAATTTACCCATCATCCTCAGTAATCATTTACTGACTATTATTATAATTACTTACTTGAAATCCAAGTGAAAACCAATTCTTCTTATTAAATATCAGTGGTTATTTTGTTGTATAGTGACCTATGACCCGGCCGAGCTGTCAAAATAGGAAATGCACCTATGTAAATAACTGGTGCATCCAGTCGAGGAATATCAGAATTATATCCTTGACCGTGGATGGGTTGAATGAGTGTAATTGTGACACCCACAAGAAGGGGGCGTTGAACTATTATATAACTCGGTGAAGACAGGAAGTCAGTTAGTTTGGAGACCAGACCCGTTGATGCTGTAGAGAAAGCCAGCACCCAGCAGAGTGGGCCCCCATATCCCCGGTTGAGCAGCACAGGAGAACGGGAAAGAAACGCGGTTATGGCCAATATAGTGGAGGTAAATATGTTGCATTTCTGTTCCGTTTCCAACTCCCTCTCACACACAACCCTTTCAAATAAAGTGAGAGGTTATATTTTTCTAGGAACTGTGTCGCTCGTCTTTATTATTGTGTCGTTATGATTTATGCATGCATCTGCATATGAGTATACAACAATTTGATCTGGTTGTTTTATCTTACTACGTATCAACCCTTTTAGGGTCATTTAACGCCAAATTAAATTTCAAACAATTCAGTTAATTATGAAAATATTTTTGTTTAAAAACGATTAAATGTCAAAACAGTTCAATTAAATATAAAAAAAGGTTCTTTTTCAAACCATTTACTTTAGCTTGAGTACGCAGTATAGTTCTATTTGACCCATAGATAGGACCCTAAGAGGTGCTACCAATCTGGGCCAGAGTGGACCTGAGAGTGATGGCAATGAAGGAGTACTCCGCATTCCCCAAAGCTCCAGTATTACTGGAACCTCATCATCAGAATGTTTAATATCATATCCAGAACACTCGTTGGGTGAGTCTTACGCCTCTGCAGAGAAGCAGTCCATGTATTCTACAGGCCCAGCCGATTGGTTAGTGTCATATCAGGACACTCGAGGTGGGGTTAACCACTCTGCTGAGGCACAGTCGGTGTATTCTACAGCCCCAGCCGACTAAGCCAGGTTATTTGAAACTATATCACAGTATGTAGATTATAAGTATTTGGATACAAAGAAACCATAAAATTTAAACTAGGAGATCGACGGAAAGGCTTGCAGGAGATTCCAAAGTTATCTACAGGGTGGAACGATAAAATTGTCGCCCTAGAAAAGACGACATGATTCCATTTCCATTTCATGAAAACTGGTTTTCTTTTTTTTTGTTGCAGACCATCTACTAGTTGGCCAGTTGTGTGCAAATCCCAAGAGCGATTGGAGCCTTCTATCATGCCTGAAAGTGACACAATGTTCAACAAGCAGGATCGGAGATGCGCCGCTGTACAACTCATTCTCTCTACCGATCCAAGTTATGACAACAAGACCATTGCCAGCACTCTCAAAATGCAAATCCGAACGGTTCAACGTGCCCAGGGTGATGAAAACAAAGTTTCTGGCTACGGTTATGGTCTTTGGTGTGCTTTCAAGTGAGGGCCACATCATGCCATCTCACATCTTTGAAGTCGGCTTGAAAGTCAATACTAAAGTGTACCTGGATGTGTTGAAGAGTGTGGTGATCCCCTGGTGCAATCAGGTGGCCGGTGGCAGACCCTAGGTGTGGCAGCAGGACTTGGCACCGGCCCACAAGTCCAAAGAGACCCAGGCTTGGCTTTAGAAAGAGTGCTACGACATTGTACCCTTCTCTCACTGGCCCCCCTCCTCCCCCGACCTGAACCCGCTGGACTACTTCGTTTGGTCATACGTCGAGAATATCCCCAACATGACGTGCCACAACACCAAAGCCAGCCTGGTCGCCGCCATCCGCCGAGTATTCGCCGAGCTCCCGTCAGCTCTTGTAGAAAAGGCATGCTCCCAGTTTCAGATCCGTACCGAGGCGGTGATTGAGGCTGAATTCGGCTTCATTGAATAGATGTCAGCTCTACTACATTATAAAGTTACCTGAATTAATTTTTTCAATAAAAATTTTAAAATAAAGCTGTAGTGTTGTTTTCTTTAGGACGACACTTTTATCGTTAAACCCTGTAGATGTCAGCTCTACTACATAATCAAGTTAGCTGAATTGATTTTTTTTCAATAAAAGTTTTAAAATAAAGCTGTAGTGTTGTTTTCTTTAGGACCACAATTTTATCGTTCCACCAGGTAGATGTCAGCTCTGCTACATAATCAAGTTAGCTGAATTGATTTTTTTTCAATAAAAGTTTTAAAATAAAGCTGTAGTGTTGTTTTCTTTAGGACGACAATTTTATCGTTTCACCTGGTAGATGTCAGCTCTGCAAAATAATCATATGTCGATGCTGTGGTTGAAGTTAATGGTGAATTCTTTGAATGAATTTAATCCAGAATCATCTTCATCATCATGTCGTGCCGCTAGCACGGATATCCCTGACCCTCTCTCGCCACTTCTCCCTATCATTCATCGCCTCTAGCAGGTCTTCAGGGTTAAATCCTGTGTCCTCACATAGCTGCTGTATGTAAGTTCGAGCTGGCGGTCCTGCTTTTGCTTGGTCATATGTGGGGGTACATAGAAGTACATCCCTTATGAGCTCGTCCTTGCTTCTCCAGCAGTGTCCTGAGTGTCTGGTTCGTCTAACTTGGATAGTTTTCGTGATGGGAGGCAAGTGGCCGTATAGTTGGTGTCTCGTGGGGTGTTGTCACCAGGACTTGTTCAATATTGATGGTAAATGTATTTGATAAACAGAAATGACAGTGTTATTTTCATTTTTACGTAATTCAGACGACAATTCACCCCACGCACTCGTTAAAGAAAAAAACGATTCAGTGTGTGCGTGTGCGTGTGCACGCGTGACAGGACCTGAAGTAAACAATTGGCCAGCAATGATTTAGTATTTACGGGTCTTTGACGAACAGGAAGAGTAATAAAACAATAGTCTTATTAGAGAGAAGCTAAAGCGATCGTCGAGGAGTGGTGGGGGGAGTTAATCGAGCGAAGACGAGAGGAGTTGGGGGTGGGATGAATAATAGATAAATGAAGTGAGGAGGGGAAGATAGAGAAAAAATGGTCGTCTGGGTTTGACCAATAGGAAGAGAGGAAATTTAATTTAGATTTTCAGTGAAAAGCGAGAATGAGAAAAAAAAGAGACAAAGACTCGGAAAAGAAAGAAAGAAAGAAAGAAAGAAAGAAAGAAAGAAATTACTTTGAAAATGTTTAAGAAAGAAAGAAAGAAAGAAAGAAAGAAAGAAAGAAGGAAAGAATTAAATTGAAAATGTTAAAGAAAGAAAGAAAGAAAGAGAGAAAGAAAGAATCATATTGAAAATGTGAAAGAAAGAAAGAAAGAAAGAAATTACATTGAACATGTTAAAGAAAGAAAGAAAGAAAGAAAGAAAAAAAGAAAGAAAGAAAGAATCATATTGAAAATGTGAAAGAAAGAAAGAAAGAAAGAAAGAAAGAAATTACATTGAACATGTTAAAGAAAGAAAGAAAGAAAGAAAGAATCATATTGAAAATGTGAAAGAAAGAAAGAAAGAAAGAAAGAAAGAAAGAAAGAATTACATTGAAAATGTTTTAAAAAGACAGAAAGAAAAAAGGAAAGAAAGAAAGAAAGATATTGAAAATGTGAAAGAAAGAAAGAAAGAAAGAAAGAATTACATTGAAAATGTGAAAGAAAGAAAGAAAGAAAGAAAGAAAGAAAGAAAGAAATTACATTGAACATGTTAAAGAAAGAAAGAAAGAAAGAAAGAATCATATTGAAAATGTGAAAGAAAGAAAGAAAGAATCATATTGAAAATGTGAAAGAAAGAAAGAAAGAATCATATTGAAAATGTGAAAGAAAGAAAGAAAGAAAGAAAGAATTACATTGAAAATGTTTAAAAAAAGACAGAAAGAAAGAAAGAAAGAAAGATATTGAAAATGTGAAAGAAAGAAAGAAAGAAAGAAAGAAAGAAAGAAAGAAATTGTATTGAAAATGTTTAAGAAAGAAAGAGAGAAAGAAAGAATGAAAGAAAGACTTACATTGAAAGTGTGAAAGAAAAAAAAGAAAGAAAGAAAGAAAAAATCATACTGAAAACGTGAAAGAAAGAAAGAAAGAAAGAAAGAAAGAAACAAACAAACAAACAAACAAACAAATTACATTGAAAATTTTTAAGAAAGAAAGAAAGAAAGAAAGAAAGAATCATATTGAAAGAAAGAAAGAAAGAAAGAAGGAAATTACTTTAAAATGTTTAAGAAAGAAAGAAAGAAAGAAAGAAAGAAATTACATTGAAAATTTTAAAGAAAGAAAGAAAGAAAGAATCATAAAGAAAGAAAGAAAAATTTGAAACAGAATAAACCCATGAAACATCTTTAAAAAAGAGAGTTAAAAAAAAAAGAATCATTTGACAAAGAAGAACGTTTAAAAAAAAAAAAAAGAAAGAAACAGTCGTTTAATTTACATACTGATTGCTTGGCGGCCATTCGTGATAATAACGACCTTTTTTGAAACAAATCAGATAATGCCATGTTTTCTATCTATTTATTTTTTTGTCTCTCCATCTGGAACGTTTGGAAACACGTGTAAAGATAATTACACTCATTGATCGTGACTATATTTTGGGTGCTTAAGGGACTTGCCAGAACAAGGGTTAATCAACAAGGGTTAAAATTGGGAGAATAACTCAAGCGACTGAAATACGGGAAGTCGGTTATTTTTCCCTTATTTTTCTTTATATCGATACGGAAATGCCTTGAAGGTTAGGGCCATTTACCGAAGATAAATTCGGGACTGCTCAGATTTTAGTTACTTACACGAAAACTTTAACAGCGTGGGGTTGTGGACAGTCAACTTGGATTTTTCTTTGTCTGTCTGATTGTCTGTCTATCTATCTCTCTCACGCACACACACACGCACTTATTAGGGCTGTAGAATACGCGGACTGCACTTCAACGAGTGTCCTAATATTACGGTAAATTGCATCTGATGGTGAGACTACAATCGTGGAGTTTCGGAGAATCAATGGTGGTAGTGCACAATCATTTGCAAACGATCAATTAAATGATGTAGTTAAATAGTACCACTCTTGTTCTTCTAGAAGGATGGCTTTGGTATTTAATAACCCTCGAAGGTTGATATGCCATTAAAAATAAAGACACCAAGCCAAACCATATACAATTTGATATATATACTTACAGATACACATATTCTTTTTTTTTCTGCTTTAGTTGCTGATGAAGGTTTGATCAGCAAATACTGCCATCATTTAAAAATCGTATTTAACACCTTGTAATAAGAGTTCAGTGTCCTCTAAACAAGGTTTCCTGTGTGCAGATTCCCAGGATGACTATTGCCAACGATGACAGGCAGGAGAAATTTGAAACGATGTCTTCTCAGCATAAACAGTTCATATCTTGACGTGGATTTGTTTGGAAATATTATGGCTGAGAGAAGGGGCGGCTGCTTAGCAACAGGGCATTCAGGCACGTTGGCAGCATGTGATTTTTAAAGTGATGGACAGAAGAAAGAACCAGTACACACACACACACACACATATATATATATATATATATACAATTTTGTAAACTCTAACCATTGTCGGAAATGGACTAGGCAGCCCGTGTTCGAATCCTGGATAAGGTTGTTGTCGTTTGGAAAGACATGAATGCAACCATTTTTTTCGAGCTGCTCATAAAACTGGTCGTGGAGAAGGAAAACATGAAATTTCAAACGAGCTGTACTCTGCTTTAAAAGGACCTTGTGTCCTTTCCTGCAACTTGCGGAGGGTTTGGGTAAACAGACGAACGCAAACATGCACACATATATATGAAAAAAACATATACAGACATACATACATAAAGATACACTTACACACTCATATACACATACACATACAGACACAGATACAGACATAGACAGACACACACACACACACACACACATATATATATATATATATATACAATTTTGTAAACTCTAACCATTGTCGGAAATGGACTAGGCAGCCCGTGTTCGAATCCTGGATAAGGTTGTTGGCGTTTGGAAAGACATGAATGCAACCATTTTTTTCGAGCTGCTCATAAAACTGGTCGTGGAGAAGGAAAATATGAAATTTCAAACGAGCTGTACTCTGCTTTAAAAGGACCTTGTGTCCTTTCCTGCAACTTGCGGAGGGTTTGGGTAAACAGACGAACGCAAACATGCACACATATATATGAAAAAAACATATACAGACATACATACATAAAGATACACTTACACACTCATATACACATACACATACAGACACAGATACAGACATAGACAGACACTCACACACACACACACGCACACACATACACACACAAGTAAGTTCTGATAATTTTTATCTTATTCTGATAATTTTTAGCTCCTTCTAATAATTTTTCTTTCATTCTGATAATTTTTCCTTGGGGAAATGCGGAGTACCCCTTCGTTACCATCACTCCCAGGTCCACTCTGGCCTGGAGTCGTAGTACCTGATAGGATCCTATCAATGAGTCAAATAGAACTAAACTGTGTACTTATGCTAAACTGAATTACTTGAAAAAGAACTGTTCGAAGACTTAAACTGCGTACTTATGCTAAACTGAATTAGTTGAAATAGAACTGTTGATAAATATAAACTGCATAAAAAAAAGTGAGTAGAAATGAGGAATGTATGTAATTCCCTTACTTTTTCTTTCTTCACTGTTTTCATCTCATCTCATTATCTTCATGTACCATCAGCACAGATATCCCTGACCCTCTTACGCCACTCCTCCCTATCGTTCATTGCTTCTGGCAGGTCCTCAGGGCTACACCCCGTATCCTCACACAGCTGCTGTATGTAGGTTCCAGCTGGTCGCCTTGCTTTTGCTCGGCCATGTGAAGGGTTCCATAGGAGTACATCACTTACGAGCTCGTCCCTACTTCTCCAGCAGTGTCCTGGATGTCTTTTTCGGCTAACTTTGATAGTTTTCGTGATGGGTGGTAGGTGGCTGTACAGCTACTGCTTTGTGGGGGGGGGGTTCCCCCAGGACTTGTTCAATGTTGCTCACAGCATTTTTGTTTCATTTTATTTGTACCATTTCTTTCGTTTATTTTCTTTTCTCCCCCCCCCCCCAATCGGCTGGACCTGTAGAATACATCGACTGCTTCTCTGCTGAGGCTTAAGACTCGCCTAACGAGTGTTCTGGATATGATATTAAACATTCTGATGATGAGATTCTAGTAATGCTGGAGCATTGGGGAATGTGGATTACCCCTTCATTACCATCACTTCCTGGTCCACTCTGCCCCAGAGTGGTAGCACCTGATACGGTCCAATCAATGGGTCAAATAGAACTAAACTGCATACTTATGCTAAACTA
>OY757944.1:8268387-8371799 GCA_963585895.1 Sepioteuthis lessoniana
AGCTAGACGAACCAGACATGCAGGACACTGCTGGAGAAGCAGGGACGAGCTCATAAGTGATGTACTCCTATTGACCCCTACAATTAGACGGCAATTATACAAGAATGTTGCGAGCAATATTGAACAAGTCCTGGCAGCAACACCCCACAAGGTACCAACTATACGGTCCCTACCACCTATCACGAAAACTATCCAAGCTAGACGAACCAGACATGCCGGGCACTGCTGGAGAAGCAAGGACAAGCTCGTAAGTGATGTACTCCAGTGGACCCCCGCATATGGTCAATCAAAAGCAGGACGACCAACTTTAAATTTCATACAGCAGCTATGTGATGATACGGGGTGTAACCCTGAAGACCTGCCGGGGGTGATGAATGATAGGGAGACGTGTAGAAAGAGGGTCTGGGATATCCGTGCTTGCCGCACGACATGATGATGATGATGATTCTTAATGTTAATATGCCAGTCGCTTCGGATCATTTCATTAACCCACACGACAATAAAGCTCTCCGCTCGATTATTCCCCCATTTCCACGTTTAACCATTATTTTCACACATTCGGGCAATCATTTTTCAAATGATATTAGCATCATTATAAAGGTACTATTTACCAACCCCTCCGCTCGGGCAGGATATGACACAAGGTCGATTTTTAAGCGGAGTTTAACAGGTTTGAATTCAGAGTTTTCCTTCTCCTAGACTAGTTGCCTCACCAAGGCTGAAGAACCTAGTCCGTCGTACTATTTACCCATAGCTGGAGGGAGAATAAGGGGGTTCATACCTTTCCCAAGGGTATTTGCCCGAAAGTGAACGTAATAGCGCGACTGGAGTACGAACTCGCGTACTACGATTCTGCAGTTCATCGCTTTAACCATTACACCACGAGGACACCCCCATCATTATAAAGGTACACAGTTAAATTGTTTCAAGTATTTCATTGGCCTAGTGCGTAGAGTGTTTGCGAATAGTCCGGGAGACCTGAGTTCAGTCCCAGGTCGCGTCATACCAAAGACTTTAAAAATGGTACTTGATGCCTCTTTGCTTAACACTCAGTATTATAAGGTAAGAATCAAGGGTAAAATTGAGCAATCCAGGGGAAGGAGTAGCGCCCTCCCCTACACTTCGGTGTAGCAGCTATCGAAAAGGGAGCCTTCTGGTTGCCCTCGACTACGGTCGCCAACTTTACTTTTTACAACTTATTTCATTTGAGCTGAATATATCGTTATATCTTCTTTTTTCAATTCAATTCAATAGCAATGATTGTTATTGCTATCTTCTTTGATGATAGCGGCTTTATATGTCATAATAATAGAACAATTACGCTAACCCAGTCAAGTGGGGCTGTAGAATACACCGACCGGATTGCTGCAGAGGTGTAAGACCACCTCCAACAAGTTTAGTTCTATTTGACCCTCAGATATGACCCTATCAGGTGCTACCAAGATATGAAACTCAATCTAATGTTGAGGCTCCAGTCCTGAAGTACTGTCGAATAAGGATTACCTCTTTATTGCCATTTCTCCCATGTACACTCTGTCCCGGAGTGGTAGCACCTGAAAGGGTCCAATCTATTGGTCAAATAAACATTTAAACTAAGTACAAGAGATGATGACCCAGTCGCCCGGAGCTGTAGAATATACCAACTGCACCTCTGCAGAGGGCTATGATCCCCGAACAAGTGTCCTAGGGTGTCTTAAACAATCTGGTGGTAAGAATCTAGTAATGCTGGAGCTTTGGGGAATGCGGAGTACTCCTTTATAGCCATCGCTTCCAAATCCACACTGAGCCGGAGTGGTAGCACCTGATAGGGTCATATCTGAGGGTCAAATAGAATTAAACTTTAATTATGCTCAACTGAATTGTTTGAAATGGAACTGTTTTTTCTGCTAAACTGAATTGCTTGAAACAGAACTGTTTTTGACATTGAAACTGTACTTAAGCTAAACTGAATTATTTGAAATAGAACTGTTTTGACATGCAACTGTTCATAAAAAATTATACTTTTACAAAACTGTATTATTTAAATTAGAACTGTTTAACTAAACTGAATAGCTTGAAAGAGAAGTATTTTTGATAATTAAACTGTGTATTTATGCTAAACTGAATTGTTTAAAATAGAATTGTTTATTTTTATAAAAATGTATTTGGCATTAAATAACCTACAAAGGTTTATATGCCATTAAACCCAAACAGACAAACTGTTCGGTATGACCAACCTTTCCGACATAATGAGCTGTTACATCTACCATATATGGCAGTAGCTCTAATACCAGTACGAGTACCAGTCCAGATCAGTCTGAGACCAGTCTACGATCAGTCTACGTCTACGAGTCTGAAGAGCTGTTTCCTATTGTGGATGTGTATCCTTACAATAATCCTATGTTCCTACTACTAACAGTCTCTCTCTTGTAAATACTCTTTCCTGTAAATATAACTATTTTCTTCACATATCGTGGTTTGTCTTATTATTACTACTACCTGTGTTTACTAACCAGAACACAACACAAACAAACAAATGACTTGTTTTAAATTGAATTGATAGAAATAGAACTGTTCGATCATTTAACTGTGCGAAAATGACTGTCTAATTGAATTGCTAGTGATACATAGAAAACTTGGAACCATTTTACCATGTGCGGACGGATGAATAATGTTGAATAGAATTCTTTGAGTCAAAAAGAAAACTTGAAACCCTTTTACTGTACTTAAATTGAATTGGTATTGCATAGAAATACTTGGAAATATTTGGCAATTCACTTATAGATGATATATGTACATCCATTTAAATGTGTGCAGACTTATGACTGCAGTAGAAAAATCTTTGTTTTGTTTGTTTGTTTTGTTTTACGGCATATCAACTTCATCGGTCATTTAATGCCGAATCAAGTTAAAGAAAATTAGTCTGAAAAGAAATTCAAAGGAGAGGTCTTAGGAATTAATGATAAACTTTAGATAATTAGTTGGTTATTTGTTTTTGTTTTTTTATTTGGAGTTTATTTGTAGGGAATCCTGATCTTAGAAAACAGTGAAATAGGTTGGGGAAGGGATCAGTTTGTAAGAATATATCTAGTAAAGAAAGATGATTGATCAGATGGTCCTCATCGAATACGATGGACAAAGTAGAAGAATACACACACACACATACACACACACACACACATATATATATATATATATATATATATATATATATAACTGAAAGTGTAACACACAGGAACAACAGATAGAGAGGTAATTCTATAATTACAGGTGATCATAAGATCATTATCATAAATCTTACAATTATTATTTCACTCCTCGTTAATTCTTAACGCCTGCGTTAGCTGGTGGTATTTCACCGGAGTCTTAGAGACAGCAAGTCCCTTCAGGAATCCATGACTCATCTAAGCACAGTATCACACTAAACAATCTGACGGTGATGTTCTAGTAATAGTGGAGCTTTGGGGAATGTGGAGTACCCCTTCATTGCAATTTCTCCCAGGTTCACTCGGTCCGGAGTGGTAGCACTTGATAGGGCCCTATCTATGTGTTAAATAAAACTAATGGCATACTTATGCTAAACTGAATTGTTTGACTAAGCAGAATAGTTTGAAATAGAAATATTTTTGATAATTAGACCTTACTTACCTTTAAATTGCGTCCTCATGCTAAACTGAATTATTTGAAATGGAATTTTTTTGACATTGAAACTGTATTTACACTAAACTGAATTTTTTAGCTGAATTAGTACTGCTTGACTAAACTGAATAGCTTGAAATATAAATGTTTTTCACAATTAAACTGTACTTACATTTTAAAAGCGTACTTACGCTAAACTGAATTATTTGAAATAGAACTATTTTTCAGAAAAATGGATTATTTTTTCTTTCATCTCCACTCGTTTGATAGTGTCCGTTTTCAATATTTCCAACTACATGTATTTTCCTTTGCTTCAAGCGTTTTGATTCTTTCTTGATTTAGCCGTTCTATTTCTTCTACTATTTGTCTTGTTCCCCTTTTCATAATCGGCATGGCACATTTTTATGCTAAAGTCCATTCCTGCATCCTGGCTGTATATTCTTATTATTTGTGCCAGAATCACCAGCTCTTTTTCATTTTTTGCAAACCGCTTCATGTTGTCTATGTACATATGGTGATTCAAATTTTATTGTGATTTTGTAAGTTTGTAGCGCCTTGTGTACTTCTTAAGTATTTGATCGAATGGCATTATTGCTATTTCAAATAGTAATGGCGAAAGCACATCTCCTTCGATAATACCTCTTTATATATTCACATCTGCTAAAGTTTTTCTTCCTGCTGTTATTTATATTTTCTAGTTTTTCATGACTTCTGTGATGAATTTTCTGACTTTGTTGAATATTCGTTACTTTTCTGACAGCCTTGCAGGGTCATATCATAGGTCACTTTTTTTATATCAATCCATGCCTTGGCTACATTTTTCCGCCTTGCTTTGCTCTTCTTGAGAATGTATTGATCAATGAATCGTGAATCAGCTGTTTCTCTTGTTCCCTTGTGGCGTTCATTCTGTTCTTTTGAGCGGCATACAAACGAGCAAGCGATCTTCAACCTCATCTGTACTGTTAAGATTTTGCACATCATACGTAGACATATTATAGGTCTATAGTTGTTTGGGATGGCTTCTTTTGGGCTGCCTTTCTGGATCATGGTAATTTTTTTATCCTTAGTCACCATCGGATATTCCTGATTCATATAGGCTTCTACACAGCCAATCTCTCAAGGATGGACGTGAATATTTTTAGAATCGATGGATAGCATAATGGCCTGGCGCCTTCCAATTCGGTATTTTTTTACATTAATTAAAGATGATGATTATGATAAGTAATATTGATATTGGTTAATTTGGCTTAGCGGGGAGAGTGTTTGCCCATGACCTGGGAGACCTGGATTCCATCTCAGGTTGAGTAATACCAAAAACTCAAAGAATGGTGCTTGATGCGTCCTTGCTTAACTCACAGTATTATGAGGTACGGAACAATCCAGGAAAAGGAATAGCACCCTCTCCTACAACTCGGTGTAGTAGCTATTGAAAAGGGAGCCTTTGGGTCTCCCTCGACAACGGTTACCAACTTACTTTACTTACATTAGTTAGTTATTGAGTTTGTAGTCACGAATTATGAGTTAGTTAAAAAAACAACTTTAAGTTAAAGAGTTAATTGCATGCGAATATCAAATAATTCACGTGTCGCATCAAATGGCCGGATATGAAAGGTTCTTTTAAATCTACAGCTGGCAGGATGTTTAAAATAATCATTTTTCATGTGATGTCGGCTGGCTTAGAGATGACGGGTTTATGGAAAGTTTTAATGACACGTGTTCTTATCATCATTAGTTAATAAGATGATTAATAATATATATGAGAGAGTTATTTAGTTAGTAGAGTTCAGAGTCGTGTCAGTCAGAGAGGGTTGCAGTTAATCTGACATATTCGGGTCCAAGGGACGATCAGGCTTACGGGGGTGATGGGATGACGTAATTAAGTCGGTGTTTTAATCGGTCGTCTCCCACGAATGAACACCTGTAATTCTTTCTATCTATTTTTCTCGTTTCGGTGATGACTGCCTTGTGAAATGTTGGAGACTGTAATAAATTTTCCTATCTGATGAAACAACGGAGTCACTTTGTATTGACATAACATAAAACCAAATCATATTCTGGGTCTCGTAGGATAACACTTTATTTATATCTGCGTGTGGAGTATTATCTCATTTATATTTGATATCTTCATTGGCATTTGATGCCATAACGTAACGCTTTTTTGAGAGTTGCCCTGAGCGATTTCGAATGTAACTGGTAATTACCGTAAATTGTTCTGTATGTGCCGACTTTTTAAACCCGATAAAATCTCCAAATTTAAGGGTCGACTTATACGGCAGGGATAAAATCCATACATTTTTCACACGGTGGTCAAATAGTCGAACAATACGCCTTACAATTAATATATGCCACTTATCGAAACTCTAGCAGACTGCCACAATTATTTCCAATTGAAAATCGTGTTTGGTAAACATATTCAACAAATTATCATTGAGATGAATAGAAAATCGAACTACAATACAAATTAAGTATCATATTAACGCTTTAACACACGCCGTTTCTGACAGTTGAAGCACTGACAATAAACACTAAGCGGAACATCACAACACCAAGGCGGCTAGTCAGACAACTACCGTATGTTGTTTCTCTGTGCAAATTCACGATAGTGCAATAGATTATGAATTCATATGAATATAACCTCTTTGTATACGATTTGCATGTTTCATATATGGCAAATGTAATGTTATTTATCCATTCGGTTTTTCTGCTATATTCTTTCTGTTCCCATATTTTGCTCCGAAATTGTTTTGATTCCTTTGCGTCCGGTTGTTGGTTAGCCTTCATTTGGTGAGTGTACCAAAAGCATTAATTACAACTGGTATCACCGTCACTTTCATGTTCCACAATTTTTTTTCAATTCCCTTGTAAGGTCCTGCTATTTATCATTCTTTTCGCTTTCTTTCAATTTTACTCTGTGGTCAGCCGGGACAGCAAAGTCGTCAATTTTGCAAGTTCTCTTTTGTTGTTGTTGTTGTTGATTATTACAAGGTCTGGCCGAAATTAGGTCAGCCGTTTGTATCTCAAAATGCCAGAGGAGTTTGTGTGTCTCATTCTCCAGGACGGATTCTGAGTTGTGCATATACAATTTTTTCGCAGGGCTAAACTTCAGTTTCTTGCACTATTCCCAATGGATCACCTTGCCCTCCTAGTCGTGTCTAGTCTTATACCCTTTCTGTACTAATTTGCTGCATTCTCTTATTATGTGATTGATCGTTTCATCTCTGTCACCATATGACCCACTTCTGCTGTTTTGTTGCGTCTTATCTATTCTTGCTTTGGTATGATGGGTCTTTAAAGCGTTCGAAGATTGGTTTGGTTTAGTTTGGTTTTATGGCATATCAACTATTGTAGGATACCTAATGCCAAATCTATTTTTATACATATAAACAGTTCTATTTCAAACCAATCAGTTTTGCATGAGTACATAGTTTATTTTTATTTTACATATAGATAGGATCCTATCAGGTGCTATCTCTCAGGGCCAGAGTGGAACTAGGAGTGATAGCAACAAAGGTCACTCCGCATTCCCCCAAAACTCAAACATTACAGGAGCCTCACTATCAGATTGTTTGGTGTCATATACAGTATACTCTTCCCGGGGGGGTCTTATCCCTCAGTCGAGATGCAGTCGGTGTATTCTACGGCTCTAGCCGAGGGGACCAACAAGTAGAAGTGATTCTCTCTAAAGGATTTCCCTTTCTTAGCCACGTCCACGGTTTTTCGTGTGAGATGTCACTTGTTAGTCGTTTATAACGTCCATAAAGTTGGGTTTTTTTTTAGATGCTTGTAACAATTTTTAAGCCACATTTTTATCTGAGACTTCTAATAATCATATTTACCAGGATATGAAACAAGGTCAATTTTTTAAGCGGGGTTTAACAGGTTTGAATTCAGAGTTTTCCTTCTCCTAGACTAGTTGCCTCACCAAGGCTGAAGAACCCAGTCTGTCCTACTATTTACCCATAGCTGGAGGGAGAATAATTGGATTCATACCTTTCCCAAGGGTATTAGTGCAATGTGAAATGTATTCAGTCCAGGATTTGAACTCGTGCCGCCGTGTCCAATTCCTGCGACGATAACCATTACACTACGGGCATCTCCTTCTGAGACTTCGAATAATAGAATGTTTTTCTTAGCATGTTGAACATGATCCTATTTACCCAACCCCTCCGCTCGGGCAGGATATGACACAAGGTCAATTTTTAAGCGGAGTTTAACAGGTTTGAATTCAGAGTTTTCCTTCTCATAGACTAGTTGCCTCACCAAGGCTGAAGAACCTAGTCTACCCTACTATTTACCCATATTTGGAGGGAGAATAATTGGATTCATACCTTTCCCAAGGGTATTAGTGCTATATGAAATGCAATGAGTTTCGTCCAGGATTTGAACTCGTGTCACCGAGTTCATTTCATGTTGAACATGATAGAACTGAATTTATCGGCATAATGTTTTGCATTTCAGATCGAATTTGTTTTTCTGTGATTTTTGCTCACTGTGTGTATAAGTACTCTTTTTTCTCAGTGCTCCTATTACTACTGGGCTCTCTTTCAATCTCTCTCTATCTCTATCTCTCAATCTATCTCTCTCCCTCAATCCCTCACATACATACGCACTCTCTCGCTCAATCTCTCTCTCTCTCTCTCTCAATCTCTCACTCTGAATCTTTCTCTCCCTCTTAATCCCTCACACACATACGCACTCTCACTCTCTCTCAATCTCTCTCTCTCAATCTCTCTCTCAATCCCTCACACACATACGCACTCTCTCTCTCTCTCCCAATCTCTCTCTCAGTCTCTCTCTCTCTCCCCCTCTCAATTCCTTACACACATACGCACTCTCACTCTCTCTCAATCTCTCTCTCTCTCTCTCTCTCTCTCTCTCTCTCTCTGCTAATTCTTCTTTCTTCCCGCCAAAGAAATCAAGAAAAAAGAAGCAGATGCCTTCTTTTTTCATCTTCCTTAGATGAAGAGAGCATTTCTCGACTTCCCTGACTTCTGGTTAAAACCCCCACCCAATACATCGACTCTGTTCAAACAAACAAACAAACAAACAAACTGGACATGATAAACTGACTGATAACTTCAAGCGAACACTGATCCAACTCCAGTGTGACCACCGTCCCGTTCCCAGGCCACCCCATCCAACCTCTTCCTCCCCCGCAAAAAAAAAGTAAGCAATGTGGCTGGAGGGTCATATCTTCGAGGGCAAGGCGGGAGGGATATTTTTACGGGAGAGACTGATCTATAAACACTTAAAAGGAAAGAAGAAGAAAAAAAGCCGACCTACATAAGAATCTCTATAAGGGATTCTTTTTTTTAAGAGGGAGGACGGCTCGTTAAGGTCGGGTCCGTTTGACATTGAATAATGTGTAAATAGTCTACAAGTTGAAATGTTGGGGGGGGGTAGTAGGATTTTTTTGATTTTTCTTTATGTTACTTTTTTATATTTGTTTTTTGTCGTCATGTCGCAGGCATTTAGAAATAAAATAAGCATGATAGACGATGAATTTTGACATGTTGTTGTGGTGTGGGTTTTGGTGAACAAAAAGATAGCCTTCGGTTCATGTAATTAAGAAAGCTTAGTTTGGTTTGGTTTGGTTTCTTTGTTTAATGGCATATCAACCTTCGTGGATTATTTAATGTCAAAGCCATACTCCTAGAAGAACAGGGCTTAGTTTGTGTGGCATAAGGCAAAATTATGGAGCAGCATAGGAATCACTGAACAAATCATCATCATCATCATGTCGTGCCGCCAGCACGGATATCCCTGACCCTCTCTCGCCACTTCTCCCTATCGTTCATCGCCTCTGGCCGGTCTTCTGGGGTACTTCCCGTATCCTCACACAGCTGCTGTATGTATGTTCTAACTGGTCGTCCTGCTTTAGCTCGGCCACGTGTGGGGGGCCATAGGAGTACATCACTTATGAGCTCGTCTCTACTCTCCCAGCAGTGTCCTGCGTGCCTGGTTCGACTAACTTGGATAGTTTTCGTGATGGGAGGTAGGTGGCCGTATAGTTGGTGCTTTGTGAGGTGTTGCCGCCAGGACTTATTTAATATTGCTCGCAACATTCTTGTGTAGTTGCCGTATAGCTTCTTCTCCAGCCGTTTTGTTAACGCCCAAGTGGTGCATCCACACAGCAGTATCGACACGACCACTGCTTGGAAGAAACTACGTTTCATTTTAACGGTCAGGTCTGATTTCCATATGACCGATAGTTTATCGATAGTTGTCCATGCATTCGTTATCCGCGTGTCGATGTCTTTTTCGGTTGATGAGGCACTGAACAAATAGAAGACATATTTCACTTTATTTAATTTCGTCTACATTGCTGTTAGCCTAATGAGTAGAGTTCGCCAATTGTCCAGGAGACCGGGGTTCAATCCTAGGTCAAGTCATACCAAAGACTCAAAAAATGGTACTTGATGCCACGTTGCTTGGCACTCAGCACTATAAGATGATGATTAAAATTAAAGTGGAGCAATCCAGGAAATGTAGTGTAGTAGCTATTGAAAGGGGAGTCCTCAAGTCACCCTTGACTGAGGTCGCTAACTTTACTTACATTGCCCACCCTATCCACGAGGTTTAGAATACCCTAACCCTAACATCTGCAGAGAGGGAGACCCCCACTTAAAAATGACGTTATGAATATAATAGTAATCAGCATTTGAAGGTATTGAAATATTCTAGCACAATAATAAACGACTTTATTGTAAAACAAGATTAATTTTAATTTTTTTTTTAAGTATTAAAATAAGAAGATAGACACAAAACAGTAAATTTACTCAGAATGGCCACCATTTTTTAAAATTATTGTATCAACATACCTTCGAAAGGATTTGCCTGTCTTCAGAATAAATTATTTTATTCTATTCCTTCTAAGTAGCAGTGTTAAGCGAACCAATATTTGGATAGGAAGTTGCATGTGTTTTGTTTTCTAAAACGCTCCTTAGAGCATAATCGAGGAGTTTAAGGTCTAGAATTAAATCTTGTTTAATTGCTGTCCTCACATTTTTCATTTGCGTGTTTTCTTATGAACATTGCGGGATCATTCTTAATCCTCACATCAAGAGGAGTTAAAAAGACTTCTTTCCGTTTTTTGTTCAATCTTCCACCCAACGTTGCTTTAAAAAGCTCTTTTTCTGTTAAAAAATTATTTGTTTTTTATACGGAAACAAAGAAACTTTGAAGTGGTTTCGGCGTTAAGCAAATCATAGATTTTTTTGTCGTTTCTTTTCTTGCTCATTTATATTCAGCTGAATATATTGTTCAATATTGCTTGCAGCATTCTTGTGTAATTGCCGTCGAGCGTCTTCTTCAACCGTTTTGTTAGTGTCCATGTAGTGCATCCATACAGCAGTATCGATACGACCGCTGCCTGGCAGAAACTGCGTTTCATTTTATCGGTTAGGTCTGATTTCCATATGATCGATAGCTAATTGATAGCTGCCCATGCCTTCGTTAGCCGTGTGTCGATATCCTTTTCGGTTGATGACACGCTACTTCCTAGGTAAGTGAATTTGTCTACTAGTTTAAGAGGGGTCCTGCTTAGTGTGGAGATGTCACCTGTTTGATTATAGCACATATATTCTGTTTTGTGTGCATTGACATGGAGGCCTATGCCTGCGGCTGCTCGTTCCAAACTATGCAGTAGTGTTTCAGCTTGGCTGGGTGTATTTGCCAGTATCGCTATGTCATCGGCACAGTCGGCATCAGTAATTGTTTTTGCGGGGTACCTTCTGCTTCTTTTCTTTGTCAGCTCGAAGCCGTTTTCTCTGATTTTCTCAATCGATGTTCTAAGCACGTAATCTAAACAGATGATAAAGAGGTATGGAACTAGCGTGCCCCCACCCCCAAGAAAACGGTGTTGGTGTCTGACACAAGCTCAGATTAACTTGAGTTTCTTCGAAGGGTATATACCTCTGAGGGGTGGCTGCTCCGTCGGCATTCCTCTTCAAAGGCTGCTCAATCGCCGGGCAGTCAGCCCAGCCCAACTACTTTTAGATGAGAGGGCAGATGCTGCGTAGTGGAGGAGGCCTGTTCATATCATCTGCACCGGGGAAGAGAGGAGTATGAATTACCGGGAAAGAATAGCTGTTAACTTTAGTTTTTCTGCATTTTCAAGGGAAAGTAAAGCTCAATCAGCTAAATACTAGTCCCAAATTTATCACCAGTTTCCCGTACCCCAGTTCAGTTACGTTTCGTGATTATTTTCTATTTATTTATTCGCTCTACTAAATAACAGTTTAAATAGTTTGTTCTGGGGGTTATATAGATGCGCTCAAATTACAGAGTGATATGAAAGAGCTTTCTCATATTTCCCTGTAGCCATATGATTAATGTAATATTCAAATCAGTAAAACATCTTTTCAGTTGAATTTATATCAATTCACCTGACTTAAGACGCGTGGATACAAGCTCACCGGAAGATCGGATACGTGAACCTCAGAATTTTCAGCTATTTCGCTTTGTTTTATTCTGTTTTGTTTTATAGTTGAAAAAAAATAGGCTAAGATAGATAGATAGATAATGTACGAGCTACGATAGATAGATAGATAGATAATATACGGGCTAAGATAGATAGATAGATAGATAGATAGATAATGTAAGAGCTAAAAATAGATTGGTAGAGAGATAATATATGGGCGAAGATAGATAGATCGATAGATAGATAGATAATATTAGGGCTAAGATAGATAGATAGATAGATAGATGATAATGTACGGGCTAGGATAGATAGATAGATAGATAGATAATGTACGGGCTTGGATAGATAGATAGATAGATAGATGATAATGTACGGGCTAAAATAGATAGATAGATAGATGATAATGTACGGGCTAGGATAGATAGATAGATAGATAGATAGATAGATGATAATGTACGGGCTAAAATAGATAGATAGATAATATACGGGCTAAGATACATAGATAGATAGATAGATGTAAGAGCAAAAAATAGACTGGTAGAGAGATAATATATGGGCGAAGATAGATAGATAGATAGATAGATAATGTACGGGCTAAGAAAGATAGATAGATCGATAGAAAATGTACCTTTCGACTCTCTGTTTCTCTTTCTGTCTAAACTTCCTTACTTTTTTTTCTTTCTTTCCTTCTGTAATCTTTTCCCTCTTTCTTACTTCTTTTCTTCCATTTTTCTTTCCCGTCTCTCCTTCAAGCATTTTTTCCTTCATTCTTTTCTTTTCCTCACCTCTTTCTTTTCCTTTTTTTCCCTCTTTTCTATATTTTTTATTTCTTTTCTTCTTTTTTTCTTTCTTTTCAAACTTTTTACTTCGCTTCTACCTTTTCTATTTTCCCATCTTTTTTCCTGCTTTCTTCTTTCTTTCCTTTGTTCCTTCTTTCTCTACTTCAGTATTTTCTTTTTCTGTTTTTCCAACCCACCTTCCTTCATTTATTCATCCTCTTATTCTTTCTTTTCTTTCTTCCTTCTTTTCTCCTGTTTTTCTTTCCTTTATTTTTTGTTTTTCCTCGTTTCTTCTTTTTCAATTGCCTTCCATCATTCCTTATTTCTTTTCTTCCTTTTTTTTTTCTTTCTGCTTTTCTTCTTCTTTTCCTCCTTCCTACTTTCCTTCTCTCTTTCCCTTTTTTTATTCCGCCTTTTATTTATTTCTTTTTCCTCGTTTCTCATTTCCATGTTTTCTTTCTTTCTTTTTCCGCACAACGAACTACTCCATCTGCCATATATAGCAGTACCTATTAATACCAGGCTAGACAAGGTGAAGAGCAGCTTCTTATAGGAATAGTATTAGAGCGCGTGAGACTGGAGATCGCACTAGATCACCTTACTTGCCACCGTAATAACGGAAGTCAAGACTATCGTTGGACTATATCTTTATTCTGTATTCACTAATCCTATGTTCTTGTCTACTAATAGTCTCTCTATTGTATATACTTTTTTCCTGGGAATATATCTCTATTTCCTCTCATATCGTGGTTTGTCCTTTATTTAATATTACAAGCGTTCACTAATCCTATGTTCTTGTCAACTAATAGTCTCTGTATTGTATATACTTTTTCCTGAGAATATATCTCTATTTCCTCTCATATCGTGGTTTGTCCTTTATTTAATATTACAAGCGTTCACTAATCCTGTGTTCTTGTCTACTTATAGTCTCTCTATTGTATATACTTTTTTCCTGAGAATATATCTCTATTTCCTCTCATATCGTGGTTTGTCCTTTATTTAATATTACAAGCGTTCACTAATCCTATGTTCTTGTCTACTAATAGTCTCTGTATTGTATATACTTTTTCCTGAGAATATATCTCTATTTCCTCTCATATCGTGGTTTGTCCTTTATTTAATATTATAAGTGTTCACTAACCAGAACACAACACTTTCTTTCTTTCTTTCTTTCTTTCTTTCCCACGACTCGTTTACGTTACTTTACTTCTTTGGCAAAACCTTCTTGAAACATTTCCTTTCTACACTCAATTAAAATACTTCCACAGTCCCTCGTATTCTCTTGGAATTGGTTGGAGCGGGGATTGAACAGAAGAGATATACCGTGACCCCTAAAAATACTGGTCGGATGTATGGCTTAAATATTTCCTTTAAGATTGACCTTTCAAAATTTTCAGATCCAATATTCTTCATTTCACATTTTCTGTTACTTTTTTTTAATTCTATATTTAGAATTTCAAGAGTCTTTGGACATTTCTGCTTGACACAAGGCCAGAAATATAAGTCACTAAATAAGAATTGAACTCACTGGTAAATTCTGATAGACTACGTTGCTAAATATCACACCACTAGCCCAAATAGCCATCAAAGTAGTTATTTAATAATCTTTGCTTGGCTTGACACAAGGCCAAAAATATAGGGCACTTAGAGAGAGTCGATCCCTCGATTAATGTCTGATAGACTAGCTGGCTAAATAACCAATTAAGTGCCTTCTCATATGTCAAATTAGTTTGGTTAGGTTTTATGGCATATCAACCCTTGTAGGTTATTTAGTACCAAATCCTTTTTATACATATATTTTATATATATATGATTTGTAAACATATTTTGTAGAAAACATTCTTAAACGACCCTGAGCTTTTTTTTTTTTTGCGCGTTTAATCCCACGTCGAGTCATACCAAAGACTCAAAAAATGGCACTTGATTCCACCTTGTTTAATATTCAGCATTAGAGGGTAAGGATCAAGGGTAAAGTGGAACAATCAAGGGAATATAGTAACGCCCTACGCTACATCTCAGTGTAGTAGCTATCCGAAAGTAAGCCTTCGGGTCACCCTCGACTAAGTTCGCTAATTTTTTACTTATTACTATAAACAGTCACAATTTAACATCAGTCATTTGTTTGCACACAGTTTGCTCTATTTGAGAGTGGATCTAGGAGCAATGGCAATTCAGGGGTGCTCGATATTCCCCTAATCTTTAAGGCTAGGGCTTCGCCATGGTTTGCTGTCTTATCCAGAACACTCGTTGGGAGGGTCTTAACTCTCTGCAGAGAAGCAATCGGTGTTTTCTACAGCCCCAGCTAAATTGGCTTGTCAATGTTATCATTTACTAAGCAGTGTATTAATTATTAATTATAAAAATAGTTAGTGGAAGATGCCAGGTCACATTTTAAGGCGGGGTAAGGACGCAGTAAGCAAGCATTCCATACGGCCGTTTTAGAAATAGCTAAGATTCCGTTGGCATTCTCCTTCAATTGCACATCAAGCACCACGCAAAAAATAACCATTTTGGTGCAGAGGCTCTCTGAGGAAAAAGTCCCCCTGGAACTAAACTGTTATTAATTCTCACCAACCCGTAATGAACGACAAGTGGTTTGACTTCGACTTGAAATAACTCAACAATTGCTAAAATAACGTAAAACAAACCCACCAACCAGCCAAATTTCCAACGAATCAACTAAACAACGATACAACCAACCAAGAAAAAAAGCAACCCTCCAACCGACCAGCCAATCAACCAAACATTCTAGGAGCCATTCAACAACCAAACCAGCAACTAACCATCCTAAAAACTCTATATCCAACCGACCTTCCAACCAAATAACCAACCCATAAACCAAGCATCAAATAAACTATTCAATCACCCAACCAGCAACCAACTGATCAATCAATAAACCATTCGGCCATCAAAGAAACTATTCAATCACCCAACTAGCAACCAGCCAATCAATCAATAAAAACATTCAACCATCAAAAAAACTATTTAATCACCCCACCTGCTATCAACCAATCAATCAATAAACCATTCGAGAATCAAAGACATTATTCAATCACCCAACCAGCAACCAACTGATCAATCAATAAAAACATTCAACCATCAAAAAAACTATTCAATTACTCCACCTGCTATCAACCAATCAATCAATAAACCATTCGACCATCAAAGAAAATATTCAATCCCACAAACAGCAACCAACCAATCAACCAATAAAACATTCGACCATCCAAAAAACAATTCAATCACCCAACCAGCAACCAACCGATCAATCAATAAACCATTCGACCATAAAAGAACAATTCAATCATCCAACCAGCAAAAATAATGTTGATTATTTGGTTGCTGATTTTTCTTTAGTTGAAAGAAAAATCAGCAACCAAATAATCAACAAAACACCTAACCAAGCATCCACCCAACCAACCATCCACCCAACCAACCATTATTGAAGCGGAACAACGCTAACCATTTCATGTATTTCAACGCTTGTTCGATATCTTCACTAATTTAGAAAATGAAAAGGCTCAACACACTGGGGCCCCACAGACGGTCGGATTTTTTTCTAATTTGCCGTCAAGTTAGTTTGTTTTTCGCTTCTAATTGTTTGAGGAACGCCTCATTTCTTTTTACTGTACGACAATAAACCATTCGACAATCAAAGAAACTTTTAAATCAGCCAACCAGCAACCAGCCAATCAATCAATAAACCATTCGACCATGGTTTGTTTTTCGCTTCTTATCGTTTGAGAAACGTCTCATTTCTTTTTACAATACGACAATTGAAGGAGTTTTGCACGGTTACTGTGATAAAGTACTGGACACCCCCCTTCTCCACGCCAAAACAGAAGCTGCATCCAAAACACATTATGGTTACTCATTTTGTCTGACAAGTGGAATCGTCCAGTTTTTCGGGTGAAACTCTATATAAAAAAGGCCGACTTCAATTATCGAAAAAATACGACCTTTAAGTCCACTACTGATTAATCAAAAGAATCATATCAAGAAAATGAACATATTGGGCTATGAAACTCTACCTCACCTAGCTTACTCACTAGACCTCTCTACGACTAACTTCGTTCTTGTTAACAAGAAAAGTTTTTGGAGTATCCTCTGGTTCGAATAAACTCAGAATAAAATAATCTTGTAGTCTGAATTCCCAAATTAAATACCATAGGAAGCCTATATATGCAAATCAGTCTACAGTTAAAATATAGTCCTTGCTGGCCTCAACATCTTTTTGGTAATATCTTATTGAAAGGAAACATGGCTGCAACGAAACAAACTTCAGCTGAAATAATGTAAAAGATCGTAAAACTCTTTCAAGAAAGTCATGTAGTATAGTCATATGCAGATTCGTGCAGAACACAATGACACAATGAGGACGACGACGACATTGTTCTTTTAGAAAAATATAACTCTCACTTTATTCAAAAGGTTTGTGTGTGTGAGAGGGAGTTGGAGACCGAACAGAACTTCAATATATTGACCCCCCACTCTTATGGCCATCAGCGTTGTGTCTCTCTTGTTCCCCAGGGCTACTCAACTAGAGGCCCGGGGGCCCACTCTGCTGGGTGCGACTTCCTCTACCGCATCTTGTCATTAACGGGTCTCCTACTCACTGGGGGTCCCGAGGGCCCCTTCTGCCGGGTGGTGGCTTTCTCTAACACATCTAGTCACCAACGGGTCTGTTCCTTAAACTCACTGGGGGGGTCCCAACGGCCCCTTCTTCCGGGTGGTGGCTTTCTCTACCACATCTTGTCTCTAACTTCTCTGATCTCTAACTGACTGACTTCCTATCCTCACCGAGTTATATAATAGTTCAATCGCCCACTCAATCTTTGGAATGGCATGTTTGATCGTCATCAAGCGGAAATAACTGTCATGCAGTTCAGAGGTCACTCTCTTCCGGTGCATCAGTGTATGAGTGTACCATTGGATTTTACCTTGTCCCATATTGTCAGCCAAGCCCGCCTACGAAATTTCTTTTCATAACTGCCATCGGAATGTGTCACTTTCTTCCGGTGCATCACTTTGGTCGGGTCGAAGGTCAATATACAACAGTAATCTGCAGTATAGTTAAAAGAAAGACATTGGTTATTCCCTGTCAGGTGTGCCTAAAATTTATTGTAAATATAAAAGAAATGGGGTGGTTAAAAAAGGAAAACATGCGAGTAGACTTAGAAAGACCTGAAAAAAAAGAAAATTCAAGGCAATATACCGAGAAAATAGAAAATGTACAATAAAACAAAGGAAAATCAAACGTATCGAAACAGGAGTCAATTTTTGTCTGAATGAAATTGGATTTTTATAAAGAAAAGCCAAATGAAAACCAGTACTAACCCACAAAACAGCAGCTGTACAGCCACTTACCTCCCATCTCAAAAACCCTCCAAGACTAACAACATATGCGGGGCACTGCTGGCGATGTAAGGACGGTATTATCAGCAACGTTCTCGTATGGAATCCTACACGAAGTCCAATCAGTGTTAGCCGATTAGTAAGGAGTTTCATATATTTGCTTTTTTGTGGACACTAAATACTGCCTAGAAAACCTAATAGGATCGATGAATGATAGGGACGAATAGCGAGAAAAACAGAGAGAGAGAGAGAGAGAGTGTGTGTGTCGGGGAACCCTACAGCTGACAGCGCGATTTGATGATGATGATAATATTTCAAGAGACTAGAATTTTTAAAGATCTAAAATGTTTTGCATCTAATCTGATATTAGTTTATTTACTGCTAAATAAAAAAAAAGAAGGTGAACATCCTACAAGAATCCTAATTCCCTATTTTTAGGCAGGAGTAGCAATAATGACGTCAGGGTTTATTTCGCTTTCTTTTTTATACTTACAGTTCACAGAACGGCGGGATCTTTTAATCGATGGTAATTAAATTGTTAATTGCTTGTTTATAAGCATAAAAATCAACACCCACCAAACGCCATTAAGAAATTTCTCTTCTATTTTTATATATACATATACATATATATATATATATATATATATATATGAACAGACATGATTATTTTTAACACGAAAACCTTGAAGCGAGAGACAATTTCAACTCACCCCACTAATTTTGGTTTTGGTTTCCAAAAGATGTACCCATATCTCCCATTCTTTCTCTTTTCCAAATCACTTATCAGGCACCTTCCTATCTCTTAATTTGATTTTCTCTACTTATCTTCCTACAACTACCTTATCTTATTCCCATCAACCGCTAACCTATCAACTATCCAAAATGCCTCTGGCGACTTTACAAAAGCTCAAATAGTGATAAAGGCTCTCAGGTCTCTTTAGCTTCATCTTTACCCAAGGGACAGACGGATAATGTTCCATCAAAAACTCTTCTGTTCAGCCTCGAGAATTGATGTTCTCACCGTAAACGACATCGTCTCAGTTTAAATGTTACCTTTGAGAGATATTCGCCCATTCTTATCACTAATTCTTACCCGAGAAAATTCAAACCGATGTTATCTTTTCACTCACACACACACATACACACACACAAATTATATTTCTGTATTAATATTAATATATGAAATCTGAAAAAATAATCTTTTTTGTTCTATAATTTTGTTTATATATATATATATATATATATATATATATATATATATATATATATATATATATATAAATGTGTGCGTGTGTGTGTGTGCAAATATGAAAAATACAAGGTATTTAGAGGATTATCTTAAGAGGTAAATTATTTGCGAATGCTCTGTTTCGGTTTTCACATGAAACCATCATCAGGCCAGTTGATATGTGATATTCTGAATCATGTTTAATATCATATTTAGAAGGAAAAAAATTTGAGGAAGTTTTTCGCTCAGACATACACGCGTGCATGCAGAAACAAATACACACACACACACACACACACACACACACACAAACACAAACACACACCCCACTTCTATATTAAAATCAAGATAAAATATAAAGAAATATTCCTTTTTGTCAAATCACTTTTGTTCACATATATATATATATATATATATATATATATATGTGTGTGTGTGTGTGAGAGAGAGAGAGCATATTTTTTCTTTAAAGTTCAACTTAGGTAGCAAAAGTTAAATAAAAAATTAAAAAGTTGGTTGGTTTTACGGCGTATCAACCCTTTTCGGATCATTTAATCCTGAATCAATTTCAAACAAGTCAGTTTAGTGTAAGTAAATAATTCTATTTACAAACATTTAAATGCCAAAACAGTTCTATTTCAAACAATTCAGTCTAGCATAAGTACGCAGTTTCAACATCAAAAACTATTCTATTTTAAGCTATTCAGTTTAGCATAAGTACACAGTTTTGTTCTATTTGACACATAGATAGGAGCCTATCAGGCGCTACAACTGCAAGCCTGGGTGAACATGGGAGTGATGGCAGAGAAGAGGTGCTCCGCATTCCCGAAAGCTCCGAACCTGGTGCCTCACGATCAGATTGTTTAGAGTTATAGCCAGAACGCTTGTTGAGGCAGGGGTAGGGTCTTACCCCTCTGCAGAGAAGCAGTCGGCGTATTCTACAGCCTTAGCCAACAGGGCAAAATTAAAACGGGGGGGGGGGAGAAGGAAGGGTAGAACTGAAAGAAAATGAAAGATAGAGATATATATCAGAGTGATGGCTGCAGGGGTGTGACTGTGATTTCATTTTTGGAACATCTGAGTCATGGCTAAGTAGACAAGGGGAAGGCTAAAACCATCGACAAGCGTATCAAGTTTCATCAAAGATTTGACCAAGAGAAATGGAGGATATCTAATTTAAAAAATGAAAATTGTCCAGAAGTAGAAAAGTGTGATGGAGAAAGGATTTGGAAAAGGCTCCAACCTAAGGATAAAGCCGTGGTGAATATTAACCTATCTTGGAGAAATGAACAACAAAATCAAACCTCTGAAGACTTGTACTTATTCTTTGAGAGAAATTTCTCTGCAATAAAACATACAGTTTGCATGGATATCAGTCATCTACCTATGCTTGTCACTGGGCTGTCGCTATGTAGACCCAGATAGTGGCATAAGATTCGCACAAGCGTAGGTTACGATAATCCAATGACTTTCTGGTGGCTTACAAGCTTATCATCTTAAGCATTTTGTTTTTCTTTCTCAAGTTGAATTAGTCATTAATTATGATGTTTCAGTCGATATTTTTTGCGGTAAACACAGGTTCTTTCAGCGAAGATGTGGCAATATACATATATAGAGAGAGACACATATATATATATATATATATATATACTGAAGAGTTCTGATAGAACGAAACAGTCTGTCTGTGGATGACTATATATATATATATATGAGTGTGTGTGTGTGTGTGTGATTTTTGTCGGTGTATGTGATAGTGTAGACAGAATCAATGGTGGTTGGTGACTGCCAGTTTTTCGACTATGCGATAGACTAAATATTATATATATGTATATCGTGTGTGTGTCCTGAAAATTTGACATAATTTTAAAAGCATTTATCTCGAAAACTACTTAGTCTAACTTAATGAAATTAAACAGTTTAGGTGTTGAACATCGTAAGTTTATTTTTGGACCTATTTCATAAGAGTTCAATATGTGCACCGCCTGTGACATGACATATGTCAAGTCGGTTGTTAAGCAAAACATGCTGTAGCATGTCTCCGGTAACATTATGCAAGGTGGAAGGAATTCTCTGCATGAGTTCATCAATGCTAGCTAGAACATAGACCAGTCCCTTCACATATCCCTAAAAAAGAACTCAGACGGGACAGATCTGGTGACCGCAGCGAACATTTCATCAGAAACCAGTCTTCATATCCACCATGCTCAGAGAGATTCTCTGGCAGATTCTCATTGGGATAAGCACGTACTGTCCCCTAACATTAAATATAAAATCTTGATTTGTTTCAATACATTCCGTGAAAATTTGATGTTATTTCAAGTAGAATTGTCAAAATTATTGGCCAGCGAAATTATGTCAATTTTGGGGGAACACAATATAATTCTAAGTCTAATGTAAAGTTGGGTGGGTTTCGATCCCAGCTTTATGCGTCCTACCTGTCTAGCTACACTGAAGAATTGTGATATAAAGAAAAAGTCTGTCTGTGGAGGACTATGAATACGTTGAGCAGTCTGGCGAAGGAATTTACGGCTGCCACTCGCATAATACAAAGTTCTTCGAATTAATTGAGCAGTCTGGTATCCGATAAGGCAAAAATGTAAACAAACGAAAGCGATTACATAATGCCTTGTAATTCCCGAGCTGATGTGGTTTGCTTGTTGGCTGAGCAGTATGATACTAAGTCTAACATAAAGTTGAGGAGGTTTCGATCCAAGCTTCAAGCGTCCTACGTGTCTAGCCACACTGAAGAGTTGTGATATAACGAAACAGTCTGTCAGTGGATGACAGTATATATATATATATATATACGAGGTGCATACGATAAGTTTCCAGACTTTTTTCGTATGGGCATTTAAAATTGTCATACACTCTTGAAAATTCACTATGTTATTGCTATACATCTTATGAGATGACTAACCTATTTCTATGATTTCATGTTTAAATAAACAGCTACAGCAGCAATTGGAATACACCCAACTAAAGCCTGATTGTCACAGCTGGTGAATTTCAAAAATGCAATCTGACACTTTAGAAAAACGATATACAATAAAATTCTGTTTTAAACTGAGAAAAAATGCCACAGAAACGTATGGAATACTTCAGACTGCTTTTCGATCATCTTGCATGAATAGAGAATCAGTTTCTGTGTGGCATAAGAGATTCAAAGAAGGCCGGGAGTCTGTGAGGGATGATGAGAGGTGTGAGAGGAGTAAGGAAGTCAACAGACCAGAGTTGATTGGCCAAAGGGTTAGGGTTAAGGTTACTATGTTGAGGTTTTAAGGGAGTTCAGGAAGAGATTCCTAGGGAAGAGCCCAGCACTCTTCTAATTGGGTCAGTGGCATTTCCACCAGGACAATATACCAGTCCACAACTCCATCCTTGTCACAGACTATTTGACCAAGATGGGCATCAAGACAGTTCCTCATCCTCCCTATAGTCCATACCTTGCTCCCTGTAACTTTTGTTTATTCCCTAAGCTAAGAGGCTGTTGTTATGAGACAATTGAGGAGATACAAGAGGCTGTGACGAAGGTCATTGACACGCTCACACAAGAGGACTTTCATGGGGCCTTCCAGAAGTTATTGGAACGGTACAATAAGGGCATTGCATCCGGAGGAGATTACTTCGAAGGGGACTAGAGTTTCATGTGTGTACTATCAATAAAAGTGCCCATACGAAAAAAGTCTGGAAACTTATCGTATGCACCTCGTATATATAAAGCGCTCTTTATTTTGATCAAGAAACCTTTGTAGATCAAGCATCAAAGTTAAGATCGACATCAACTGATCAGCTCTTCTTTCAACCCTTCTCTATTGTGCTGAATCCTGGACCCTATACCGCAAACACATAAACCAGCCTGACGCCTTTCACATGCGATGTCTTTGTTCGATATGTTGAATAAATTAGGATGATAAAGCCAGGAAGAGTAAAATACAGAAGAAATGTATCAACATCATGGGTATTGAAACTATTTTATCAAAGGTACAACTCAGGTGGGCCGGTCATGTTGTGGGAATGGATGTTAATAGGCTTCCAAAGAAGGTGCTGTATTTTTCATCACCCCCACAAATATATATATATATATATATATATTGTAAAGAGAAAGGGACTATCTATCTATCTATCTATCTTTATGCGCTTTTGTAGCCCACCGCAAAGCTGGGCTAGTGTCACACTCAACAAAGCACAAATGAAATGTCTCGTCATTTGATTTTCTTCACAATCATCCCTGATAGCATGCATTGGTATCGATCATTATGTCGTCCACTGCTGGCCCTCGTTTATCGTTTACGATAAGAGACAAAACTGAATTGTTTGAAATTTATTTCGGCGTGTTGTGGGAATGGATGTTAATAGGCATCCAAAGAAGGTGTTGTATGAACAACTACCAAACTCAAAGCCTTCACTTGGACATCCACTGTTGCGCTAGAAAGATAAATTGAAAGACAATTTAAAACACCTTAACTTTGACCAAGAACCTTGGGAAGATAAAGCATCAAGTCGAAATAAATGGCGTAAAATATGTTTTATTACGTGGAAGGATTTTGAAGACAGCTGACTGAAGCACCGTGATCAGCTTCGCCATGCTCTGAATAAGAAACGTCATCAGAATCCTCCTTTAACAAATTTCATCTGTCGATGTGCTTTTGTAGCTCGCAACAATCCTGGGCTATTATCACACTCAAAAAAGCGCAAATGAAATGTCTTGTCATCTGATTTTCTTCACAATCATCCCTGAAAACCTGCATTGGTATCGATCATTCTGCCGTCCACTGCTGGCCCTCGTTTATCGTTTACGATAGGAGACGAAACTGAATTGTTTAAAATTTATTTCGGCGAGTTGTGGGAATGGATGTTAATAGGCATCCAAAGAAGGTGTTGTATGAACAATTACCAAACTCAAAGCATTCACTTGGACGCCCACTGTTGCGCTAGAAAGATAAATTGAAAGACAATTTGAAACGCCTTAACTTGTGATCAAGAAACTTGGGAAGATAAAGCATCAAGTCGAAAAAATGGCATAAGATATGTTTTATTAAGTGGAAGGATTTTGAAAACAGCTGACTGAAGCACCGTGATCAGCTTCGTCAAGCCCTGAATAAGAAACGTCATCAAAATTCTTCTTTAACAAACTTCATCTGTTGATGTCGTTTTAGAAGTTTAAATGGTTTCAAGTATTGCTATGTATAAATAACAATTCAATTAAACATGAATTATTTGTTTGCACACAGTTAAATGATCAGTTTTATTTTAAAGAAGTTAACTATGAATGGCTAATTAAGATTTTTTATTCTAAAATAAATAGAAGTATCCGTTAATTATGAATTGCTAATTAGAATTCTTTATCATATTTACCCAACCCCTCCGCTCGGGCAGGATATGACACAAGGTCAATTTTTAAGCGGAGTTTAACAGGTTTGAATTCAGAATTTTCCTTCTCCTAGACTAGTTGCCTCGCAAAGGCTGAAGAATCTAGTCTGTCCTACTATTCACCCATAGCTGGAGGGAGAATCATTGGATTCATACCTTTCCCAAGGGTATTAGTGCTATGTGAAATGCAATCAGTCTCGTCCAGGACTTGAACTCTTGTCGCCGTGTCCATTTCCTATGACGATAGCCATTACACCACGGGCACCATTAGAATTCTTTATTCCATCCAAGAGAGAAGCATAAATATCATCATGGATCGATGTTAGCTATAAAATGCTAATTGGAATCACACGCATGCTCAGCTGTTGAGGTTGATGACGATGATGATGATCCCATGTGGATATTAATTAATTAAAAAGACTTAATTATCAAAATATTTGAAGATAGGATTTAGAAGCCGCAACCTTTTTTCTAAATATCTTCAGATCGACCTTAAACTTTATCTGTGTCTATCTTAATGTTTGATTAAATGAGTGGCGCTTTTGGGAAAACATTAAAACTCTTAGTGAATAAATTGAAGTTGGCAATCTTGGTCGAGAGTGACCCGAAAGTTCCATTTTCAACAGCTACCTCACCGAGATGCAAGGGAGGGCGCCACTCCATTCCCTGGATTGCTCCACTGGATCTGTACCTTATAATGCTGAGTGTTAAGCAAGATGGCATCAAGTACCATTTTCTGAGTCTTTGGTATGACTTGACCGGGAATTGAAACCCGGTCTCCCAGACCATTGGCGAACATTCTTCTCATTAGGCCAACCTTCAAATGACAGTACCCGAGGTGCAATCGGAAGAAAATTAGTTCCTCATATTTATATGTAATAAGTTTTTAATCCGATATTTACCCGCTATTTACAAGACTAAGAACAGGTTCATCACAAGATAAATATCATATTGATATCCAATATTCGTACCAGATACTTATAAAATTTCCTAAAAGATCGACTTCATTTACTCCTTTGCAATATCAATAATTGTAAGGTTTCAAGTATTCCTATCTAATACTAATAGTTATATGGTTTCAAGTAATAATTCCAATTTAATAAAAATTGTTAAAAAATTATTAGCTCACTCTTATAAAGTTTCAAGTATTCCTATCTAATACTAATAATTTATACAGAATCATATGGTTTCAAGTAATTATCACAATCAAATAATAGTAATCTATTTACACACTATTATGCACCACACGAGCGCTGACAAAACGTATTGAGAAAAGGCTTGAGGGGAACTGTACAAAAATGCTACGAGCTATATTGAACAAATTCTGGAAACAACACCCTACGAAATAACAACTGTACAGCCGCTTATCTCCCATCTCTAAAATCATACACCGAACAAGACAGCGGAACACTGTCGGAGGAGCGAGAACGAACTCATAAGTCACGTTCTTCTATGGACCCCATTAACTTGGTCGAGCCCGTGTGGGCCGACCAGCAAGAATTTATCAACATCAACACTGTGCGGACACAGGATGTAATTTGGAAGATCTACCCTGAGCGATAGATGATCGGGACAGATGGAGAGAGGGTCGGGGAAATCCGTACGAGCTGCACGAATTGATGATGATGATGATGATGATGATGGTGATAAGGTAAGTATTCCCATCAAATACAGACATTAAGCAAAGAGTTATCTGATTTCAAGTAATAATAATAATAATAATAACTAGGGAAAAAAATTGACAGCAAAGCAACTCTATGGGTGTTTTAAACGACTAATAAACACCATCTCACATGAAAATACCAGGACATGACTAAGAAAAGGACACTTAAAGAAAAAGAAACAGAATCTCTCCTTATAGCAGCACAAAACAACGCCGTAAGAACCAATCATATCAAAGCGAGAATAGATAAGACGCAACAAAATAGCAAATGTAGGCTATGTGGTGACCGAGATGAAACAATCAATTACATAATAAACGAATGCAGCAAATTACCGCAGAAGGAGTATAAGACTAGACATGACTGGGTGGGCAAGGTGATCCACTGGGAAATGTGCAAGAAATTTAAATTTGACCACACCAACAAATGGTATATGCACAACCCAGCATCTGTCCAAGAAAATGACACATAAACTCTTATGGGACTTTGACATACACACGGACCACCTAATTTCAACCAGAACACCTGACCGAATAATAATCAACAACTACAAAAAAAGAGAATTTGCAAAATTGACGACTTTGCTGTCTTGGATGACCACAGAATAAAACTGAGAGAATGTTAAAAGAAGGATGAGTACCTCGACCTTGCTAGGGAATTAAAAAACTATGGAACATGAAGGTGACAATTATACCAATTGTAATTGGTGCTTTCGGTACAGTAACTAAAGGATTATTAAAGGGACTGGTGGACTTGGAAGTTGACGGACGGGTAGAGATCATCCAAACTACTGCATTATTGAGAACGGCCAGAATACTGAGAAGAGTCCTGGAGACTTGAGGAGACTTGTTGTCAATCAAACTTCAGGGAAAGACCATAAGCTAAAACTCTAATGAGTAAATAATAATAATAATAATAATAATAAGAAGAAGAAGAAGAAGAAGAAGAAGAAGAGTAACAACAACAACAACAGCAAATAATAATAATAATAATAATAATAATAATAATAATAAGAAGAAGAAGAAGAAGAAGAAGAAGAAGAAGAAGAAAGAATAACAACAGCAAAGAATTAATAATAATAACATTAATAATAATAATAATAATAATAATAATGAGAAGAAGAAGAAGAAGAAGAAGAAGAAGAAGAAGAAGAAGAAGAAGAAGAAGAAGAAGAAGAAGAAGAAGAAAACTACGTTGGTAATAGGACGATCAAATAGTTATTTTACGAAAAGACAAACTTATCTGTAATTACGAACACTGATTTGTAACATACCGGCGGTCGCATTGGTGTTGAACACGATGAGGACTTACCCACGTTTTCAATCTCATTAATAATAATAATAATAATAATAATAATAATAATAACTAGACATTGTAGACGACAGAAACATAAAATACCATCAAAAGATGTGATATTTCTTCTTCGTTCTCTTCTTTCACACAACGTCTTAGATTTTTCTCTCCCTCGTTCGACGCTCTTTAAATGCAGAGGAGAGTTTAGTAGACAGTCTTACAATATTGTGAACATTGAAGGGTGTCAACGGGTGTTAATAAAACAGAATGACAACGTGCCACTGTTTGCTTGTTTATCTCTGCCAGAGAAAAAGCTCAAGAAGGGGCGGGGTCTGCGCTACGACATTCCCACTCAAAGTCACGTTTTGTTTATAATACAGATGACCGCCTCAATGATTGAATACGACAGAGAGTGAGAGAGAAGAGATTAGAGAGAGAGAGAGGCGGGTGAAAAAAGATGATAAAGAGAGAAGAAAACACGTGAGAGAGAGAAAGAGAGAGCGAGAGGAAGAGAGAAAAAAGATGATGAAGAAAGAAGAAAACACGAGAGAGAGAGAGGGGGGCAGTTGAAAAAAGAGGATAAAGAAAGAAAACACGAGAGAGAGAGAGTGAGTGAGAAAGAGAGAGAGAGAGAGTGAGAAAGAGAGAGAGTGAGAAAGAGAGAAAGAGGGGGAAAGAGAGAGAGGAAGAGACAGAGTCGGTTTAAAAAAGATGATGAAGAAAACAAGAGAGAGAGAGAAAGAGTGAGAGAGATAGAGGCGGTTGAAAAAAGATGATGAAGAAAGAAGAAAACACGAGAGAAAGAGAGAGAGAGAGAGAGAGAGAGAGAGAGAGAGAGAGGTTTGTTTTATTTAATTGCATATCAACTCCCTGGAGGTTATTTAATGCCGAAATTTTATTTATTTCTGAATGTTTGTTTACATTCATAATAATATTAGCAATGTTTAATTGCATTTATTTTATTTTATTTTATCTTGGCTTTGGTTGGTTTCTCTGTTTAATGGCATATAAACCTTCGAGGATTATTTAAGGTCAAAGTCATCCATCTAGAAGAACAATAGTGGCACAACGGTCTTATTTCTAACAATTCAATTTTGAACGTCATTTATTTGCACACAGTATAAATGTCAAACAGTTCTATTTGACCCATAGATAGGACTGTATCAGGTGCTACCTCTCCTGGCCAGAGTGGAACTGGGAGCGATGACGATGAAGAGATACTCCGCATTCCCAAAAGCTATAGCATTACTGAATTGGTTGGTTGTTTGCTTGGGTTTTATGGCTTATCAACTTTTGTAAGTTATTTAATATCCAATCCATTTTTATACAAATAATTAGTTCAATTTCAAACAATTCAGTTTAGCATGAGTACACAGTTTAATTCTCAAAGGCATTACTATTTCAAGCTATTCAGTTTAGTCAAACAGTTCTAATTCAAACAATTAAGTTTAGCATAAGTACGCAGTTTAGTTCTGTTTAATCCATAGATAGGACCCTATTAAGTGTTACCACTCCAGGCCTGAGTGAACATAAGAGCGATAGCAATGAGGGGGTACTCCGTATTCCCCAAAGCTCCAGTATTACTGGAACCTCACTATCAGATTATTTAGTGTCATATCAGGACACTCGTTGAGGGGGTCTTACCCTATTGCAGAGGTGTAGTCAGTGTATTCTACAGCCCCACCACCCGAGCCAACTGGACAAAGCGTTATTAGAGCCCCTCCATCAACTTGTTTAATGTCATATACATGACACTCAGTGAGTGGGGGTGTCTTACCCCTCCTCAGAAATGCAGTCGGTGTATTCTACAGTCCCAGCCGACAGGGCTGACATGACATTTGTAGTGTTTCGTTTTTTCTAAATTCGTTAAAAAGAATCCATTTGTTTCTATTGAAACAGCTGTTATATTGATTCATGAAAAATGGAAGAATATTTTTGGTTTTGTTACGAGTTTAATGTTAATCTTGGAACGAATTATGTTCAACAAACTCATATTGCAGCAGGAGAGTCGTCTTAGTAGTGTAATGAAAAGGCTAATACTGAAACTAACGATAAAGTAAAGCAAACTCGAAAACAAACAACAGGAATTAGAGTAGAAACAGACATTATTTTTAAAATATAATTTTTGGTAATGAGCAACAGGTTATAAAAGATATCTTGTGTGAGTATTAACCTTTGTATGTGTACTGTGTACGTAAGTGTTTACGCATTCTTTTTAAATCCTTACTTAGGTGTCGATCTTGAAATTCCTTCAAGGATAAAACCTATTTATCTTCGTGAAATCTTTCGGCTGATAATTTGGGTTCGTTGGTAATCTGGAACTGCTGCAGCTGTTTCTGACCAGTGTTAGGGATTTTGGTTTGTTTATACATGCTAGACCTGATTGACTAAGTGGGTAAAGTGTTCGCAAACGGCCCGGGAGAACGGGGTTCAGCCCAAGGTCGAGTCACACCAAAGACTCGAAAAAGGAATTTTGATACCTCCTTGCTTACCACTCAGTATTATAAGGTACGTATCAAGGATAAAGGGGAGCAATCCAGGGAAAGGAGTAGCACCCTTCCCAACACCTTGGTGTGGTAGTGAATGTAAAGGGAGCCTTCGGGTTGCCCTCGACTACAGTCGCCAACTTTACTTTTATATATATTAGGATTTTGACAGTAAAAGAGGAGAAAAGCTCTTTCTGGAAACCATATTCTATCTTTTGATTTGTTTGGTCGTGTTCTATGGCATATCAACCTTTGTAGGTTATTTAACGCTAAATCCATTTTTATGCAAATAATCAGTTCTATTTCAAACAATTCAGTTTAGCATAAGTACACAGTTTAATTGTCAAAAACATTTCTACTTTAAACTATTTAGTTTATTTAAACAATTATAATTAGGCAAATTCAGTTTAGTATAAGCACATATTTTGTTTACACATAGTTAAATATTAAAACAGTTCTATATATAACAATTCAGTTTTGTTTAAGTACAGTTTCAATCTCAAAAACAGCTCCATTTTAAACAACTCGGTTTAACATAAGCATGCAGTTTAAATGTAAGAACAGTTTAATTGTAAAAAACGTTTCTATTTCAAGCTATTCAGTTTAGTCAAACAGTTCTAATTCAAACAATGCAGTTTAGCATGAATAAGCAGTTTAGTTCTATCTAACCCATAGATAGGGCCCTATCAGGTGCTACCATTCTGGGTCAGAGTTGACCAGGAAACAATGGCAATGAAGGCGTGCTCTACATCCCCCAAATCTCCAGCATCACTGGAGCCTCACCATCAGATTGTTTAGTGTCATATCGAGGACACATTCTGAATACATATTGACGTAATGAATAAAGACGAGCGAAGACTACTTTAAAAAATATACCTCTCACTTTATTGCAAGGTTTGCGTGTGAGAGGGAGTTGGAGACCGAACAGAACTGCAATATATTGACCCCCACTCTTATGGTCATCAGCGTTGTGTTTTTCTCGTTCTCCTGATGCTCAACCGGAGGCCCGGGGGCCCACTCTGCTGGCTTTCTCTACTGCATCTTATCACCAACTGGTCTGGTTCCCAAACTCCATCGGGGGTCCCGAGGGCCCCATCTGCTGGTTGGTGGATTTCCCTACCATATCTTCTCTCCAACTTGTCTGATCTCCAACTCACTGACTTCCTGTCATCATTGAGTTATATAATAGTTCAATCGCCCACTCAGTCGCCCACTCAATCTTTGGAATGGCATGTTTGATCGTCATCAAGCGGAAATAACTCTCATGCAGTTCAGAGGTCACTCTCTTCCGGTGCATCAGTCTATGAGTGTATCATGGGCTTTTACCTTGTCCCATTTCGTCAGCCAAATCCTCCTACGCAATTACTTTCGATTACTGGCCATTGGAATGTGTCACTTCCTTCCAGTGCATCACTTTGGAATGGCATGTTTGACCGGGTCGAAGGTCAATATACAACACTGAGAGCTTTTAACGTCCCGCCTCACGGAATGTCTGGTGGAATCTGTCTGAATGGATTTTGGATTTTTGCGCCAAGACTTATGGGCTTATCACGTGATTAGTATATCCAATTACAGGGAGCCTCTCTCTCACTCACTCCATACACAGGAATTACCATTTTACTGACCCAACACATGTACTGGGTATACTTACCATATACAACTTGCATCACTATACGACCCAATACAATTGAATACGTTTATAATAACTTCGTTACTCTGATGACTTACAATGAATAGTCATACCATACAATATATTTTGGTCAAAACCTTACATCGAGATCGAAGCCCACCCCTTGAACAATTCCACAAAAGACTTCCTACCTTATTCTGATGACTTACAATTTAATAAAGGGTTGCATAATCCTTGACTAGAACCCTTATGACACATTGCAATTGAATATATTTATGGTAACTACTTTACTTCGAGATTGCAGCCCAACCCTTTAGCCATTCCACAATGAAGACTCCCTACCTTATTCTGATGACTTTCACTAAATGGCGTTAGGCTTACATAATTTGACCACTAACTGCAGGTAGATAGCTTCAATTTGTCTTCCATTTGATCATGAGGAGATTTAATCTTCATTTTGGAAAAAGGTTGACTCGGATAAATAAGGACAGATGCTAGAAAAGATAAGGATCTATTGGTCGATTGAGCTTAATGGCATGGCAACACGTCTTGAGTTACTTCATGCCAAGTGGTTAGGGAACTGCGTTTATTACATGTTTATACTTACATTCCTATATAGTTTAAGTTTTGTGCGCATGACCTAGTGACCGGGCCATTGTCTAAGTGGGTAGAGCGTTCGCTAATAGCCTGGGAAGACAGAGGTTCAATCCCAGGTTGAGTCACAACAAAGACTTAAAAACTGTACTTGATGCCGTCTTGCTTAACACTGAATATTATCATATTTACCAACCCCTCCGCTCGGGCAGGATATGACACAAGGTCAATTTTTTTAAGCGGAGTTTAACAGTTTTCAATTCAGAGTTTTCCTTATAGACTAGTTGCCTTACCAAGGCTGAATAACCTAGTCTGTCCTACTATTTACCCCTAGCTGGAGGGAGAATAATTGGATCCATACCATTCCCAAGGGTATTAGGGTTATGTGAAATGCAATCAGTCTCGTCCAGGATTTGAACTCGCGTCGCTGTGTCCATTTCCAACGACGATAACATTTACACCAAGGGCACCTCCATATTAAAAGGTAAGGAGCAAAGGTAAAGTGGAAGGAATCTAGGGAAAGGAGTAGCTCCCTCCAAAGACCTCGGTGTAGTAGCTAATGAAAAGGAAGCCTTCAGGTCGTTTTTCTTATATGAAACAGAGAAGGAAGAAGATAGATGATTGTCTGGAATCTAAAAAATGTTTGAATATATATCGACTTGCTCAAACTACCTTGTTGACCAGTCGGCTTGGGCTGTAGAATACACTGACTGCACCTCTGGATATGACACTAAACAATCTGATGGTGAGGTTCCAGCAGTGCTGGAGCTTTGGGGAATGCGGAGTACCCCTTCATTGCCATTGCTCCCAGGTCCACTCTGGCCCGGAGTGGTAGCACCTGATAAGGGTCCTATCTATGGGTTAAATAGAACTAAACCATGCTTCTTTCACTATGCTGATTTTTGCATTTAAACTACATATTTATGCTAAACTGAATTGTTTAAAATAGAACTGCGTACTAGTTCTGAACTGAATTGCTCGAAATAGAACTGTTTTTGACATCTAAACTGTGTACTTATGATGAACTGAATTATCTGAAATAGAACTGTTTGACATTTAACTGTGTATTGCCCAGTCGGCTGGGGCTGTAGAATACACTGACTGCACCTCTGCAGAGGGTTAAGACCCATCCCCACCCCAACGAGTGTCGTGGATATGACACTAAACAATCTGATGGTGAGGTTCCAGCAATGCAGGAGCTTTGGGGAATGCGGAGTACCCCTTCATCGCCATTGTTCCCAGGTCCACTCTGGCCCAGAGTGGTAGCACCTGATGGCCCTATCTATGGGTTAAATAGAACTAACGGGATACTTATGCAAAACTGAATTGTTTGAGTAAACTGAATTGTTTGAAATAGAACTGTTTTTTCGACATTAAAACTGTATTTACACTTAACTGAATTGTTACATATAACTGTAACTGTTTTTTGACATTGAAACTGTATTTACACTAAACTAAATTGTTTAACATAAACATCTGACATATCTGTATTAACAAAATCTGTACTTTTACAAAACTGAATTGCTTGACTAAACTGAATAGCTTAAAATAGAAATGTTTTTTTTTACAATTAAACTGTACTTATATTTAAACAGTGTGCTTTTGCTAAACTGAATTCTTTTAAATTGAACTAATTTTGAAACTGTACTTACACTAAACTGAATTGTTATATATAACTGAATAGTTTGAAATAGAAATGTTTTTGACAATCAAACTGTGTACTCATGCTAAACCGAATTGTTTTAAATAGAACTGATTATTTACATAAAAATGGATTTGGTGTTAAATAACCTACAAAGGTTGATATGCCATAAAACCAAACCAAACGTACTACCTTGGCGATCAACCGGTTGATATACTATGCACCCCTGAATGATACAAATCTCTCCGAGAACTTTAGGGTAAATCAAAAATATTTTCCGCTTTTTTTTTTAAGAAACTGAAAATTATTAGAGAATTATATCTAAAGAATATCCAAATCTTCACTTGGTTATTATTTATATTAAACCAGATTTCAAACCGCTATATGCTATGAAAGTGAGAACCGGCTTTTTCAATGTATTTCCTAATTTAGTCACATAAGTTGCTAATACGTTACAAGAATCCCTTATCTAAAATATTTTGGCGTCATCGTTTACGTATACTTCGATAAACAGATTGATAGATCAAATAGATTGATAGCTATAAAAGCGAACTGACATAGATAGATAGATAGATAGATATGCGTAAACCATCATTGCTTGTGGGCTGCACGGACTGGCACGTCGCAACCGATTTAAAACATAACTTCATATTTCCAACTGAAATTGCGTTAACGACTAAGCGTCCAGATATTGTCATTTGGTCCGTTAAAGCAAAAAAGTTTTCGTTATTGAGTTAACGGTCCCCTTTGAAGAAAATTTCGACTGGGCACATAAGCGTAAGTTGGAAAAATATGAGGATCTGCGAGAACAATGTGTCAGAAATGGCTGGATGACAAATGTATTTCCTATCGGTAGGATGCAGAGGTTTTATTGCCAACTCAACCGCTGTTTTCTTGACTAATCTTGGATTTCCTTCATCAGACAAGAGGAAATACATAGAACTTGCTACATAATCTGGAACGAACAGCTGCTTGCACAGGCTTCCATTTCAATGCACACAAGGCGGAATATACGTGCTTTAACCAAAAAGGTGACATCTCCACACTAAATGGTAGCTCTCTGAAACTAGTAGACAAGTTCACCTACCTAGGAAGCAGTGTCTCATCAACTGAGACAGACATCAACATTTGACTAGCAAAGGCATGGACGGATATCGATAAGCTATCGGTCATATGGATGTCAGACCTGACCGATAAAATAAAACGCAGTCTTTTCCAAGAAGCGACCGTATCGATATTGCGCTATGGATGCACTACATGGACGCTATCAAAACGTATGGAGAAAAAGCTTGACAGCAATTACACAAGAATGCTGCAAGCTGTATTGAGCAAGTTTCGGAGACAACACCTTGCAAAACAGCAGCTGTATGGCCACCTACCACACATCACGAAAACTATCAAAGTTAGATAAACCAGACATGCAGGACACTGCTGAAGAAGTAAGGACGAACTCATAAGCCATGTACTCCTGTGGACTCCTTCACAAGACGACCAGCTAGACACTACATACAGCAGCTCTATGCCGATACCGGATGTAGCCCTGAAGACTTGCCAGGAGCGATGGACGATATGTTATATAATAGCCGAGGGATTTCGGTTTATGCCTTTGAGTTTAGTTAGGCTGAGAACCTTTCGGCTCAGCGCATGGGTTAGTTGGGTGCAACCTTGATGCAGGTGGTAACGCGTGAGCGCGCACAGAGCGGACATGTCACTCAGATGTCACAATAGTCAATGACGAAACAGGGTGACAGGGTGCGGGTGACGTCACGCACCGGAAGCGCGCGGAGGTTTGTGTGAGAATCTGAAGGAAGTTAGAGAGTTGTAAACTAGACACCAAACGAGAAGGATCGATTTTGGAGCTCGCAGACGCGAGGCGAACTTGCACCCTATGGGGGCCGCTCGAGACGGGGGCCGCTCGGGTTGGGGGCCAAATGAATAAGACAGCATAGAAGATTGTGTCTCTCCTCCTTACGTCGAAACCTTTAACTCAAAGTTAATAAAAAGGTTTCGTACCTGAACAAGAAGTCGTTACGTGTTTTCGAATTTCGAGACTCCAATGTTCGATCGTTATGAACATTATATGTCCATTTCGCACATGGCCATATTCGTGTATATGGCTATGAAACAGTTAGAGAAATGTGCAAAGAAAGGGTAAAAGATATCTGTGCTGATGGTGCGACATGATGATAATGATGACTAATATTTAGATTACTGAACTAATTTTTTGTTATACTGACAATGTTTCGGCCGATATGTCCTTCATCTAAGTAAAATTATCCGCAAGTTCAATTCTGACCACTGGTGAAGAACAAGGAATACTTTCTATTGCTTAACATTTCTACACGGTCAAAGGTTAACGGAATTAGAACAATTTACCTCTGTGGATTTAATATAGGGTTCAGTTCGAAGTTCTCTGTGGGCTCTCAAGTTCAACATGAAACACCTGACGAAGATTAAAGGATGCATCGACCGAAACGTTGTGAATATTGCAATTAAATTGAAGACAATAGACCGAATACTCAAAGTAGTATAAAGAAAATGAATATCAGAAGGCCATGTGATTTTTCATAGTTGTACATTTTCATTCATTTATATATATATATATATGTGTGTGTGTGTGTGTGTAGTTGGGCAGCTGTCTTTCATTTAAACACGTTTGATTAGATAATAAAGACACATTTTGTCTGTACAATTCTATTAAGATCTTTGAAAGTTTCTTGATAAGTGTCTCTGTTTCAGGTCGGAATTGGTGGATGAATTTACCAAAATTGTCCTGAGCACTTTCGGACTTTACATAGGCGATCATCCAGGGTTGCTTGCATGTATAAGGAGTGTTTTTAAAAAAAAATTTACGTTGTTTATAACATAACAAAATTACATAAACGCAGCGTTAGATAAAACAGAGACGCTGATGAATTTAAAAGCAGAACGCAACGGAAAAAGAATATTATCAAAAATTATGGAATATTCTTAACAGAAAAAAAAGAAATAAAAGCATTTCAAAACATTGTTGTTATTTTCAAAATTAATTCGATTTTTTTCTTTTTGTTTTTTAAATGCAGGGCTTCTTGGGTTTGTAGTCATAGCTTATACATATATAAAATAAGCTAATATATATATATATATATATATTAGCTTACTAATATATATATATATATATATATATATATATATATATATATATATATTAATAAGCTACAACTACAAACCTTAGAAGCCCTGCATTAAAAAAACAAAAACAAAAAAAACTAAAATCAATCGAATTAATGTTAATATAGTTGAATGAATTTTTGTCCTAGCGGAATTATTTCCGACTCCAGGTTAACTGGACCGAGATCCATGCTGGCAGCGCGACATTATAATGATGATTCTATTCTACTTTTATTGAAACTATTTTTTTATCGATGTTAGAAAATATATGGAAAAATAATCAAATTCTGTTTAATTTACAAAACACACAAACACATACACACATACATATACATATATCATCATCATCATCATCATGACGTGCCGCCAGCACGGATATCCCTGACCCTCTCTCGTCACTCCTCCCAATCGTTCATCGCTTCTGACCGGTCTTCAAGGCTCTGGCCGTCTTGCTTTTGTTCGTTCATATGAGGGGGTCCATAGGAGTACATCACTTATATATATATATATATATATATATATATATATGTGTGTGCGCGTGTGTGTGTGTGTGTGTGTGTGTGAATAAAATATCGTTTAAAAGAACCAAGAAAGTGGCAAAAGCTGCTTGGTAGCGCCAGGAGTGGCAGCACCGCCTTGAGATACCGAAACTGTGTTATCACTTTGGTTGGCGGCTGAGGAGGATAGAGTATCGTACGTGCTTTCACGTATTGTATGATGAAAATAAAGAATATGCTCGCGCGCGAGTGTGTGTGTGTGTGTGAATAAAAAATCGTTTAAAAGAACCAAGAAAGGGCTAAGATACAAGCAAATAGAGACAAGTATCGCATCAACCGAAAAGGACATCGACACGAGGTTAACGAAAGCATGAACAGCTATCAATAGGCTATCGACTATATGGAAATCAAACCTAACCGATAAAATGAAGCGCAGTTTCTTCCAGGCAGCGGTCGCATCGATACTGCTATATGGATGCACTACATGGACTCTAACAAAACGGCTGGAGAAGAAGCTAGACGGCAATTACACAAGAATGCTGCGAGCAATCTTGAACAAGTCCTGGCGGCAGCACCCCACAAGACACCAACTGTACGGCCACCTGCCTCCTATTCAAGTTAGACCAACCAGACATTCAGGACACTACTAGAGAAGCGGGGACGAGCTCGTGAGTGATGTACTCTTATGGACCCCCACACATGGCCGTGCAAAAGCAGGACGACCAGCACGAACATACATTCAGCAACTATGTGAGGATACGGGATGTTGTCCAGAAAACCTGCCTGAGGCGATGAACGATAGGGAAAAGTGGCGAGAGAGGGTCAGGGATATCCGTGCTACCAGCACGACATGATGATGATGATGATGATGATCTTACTTCCTCGATTCAGATTTATAACTGTCTAGATGAATAGAATCGAAGATGAAAGACGTAGAATTATTTTACATTTCACGAAATTTTTGGAAAATTGTTTACTTGTTTAGCTTATATATATATATATATATATATATATATATAATTTATACATATATATATATATATATATATATATATATATATATATAAGCTAAACAAATAAACATTTTACATTTCACGAAAATTTTAGGAAAATTGTTTACTTGTTTAGCTTATATATATATATATATATATATATATAATTTATATATATATATAATTTATATATATATATATATATATATATATATATATATATATATATATATGCTAAACAAGTAAATACATTTTACATTTCACGAGAATTTTAGGAAAATTGTTTACTTGTTTAGCTTATATATATATATATATATATATATATATATATATATATATATATATATATATATATATATATTGTTATTATTTCATTTTTTGTAAGTGTCTTTGTCGAGTTTTAACAAGAGCTTAGTGACAGCAAGTCTATCCAATTCTCCAGAACTCTTCTATCTATTCCAATCAATATAAACGAGAAGTATTCATTGTCTTGTTTCTTCCTCTAATCTCCAGTTTCCCCAGTCTCTTTTCCAGAACTTTTCTAAGTATTCTAATTCAATTTATCGGTGCTGTTGTCTGGATTGTATCATTTCTTCATCTCTCATCTTCAGTTTCCCACAGTCTCTTTTCCAGGACTCTTCATAGTATTCTAATTTAATTTTTCCGTGCTGTTGTCTGGATAGTATCAACACTTCTGCTCATCTTCAGTTTCCCCCAGTCTCATTACCAAGCCTTTTGGGATCAGTTCAAGTGCACCAACTACGATTGATATCACCGTTTCCTTGATATTTTCGCTTTTCTTTTTTACTTTCACTTAGTGATCCATATCTCAAAATCCATGATGATTTCATTTTCTCGGATTATTCTAATAATTATCATTATTCATAACCACAGTCAATCCAGATTAAAATGCCTATCAATTACTAACCACTAGATCGACAATAACTTCAATAAGAAATAAAATACTTTTTGACAACCATTTACTCAAAACGTTTTGATGTGGAAATTCTGAGTTTGTTTTTCTTTTCGTATTTTATTTTTTATTTTTCTCTGGTCTCCGCACCCCCATCGTTAATACCAAAATATACATCTAAGATCACAGAAAAAATTTCGGTAGTTACATTTTCAAAGATATTAAACACACTTCTGCCGAGCAGTGTGACAGATTAGAGATTCGCAAAAACCATAGTTTGTGACCACCTCTTTTCAATAAGAGAAGGACATTTATCTTTCTAAAGCGAAGTATGTTTATTCTACTATATAATTTGATACAAACCCTGTCTATATATATATATATATATATAGATAGATAGATACATATATTTATTTATATATGTGGGAGTGTGGGAGTGTAATCAGACAAGGCGTCAAAGCACCACACGTACAGCAAAATCCGGTTCATGCTTAAAGAATGACCCCTAAATATCCCTTCAATTCCATTATATTGTTAATAGCCGTGTCCAGCTGACCGCGCCGTGGGGAGAAGAAAAAAAGACCCCTAGGGTTTTTAGAGGGTCATTAATTTTCGTTGGCGACTGGTATTTTCCCAGACCACACTAAAAGCTAGAGTTTCATCTAAATCATTATTTATTTCGCTACGTTTGTCAGTATGATCCTTTTTTTAAAAATCTTTTTATATCTGAAAGTGTTGAACTGCTGTAATCAAATTATTAACTATTTCAAATTCATTCTCGTCCCTATATAGATATTTGTAAGTAAAGTTGGTGACCGTAGTCGGGGTGGTGGTGACCCAAGGGATCCCTTTTCGATAGCTACTACACCAAGGTGTGTGGGAGGGCGCTGTCCCATAATCTCGGTAATAGATGAATATGACCCAGTCAGCTGGGACTGTAGAATACACCGATTGCTTCTCTGTAGAGAGGTAAGAGCCCCTACCCGATGAGTGTCCTAGATATGACACTAAACAATCTGATGGTGAGGTTCCAGTAATGCTGGGTCATTGGGTAATGAGGAGTAACCTTTCATTGTCATCACTCCCAGGTCCACTCTGACCCGGAGTGGTAGCAAATAATAGGGTCCTCTCTCTGGGTCAAATAGTACTAAACTGTTGTTTCAAGTTAAATATTTTTGCATTTAAACTGCGTATTTATTCTAAACACAATTGTTTAAAATAGAACCGTTTTGACATCTAAACTGTGTACTTACGCTAAACTGATTTATATGAAATAAAACTGTTTTTACATCTAACTCTGTGTATTGCCTAGTCAGCTGGGGTTGTAGAAAACACTAACTGCATCTCTGCAGAGGAGTAAGACCCCTCGCCAACGATTGTCCTGGATATGACATTCAACAATCTGATGGTGATGTTCCAGTTATACTGGAACTTCGGGGAATGTGAACCACCCCTTCATTTCAATCGTTCCCAGGTCCATTCTCAACAGGAGTGGTAGCACCTGATAAACTGAATTGGTCGAATTAGAACTGTTTGACAAAACTGAATACCTTGAAATTGAAAGGTTTATGACAATTAAACTGTATACTCATGCTTAACTGAATTGTTTAAAATAAAACTAATAATTTGTTTGCCAACTCGGCTGGGGCTATAGAATACACTGACTGCACCTCTGCAGAGTGGTAAGACCCCATCCTCAACGAGTGTCCTGGATATGACACTAAACAATCTGATGGTGAGGTTCCAGCAGTGCTGGAGCTTTGGGGAATGCGGAGTATCCCTTCATTGACATCGCTCCCAGGTCCAATCTGGCCCGGAGTGGTTGCACCTGAAAGGGTCCTATCTATGGGTTAAATAGAACTAAACCGTGCTTCTTTAACTATATTGATTTTTGCATTTAAACTGCATATTTCTGCTAAATTGAATTGTTTAAAATAGAACTGTTTTGACATTGGAACTGCGTACTAGTGCTAGCCTGAATTGATCGAATTAGAACTGTTTTTGACGTCTAAACTGTGTACTTGTGCTGAACTGAATTATCTGAAATAAAACTGTTTGACATTTAACTCTGTGTATTGTCCAGTCAGCTGGGGCTGTAGAATACACTGACTGTACCTCTGCAGAAAGGTAAGACTCACCCCCAACGAGTGTCGTGGGTATGACACTAAACAATCTGATGGCGACGTTCCAGCAGTGCTGGAGCTTTGACGAATGCTGAGTACCCCTTCATTGCCATTGCTCCCAGGTGCACTCTGGCCCGGATAGGTAGCACCAAATAGGGCCCTATCTTTCGGTTAAATAGAACTAACAGCATACTTATCCTAAACTGAATTGTTTGAAGAAACTGAATAGCTTGAAATAGAAATGTTTTTGACAATTAAACTGTACATACATTTAAACTGCGTTCTTAGGCTTAAACTGAATTATTTGAAATAAAACTGTTCTTCGACATTAAAACCGTATTTCCACCTAACTGAATTGTTACATATAACTGCGTAAATAGTTTAAAACAGAAATGTTTTTGACAATTAATTTGTACTTATACTAAACTGAATCGTTTTAAATAGAACAGATTATTTTCATAAAAATGGATTTGGCGTTAAATAACCTACAAAGGTTGATATGCCATAAAACCCAACAACCAACCAACCAACCAACCATGATTATTTGTATAAAAATAGATTTGGCATTAAATAACCAACAAAGGTTGATATGCTATAAAACCAAACGAACGAACCAACCAACCAGCAATAGATGAATATTTGTGTCAGCATCCGCGTGTATAACTCCGTGAATGTCGCCAGTGGCAATGCAGGAATGCTTCTCAATCCTCGTGCCTTAAAATCGCTGTATAGCAAAGAGAAAATCCTCCTGAATATGATGCGTAGCTTTATTTAATGGCAATCACGTGCTACACTAAACCCAAAAACTAGTGATGAAATAAATATCAGCACCTTCTATAATGAGCTAACTTCTTTTGTCGAGCACATTCCATAACACAACGTTCTGATCATCAGTGGAGGTGCCTGTGTATGTTTTATATATATATATTTGTTTTATATCGAAACATTACTTAAAAGCGGATATAGGAGGTGCCCGTGGTGTAATAGTTATCGACGTAGGGAATGGACACGGCGACTCGAGTTCAAATCCTGGACGAGACTGATTGCATTTCACATCGCACTAATACTCTTGGGAAAGGTATGAATCCATTTATTCCCCCTTCAGCTATGGGTAAATAGTAGGACAGACTGAGTTCTTCAGCCTTGGTGAGGCAACTAGTCTAGAAGAAGGAAAACTCTGAATTCAAACCTGTTAAACTCCGCTTAAAAATTGACCTTGTGTCATATCCTGCCCGAGCGGAGGGGTTGGGTAAATATAATCAGTGGAGATGATCGTATAGTCAAAGACGGAAATAATGAATTCTGCCATCACAACTTCCCAAATAGAAATGGTGAATATTGTGTAGATGTTGGTTGGGTTTTATGGGATATCAACCTTTGCAGGTTATTTAACGCTAAATCCATTTTTATGTGAATAATCAGTTTTATTTCAAACGATTCAGTTTAGCATGAGTACACAATTTAATTGTCAAAACATTTCTATTTCAAACTATTCAGTTTAGTCGAGCAGTTCTAATTCAGCTAATTCAGTTTAGTATAAGTACAGATTTTGTTTACACACAGTTAAATGTCAAAACAGTTCTATATCAAACAATTCAGTTTAGTGTAGATACAGTTTCAATGTCAAAAACAGTTCTATTTCAAATAATTCTGTTTAGCATAAGCACGTAGTTTAAAAGTAAGAACGGTTGCAGTTGAGCATAAGCACGCAGTTCAAATGTTAGTTCGGTTTAATCGTCAAAAACATTTCTATTTCAAGCTATTCAGTTAACTCAAACAATTCATTTTAGCATAAGTATGCCGTAAGTTCTATTCAACCCATGGATTAGGCCCTTTCAGGTGCGACCATGCCGGGCAAGAGTGGACCTGGGAGCAATGGCAATGAAGAGGTGCTCCGTATTCCCCAAAGTACCAGCATTACTGGAACCTCACAACCAGATTGTTCAGTGTCATACAGGACACTCGTTGTGGGGGGGTCTTACCCCTCTGCAGAGATGCAGTTAGTATATTCTACAGCCCCAGTCGAGTGGGCAAGAATATTGTGCTGAGTTTTCTCTTGGGAACAGACTCATATGCCTAAACACTAAATTCCAAAAACAGAAGGGAAAATTATGGACTTAAACTGACCCAAATAACCTTGAAGCACCAGATTAAATATTTGTAAACAAAAAAAAAACAAAATAGATGATCAGCGCTTTGAACTATGAAGCAAACATGTTGTTTAAAGGAGTACCTTCTGATCCGAGAATCGTTTGATCAATGACTCTTCAGAGTCTACGCAGATAAAAGAAATAAACAGTTAAACAGAAATAAACAGTTAAACAGAAATAAACAGAAATAAACAGTTAAACAGAAATAAACAGAAATAAACAGAAATAAATAGCTTCACAATATGATTGGTCTTCACTCGCAATAACCCGTTCATTGGCCTAGTGCGTAGAGTGTTCGCCAATGGTCCGGGAGACCTGGGTTCAATCCCAGGTTGCATCATACCAAAGACTTTAAAAATGGTACTTGATACGTTCTTGCTTAACACTCAGCATTATCGAGAGTAAAGCGGAGCAATCCAGGGAAAGGAGTAGTGCCCTCCCCTACACTTCGGTGTTGTAGCTTTTGAAAAGGGGGCCTTCTGGTTGCCCTCGACTACGGTCGCTAACTTTACTTTTACTCACTTGCCAATAGTACCGATATTTTGGGGGTCGTTACCAAAAACCGACTTTAAAACAAATTAACAAAACCAAAATAAAAAAAATAAAAAATAAAATACTGGTCTTAAAACTACTGGACGTAAAGGTCCCAATGCTAAAGATAAATAAACCGGACCCAAAATTAAGCGAGACACTAATTATACAACTTACAAATGCTGTATTCTATAAACTGGACAAAAACAGACAACAGCTAGTGGCCTGCATATCAATCCCTTCGAAGCAATTAATTTGTTAACAAAACATAAAACAAAAGCAACATTAAAAACGTTACCAAAATTACATATTTTTTACATTCATTAAGAAAACATAAAACTAAAGAAACATTGATAATAGTATCTAAAATTACATGCATCTTACTTCTCTGTAAACGGCTGAAACTGGCTCCCCTTTTTCTTTCCTTTTTCTTTTTCTCTCATTTTTTTTTTTTTTTTTGAGAAAGCCAAAAACGTCTTAGTTCTTGTTGTCGGTGAGGAAAGTTTGTTATTTAGTGGTTGACCTCTTCCGCTTTTCTTTAGTTTCTTTTCATATTTCTTTTTTTTTTTTCTCTCTCTCTCTCTCTCTTTCTCTATGCGAAGTGTTTGTAGTTTAGTTGTTGACCTCTTCTTCTTTTTTTTCGTTTCTTTACTCTTCTCTTCTTTCTCTCTCTCTTTCTTTCTTTCTTTCTTTCTATTCAGAATCTACAGATCCTTTAGACCTGTATTATTCCGGTTTGTTTTTTTCTCGAAATAGCTAAGAAATAAAAAGCTTTTAGACGACCATTTACTCAAAACGTTTTGATGTGGAAATTCTAAGTTTGTTGGTTTGTTTGTTTGTTTTGTTCCATAGCCACAATTAACACCATGTGCGAAATAGACATATAATGTTCATAACAATAGAAAATATAAAGAACATAGGAATCTCGAAATTCGAAAACACGTAACGACTTCTTGTTCAGGTACAAAACCTTTTTATTACATTTGAGTTAAAGGTTTCGACATAAGGAGGAGAGACACAATCTTCTATGCTGTCTTATTCATTTGGCCCCCAACTCGAGCCCCCCCCCCCGATAGGGTGCAAGTTCGCCTCGCGCCTGCGAGCTCCAAAAGTCAATCCTCTTCGTTTGGCGTCAAGTTTTCAACTCCCTTTCTTCAGATTTCCCCAAAATCCTCCGCGTGCTTCCGGTGCGTGACGTCACTCGCACCCCGTCACCCGTTTCGTCTCGGACTATTGTGACATATAAGTGACACCTCCATCCGCCCGCGCGCGGCCGCGTTAACACCTGCCTCAATGTTGCACCTAACTAACCCTTGTGCTGAGCCGAAAGTTTCTCAGCCTAACTGAACTCAAAGGCATGAACCGAAATCCCTTGGCCATTACGTGAGAGTTTTTTTATATTTTGCTTTTGTTATCTCACCCATCGTTAATACCAAAATATATATCTAAGATCAAAGATATCTCTAAGAACTACAAATGTGTAGAGTGTTTGCCAATGGTCTGGGAGACCGCGGTTCAATCCCAGGTCGAGTCATACCAAAGATTCAAAAAATGAATTGTTTGAAATATAACTGTTTATATGTATGTAAGCAGATCTGGGATTAAATATCCTACAGGAGTTGATATGCCATTAAACCAAAACAAACCAAAACAGTTCCTTGATGTTATAATTGTTTACAAAAGATTATTATTATTACCGGAAATTTCGGCCTACAAGTCTATTTAGCATATCATCATCATCATCATATCGCGCTGGTAGCACGGATATCCCTGACCCTCTCTCGCCACTCCTCCCTATCGTTCATCGCCCTAGGTAGGTCTTCAGGACAACAGCCTGTATCCTCACATAGCTGCTGAATGGACGTTCGAGCTGGTCGTCCTGCTTTTGCGCGGCCATGTGTGGGGATCCATAAGAGTACATCTCTTATGAGTTCATCTCTGCTTCTCCAGCAGTGTCCTGCATGTCTGGTTCGTCTAACTTGAATAGTTTTCGTGATAGGGGGCAGGTGGCCGTACAGTTGGTGTCTTGTGGGGTGTTGCTGCCAGGACATGTTCAGGATTGCACGCAGCAATCTTGTAATAAACATTAATCTCTATTAATCTCAACATATAATCTCGTATTAAACAATGATCTCACGATTTTTCGCTTCAAATTCCGATGTAGACTAGTGTTTATTGTATAAGTCGACCCTCAAATTAGGTACTGTGACATTCTGGTTTGTGTTTGTGTCAGTACCTCAAATTTTGGAAACGGTGTCTGATATAGCGTCAATATAATACTTAACCGGACATTGGCATGATGGTTAAAGTGTTCGCCAATGGCCCTGGAGACCTGGGTCCAATCCCAGGTCGAGTCGTGCCAAAGACTCAAAAAATGGTACTTGATGCCACCTTGCTTAGCACTCAGCACAATAAGGTAAGGATCAAGGGTAAAGTGGAGCAATCCAGGGAATTGAATAGCGCCTTCCTCGACACCTCGGTGTCGTAGCTATCGAAAAGGGAGCCTTAGGTTCACCCTCGACTAAAGTTACAAAGACATAATTCTTATTGCTATTGCTGCTTAGGTTTATAATGACTGTTACTCAATTGTATCCAACCTTAACTCGAGAAAAACCATCGGAGAGGTTTTCGGAGGAATCAATCAACAACTTCACTGATTCTGACAATGGGTCGAATCGTCCCAGGAGTACGAGGAAGAGATCTCGAGGCAAAAATAATTGTTCGTAGATTCCTCGAAGGCAGTTGATTCCATACACAGAAGAAAGATGGAGCAAATACTACTCAAAGAAACTATAAGAATGCTTTACAAAAATACGAAAGCAATGTTTCGTTCACCCGATAGTGACACCGACCGCTTCGAAATTTTCGAGGGAGTCTTGCAAGCAGATACATTCATACCATATATGGTTATAATCTGCCGAAATTACTTACTACGAACGTCAATTGGACAAATAAAAGAAACGGGTTTCACATAAAAAACAGCAAAAAGAAAACGATATCCCACAGAAATTATGACGGGTGCAGACAACACAGATGATCTAGCACTCCTCGTAAATGCACCATCCCTTGCAGAATCCCTACTGGATAGCCTAGAACAAGCTGCGAAAGACATTGGCCTCTTCATGAAAGTAAAACTGATGTCAAGTGTTTTAAACAAGAACGAGCCTTTCTAAATTTAAGTGGTAAGCCTCTGAAATTCGTAGAAAATTTCACATAAATCGGTAGCAACATCTCATCTAATAAAAACGATCTCAATAAGAGAAACTGTGGACTGCTACTGATGGGTTGTCGATCATATGTAAATCTGATATCTGTAATAGAATAAGACGGGATTCCTTCCATGCGGTGGCTATGACGACTACTGTAGGGATGCACCATCAGGACTCTAACGAAACGCATAGAGAAAACGTTTGATGGGGACCATACAAGAATGTTGCGCGCTATTTTGAACGTATCCTGGAAGCAACATCCATAAAACAGCGGCTGTATGGACGCTTACTTCCTATCGCACAATCCATTTAAGTAAGCCAAAGACACTTTAGGTAATACTGGAGAAGTAAGGTGATCTCATAAACGACGTTCTCTTATGGACTCCTACGCATGGACACACCAGCAAGGACATCAGCTCTCTGCAGAGACTGTATGATGTCAAGAGGACCTGCCAAGGGCGATGGATGATGGGGATGGATGGCGAGAGAGAGAGAGAGGGAGAGAGAGAGGGAATCATAAGTACGACTGAATGATGATGATGATTATGAGGAGGAGGAGGAGGAGCAGGAGGAGGAAGCATAAAAAAAAAATAAATGTAAATGGGAAAGATTTGCAAGAAAGACTATTGCTCGGTACTAAAACCGAGCTGGAGTACAACTAAAAAATATCAAATTATGAACACAAAAAATTCCATGGGTGCAGCACACTTGAAGTTGTAGAATACACCAATTGCATCTATGCAAAGGGGGTAAAACCCCACCCAACAAAAATGAGTGACCTGGATACGATTCAAAACAATCTGCCCTGTTGGCCGGGATTGTAGAATTCATCGACTGCATCTCTATAGAAAGGTAAGACCCCTCCAACGAGTGTCCTGATATGACCCTAAACAATCTGTCCAGTCGGCCAAGTCAGCAATATACACCGACTGCATCTTTGCAGATGGGTAGGACCCCACCTCCCAACAAAAACGAGTGTCCTGATATGACATTAAGCAATCTGTCCAGTCGGCTAGGGCTGCAAGATACACATACTGCATCTTTGCAGAGAAGTAGGACCAACCCCACCCACCCAACAATGAGTGTCCTGATATGACTCAAAACAATCTGCCCCTTCGGCTGGTGCTGTAGAATACAGCGACTACATCTCTATAGAAAGATAAGACCCCTCAAACGAGTGTCCTAGATATGACACTAAACAATCTGATGGTGAGGTTTCAGTAATGCTGGAGCTTTGGGGAATGTGGAGTACCCCTTCATTGCCATCGCTCCCAGGTCCACTCAGGCCAGGAGAGGTAGCACCTGATAAGGTCCTATCTATGGGTCAAATAGAACTGTTTAACCTTTCAACTCTGTGCAAACAAATAAATTTCGCTAAATTGAATTGTTTTAAATAGGACTGATCAAACATTTAACCGTGTAAACAAATGACCGATACGTGATGATACACAGCAATATTTGGAACTATTTTCTTGAGTTATTTATGTAGACAAATTCTATATATTTCATGTATTTGTAAAAACAGGATCTGGCATTAAATAACCTATAATGGTTGATATGCCATAAAACCCAACTAATTTACATTATACTTTTTTATACTTTAAAATCACAAAACGGGACTTTATTTTTGCACGTGTGAAGACGGGGCAGGTTGGCACTTGATCCCTTATAGAATAAGTCCTCGTTCAGAGTTTTTCTCTCAGGCATATAAGAACTGGCATATTATGTGAGGGATTAATTTAGGGCTAGACTGACCGCCACTGGCAAGGGGTTCCAAATTTCACACTATCCACACACCCACCAGGCCGCTTTCCTTCCTTCCCCTAGACAATGGAAGATATGGACCTCTAGGTTGAGAAGTAATAATATTATATTGTAGCAGTCGGCAACTCTGGTTTCCCGTGTGATATTTTAAAGGAATTTATAGGACAATACTAAGCAAGATAACATAAGGCAAACAGAAGCTGAAAAAGGAAATGTGACACAACAAATTCGTAGCAGAACTGCAAAGAACAACTTCGACCACGTGGTAACATTAAAATACATGAATCCTTTACTATACAAAGAGATACACTTTCAAAGTGTCAAATATATAATAAATGGACAGTTCACGAACATAAATGTCTTTCTTCTTTTCTTTTCTTTCGTTTTCCTTCAAATTGAGAGAGAGAGAGTGGTATATAAAATTTGGGTATAAAGGAGAAATAGTCCCAAAGTTACTTATCTTATTTTTCGACGGGGTTCCACTGGAGAATCTTTCTTCTTTCAAGGGCTAATAGACTTTATGCTATTTTTAATACTGGCTTGAAGAACTCAAGTCCCTCGTGTCTCAGATATTCTTTTGTCTTCTACCCGGAATACTGGCTTTGGTTCGTCTGCCCGCTACGAACCCTGCCAAACAACTGACTTTTCTTTGCGTTTTTTTCGCCAACGAGGAGAAGGTGCCACTTCCGTTTTAGGGTCCCAGCCAATCATTTGGCTTCTCCCTCCTTCCCCCTGGTGTCCGGCGACCTGAGGTTACTAAGTACCAACATCTGTTGGTATCCCCTCTGTGACCTACATTCTTTCTTAACGGTCAATCTTTGACGGCTTGCCAGTTCATTCCAACGGGAGGATAGTATTAATCTTATTTCTATCGTCTCCGTGGGATATCACGTGACAATATCATTATTAGAGAAGGTCCCCCATTAAGATGAAACACATTTTATTTTCAATTTTTTCAAGCATGGTCAATTAAAATAATGTGTCGGGTTCCTGTGGCGTAATTACGTTCACTTTTGCCTTATTTACGTTCGCTTGGAAAAGCTTTTGAAACCTCCTTACCCACGCCAGCGATGGGTTAAATAGGACTACGACTGTCTTTTTTTTCTACTGGAATAGATTTGAAATTAGATTACTCACGAAGGTTGATATGCCATTAAACAAAGAAAGCCAATTAGCCTAACATAATGAGTATTTTAATAAATATACTGTGGAATTATTTTTTCGTATATTTTTGAAAAACATCTGATTTCTTTTTTGCTGAGTGTAGACTCTTATGATGTCGTAGACTCCGACAGAAATTACAAATGTAGTGGACGATTACTTTGCAAAGTTACTTTCTTACTCTAGTCGACAGTGGGGTTACAACAAGAAAAAGTTGTACCCAAGAAAGTCTTGTTCAGCTAAAAACAATCATCAAGGAAGAAATTGCAGTCATTCTAGTTTATATGCAAAGCTCTTATCATGAATTGCGTTCTCCGGTAGCCAATAGCGTATATGTGAATATATGCCTAAAAAAATCACTTCGTGTCTAGCCACACCGAAGAGTTGTGATACAACGAAACAGTCTGTGTGTGGATTATAATATATATATATATATAGAGAGAGAGAAAGATGGAGAGAGAGAGAGACAAGGGGGACGGAGTAAGAGAGAGAGAAGAAGATTCAGAGAACCTTCTCTTCGTAATGATGAAAATTTCAGGGACGTTATATTTAAGTATGAGATCATATAATGGGCACTTGTCTTTTAATTATATGATGAATAGAGTTTGTACTCATTGTAATTGATATCAACAGAGATATTTGCATTTAGAATATGTCTTAACACTGGGATTGATTGATTTTAATGTCATACCTACCAATCTGGTTGGTTGTTTGGGTTTTATGACATATCAACCATTGTAGGTTATTTAATGCCAAATCAATTTTTATACAAATAACCGGTTCTATTTCAAACCATTCATTTGAGCATAAGTACACAGTTTAATTGTCAAAAACATTTCTAAACATATATATATATATATATATATATATATATATATATATATATATATATATTGTAAACATATCTATTTTAGTAGATAGACAGACAGACAAATAGATGTGGAAACGATGAAATAGATATGAACAGAATAAGATAGATAGATAGATAGATTAGTAATTAACCCGTAATAATGGTCCTATGATGTGTGGGGTGAAGTGTGCGTAAAAGAAGCGGTATAGATAATGGTTGTAAAACGGCGTGGACAAAATGAACATTTAAAAACAAGGCGAACGAACAAAAACAAATTTATATTCTATAATAAACAAAACTTACATTAATACATGAAAACATAACTAACTCTACTAACATACTGATAGTGTGTATATATGTGTGAGCTCGTGTATGTATGTGTGTGTGTGTGTGTGTGTAACACTACTAAACTACAAAAAGAATTGTAAAATTAAAATGTCTTTTTTCTATGATTAAGAAACCGGTAGTTTTTTAAAGACGGGAAAGCGTCTCATAGTTCTTGTACAATAATGTCTGCGAGGCATGCTGTTTCTGATACGGGTGAATTTTGGTCAAAGAGAAGGTGTTGCCGCTACGAAGGAATTTCGTAAGAGAGTGTTGCCGCTACGACGAAAATTCGTAAAAGAGGGAGAATGTGTTTTAAGACGGCGTATTTATAGAAAAAATCGTCTTATCAGTGGCTCAAGACGCAGGACTTGAATTTTCGCGCGCCGACGTAGTTGTAAGCATATCACGTGGTCCTCCTGGCCAATGGTTTCCCGAGACTGAACATTGAGCGTCCGCCATCTTTGTGGGAACAAGTGGCATACCGCCCAAATTAAATTATAGGAGTGTAAAGTCCTATAGATGTATAGTAAAACAGCGCTCAGCATGTTCTATGGCACTTACCGGTTCAAAAGGTGAAGTCTTCCTTCCAAATAGTCTTCCCCTGACGTACAAAGCGTTGAATGATACGAACTGTTACACATTAAATGATTGTTAAACGGTGGCAAGTCTGTAAAGTGGGATCCATTTAACGAATATTTATAGTGGTATTTTATATTTTTCACGCTAATCTTACAAAGCGGCTTCTTAGACACCCACACCGTCTCTCTCTCTCTCTCTCTCTCTCTCTCTCTCTCTCTCTCTCTCTCTCTCTCTCCGCTCTATTCAACATAGTAAACCAAAAATTCGACTGCCATCGTTTTTTTTAATCTATTTTGAGAGTTTATAAGCGACTTCTAAAAGTGGTTTATTGCCTGGAGGTTAGTATTTTTTTTTAAACGGAACATCAAACGGATGAGTTTTATTTGAAATATATTCCCACCGGCTTACACAAAGAATAAAAGAAATAAGCAGTATTCAAAGAAGAATTCATGAGTGAATGAAAGAAAGAAGAATGAATAAATCAAAGACAAAATAATGAATGAATGAATGAACAAAAAAATGATAAAAGGAAGAAAGAAAAAGAAAAAGATAGTAAACAAATAAAGAAACAAAAAGAAAAAAAAACAAGTTCTGGATGAATGAAAAAGACCCAAGAAAGGAAAATGACAAAGGCGAAAGAGAACTTAATTGGGTAATGAATGAAAAACTGAACAAATGAATTAATCAAAAAGTGAAAGTAATCAATGGAAAATGAGAGAAGAATGAAAAAAAAAAATTGAAATACAATTCGTGAATGAATAAATAAATAAAAATAACATCAGAAGAAAATTTAAAGACCTCTCTCTCTCTCTCTCTTGCTTTCACCTCTTCATTTAAAAAGTTCTGCAACAAAGATGCTGAATAAATGAATGAATGAAAGAGACTAAGAAAGAAAAGAAAAAATCACAGCTAAACAGGACTGAACGACAATCTAAATGAATTAATAAATGAAGGAGAGAAAGCTGAAATAAAAACAAAAAAAAAATGACAGAAGGATGAAGAAGAAAAAAAAACGGAATAACAATTCGAAAATAAATAAATAGATAAATAAAAGAAATTATAATACGAAGAAAGAAGGATCTCTCTCTCTCTCTCTCTCTCTCTCTCTCTCTCACACACACACACACGCACACACACATACACGCACACACACATACGCATACTTCCTCTTACTTCCTGTTTCATTTTTGTTCTTTTTTCTCAATGAAAATTGTAAATTTCTGCCTTCACCGCCACACTCCACACTATTAACCCGCGAACGGAAGTGCTGAATTGCATGATGGGATTTCACAGGTAACTTCGATTGAAACAAAAACTAATCGCTTTAACGATTTGAGATTTAAGAATTTGATTTCTTGTATACTACAGAGTAAAGATGTGTTTTGGAGTTTAACATTTTAAGAGTCTCTTTTTAGAAGCTTCGATATTTTCGCTAAAATATATAAGTAATTTTTTCCATCCTATGACAGACGGTCTAAAAACTCACCAAAATGGCCGACATGAAGTAAAAACGCGTTAATAATAAAAGTGTGTACTAAACAGCAAACGCTTATTTGACCTTTTCTTTCATCACCGCCATCAAGTAACAATCTCGTCGTGTCGAGAACTTTTTTCCTCGAAAACTTTTCGAAACTACCAACAATGTAACATTATGTCTGGTTGCAGAGTTTCAATATTACAGAGTTTGGTAATAAATAATACCTAACAATATCCGTTTTGATTGTAATATATTCCAGTAGAAATGATATCTTTGACTTAAGATATTATTCACTTTTTATTAAAGAATTTGTAAAGGTTTGTTTGGTTTATTTGTTTAAAGATATATCAACTTTCGTGGGTTATTTAAGACCAAATCCATCCTTGTAGAAGGACAATAAAGTGAACGTAATAGCATGACTAGTTCAAACTCGGTACCCACAACTCACAGTCCACTACGCAAGCTACTACGCTATAATGTCTCCCTCATTTATTTATAGGTGATGCAATATATATATATATATATATATACTAACATACTGACTAAAAGCACTTACTTGATTTTTGTATATATATATATATATATATATACTGACAGTGTATCGATTGTATGAAAGTCTGGTCTCTGTGATAAAATAAAAAAAGGAGATCTTCCAGGTTGTGACTGTGTCAGTAATACTGTGCGGAAGCACCATCTGGAAACTAACAAAACGCATGGAAAAAAAGCTAGATGAGAACTTCACAAGAATACTAAGAGTTTTTTAAACGAATCTTGAAAGCAACACCCCTCTATCTTTTAATGGTTACTGTACGGCTGCTTACTTCCCATCTCTTAAACCATCCAACTAAGACAAACAAGACAGTCTGTGCACTGCTGCTGAAGTAAGGACGAACTCAGTAAGTGACGTTCTGTGATGGACTCCAATACATGGACACACCAGTGTTGGCTGACCAGCAAGAACTTAAATACATCAATTCTGTATGGGCATGGTGTGCTGTTTTGGGTACTTATCAGGAACGATTGGTGATAGGGATGTATGGCAAGAGTGTTCAGGAAATCTGTGCTATCAGAAAGATTTAATGATATATATATATATATATATATATATAGTTTCAAATCTACAGAGAGACAGGCTGGTAGGGATAGCAATAGAAAGAGAGACAGCGAAAGAGTGGGGGAAGCTTTTTTTAGATCAATTTTATGACCTCTTCAAATCTCTACCGAAAAGCTTTATGTTAATTAAATCAAATGATATACATAGCTATCTATATAAAATGGTGATGATGACTAGACGTCTAGATAACAGTGTAGATTTTCGTTTAGCCGAACCAGCGCCAATTTACAGAATATATGAAGCTAGATTGGAGACATTTTGAACGAGCGATGTTCGTGGAAAAACAACAGTGGGCAAGAGCAATAATTTTGATACTCTCAAATAAATTTCTCGGTGAGACATTCAACTAGAATCCAAAAATCAAAATTTAACTTAGAGGTGAGATTTGAGGTCGGGGAGGACTTTAAAAAGACACGACGACGCTTCACACCGCATCGAAAGAGGAGTTTCATAAGTGCTTTGACAAATGTAAAACCCGTGGAACTAAGGGTAACGGTCTGTTTTTAAAAAATCAATCTTCATTAACTTTATGAAATTAACATTCATTGTTCATTTCTCTCATTTCAGACTTTTTTGAAATCACACCTCATAGATAGATAGATAGATAAAATCAAGTTTTGCTGTTAGCATGGATTTCTTTAAATCTCTCTTACCAACCAAGTCTATCATCCATCCTCATGGCAGGTCTCCCAGTCGTAGTTTATGTACTACGTACTTCAATAGATTTAATAAAAAATAAGATGAAGCAGGCTATTTCGCTCAGAAACTACTATGGATTCAGAGTATGCAAATGATCTAGAGCTTCTCACAAATACACCTGCCCAAGTCGAATTCATGTACTTTTAAACAAGATGTAACGATTTTTATCATTAAGGGTTTCCGGACTATTGTCTTCATCTTCATTGTTATTTCCACAAAATTTCGGCCGATATGTCCTCCGGACTTCTTTAGGTGTTTGTCGAACTAGGGAACCTACACGGAACTTCGTGTAACTATTTCCAAATGAAACGACTAGTCTCTAAAACTAAAAGACCGTTTCAGATACCTCGACAAAAATATCTCATCAACTGAAAGCGATGTCAACATGCGCAAAGGACAGGCATGGACTACTATCGAGAGATTATTGACCTTTTGAAAATCTAATCTCTTATAAGATAAAACGAGGATTCCTCCAAGTTGTATCTGTGTCAGTAAAATTGTATGGCTGTACCACCTGGATTATAACAAAGTGCTTAGAGAAAAAGCTGAATGGGAACAATACAAGGATGTTTTTTGCTGTTGTACGGCCTCTTACCTCCCATCTCACTAATCATCCAAGACGAATAAGATATGTTAGGCACTGCTGAGGAAGCTGAAACGAACTTAAAAACAAATTGGACTAGCAAAGACCAATATATATATATATATATATATATATTGAGGCATTTGTTGTATAACAGTTATTGTCATGGACAATGGATATGGTGACTCACGTTCAATTCCTGGATGAGGCTGTGTGCATTTCATTAATGTTGATACTCTTAAGAAAGTTATGAATCAAAGTATTCTCCTTATATCTTTGGGTAAATAGGCAAATTGGGATTTTTAACCTCGGTGCGACAACGGGAATAGAATGAAAATTGTGAATTAATTTCTGTTAAACTATGTTTAAAAATTGACCTTGTGTCAAATCCTGGTCTCACGGCGGGGTTGGATATATATATATTGTTTTGTACGTAGAAAAGGTAAAACAGAAGAAAGATATATGTTTGATGGTTTATTTATTTGCCAACGCGTTTCGACTTCAATCTTTTGTCTGAAAAAAAAAATTATCAAAATTATTTATGCAAGAGAATTAATTAAGATAGGTAAATTTTGATTCAATTGAATCAGGGCTTGGAAATGTTGCTATGTGAAAAAACGTAACAATATATTCTCACATATATTGTTTTGCATGGATTATTTTTATAATGTCACATAATGTACGAAGGCTGATATGTTTTTAAAATTCCAAGACCATCCAATATGAACAATAGTGGAATTATTTAGCCCATAGCTGGGACAATCAGGGAGTTTATACCTTTTTGAAGGATGTTAGTCCCAATGTAAGATTAGAGTTCGAATTTACTTATTACGGTGACACAATCCAACACGTTAACCTCTACGCCGCAGTGTCTCATATATATATATATATATATATATATATATATGTTTTTCTTTTTTTCTTTTTTTTTTCATCATACAACGTGTGAAAACACGTGTAATACTCTGTCCTCATCAGCCGGCAACTAGGATGATAAAACAGTTTCGGTAGCTCAAGGCGATACTGCCACTCCTGGTGCTACCAAACAGCTTTTGCCACCGGACAGGGGATTTAAAAGAAATATGTGTCTATATATACACCATATATCGTTGAGAAACAAAAAATCAATAAGTATATTCAATTATAAATTTATTTTAACCGTTTGACGGGATCTTCAGATGGGATTATACATCTCATCTGAAGATCCCGGCAAACGGATGAAATAGATTTTTAAAGGAATATACTTATTGATTTTCTTGTTTCTCAATGATATTTTGATCAGCATAAACTTATTTTTATATGTTTACATATATAATACACTTAACATTGAACAATCAGTTTGGATAATACCGTTTTAGTATATCTATAGAATCTACTGATATATAAGTAAGTAAATTTGGCGACCTTAATCAACAGTGACCGGAAGGCTCCCTTTTTGATAGCTACTACACCGAGGTGTAGAGGAAGGTGCTACTCCTTTCCCTGGATTGCTCCACTTTACCCATGATCCTGACTTCATAATGCTGAGTGTTCAGAAAGGCAACATCAAGTACCATTTTAAAAGTCTTTGGTATGACGCGACCTGGAATTGAGCCACGCTCTCTACTCATTAAGCCAATGGCCCGGTTACTGATATATATATGTTCCATAGCCATACATGAATATTGAAATATACATAGCATGTTCATATATATATAACATATGACATAGGAATCTCGAAAAACGAAAAACACTTACAACTTCTTAGTTTAGGTACGAAACTTTTTATTACCTTTGAGTTTAAAGGTTCTTCAACATAAGGAGAGAGATACACATTCTTTCTATTCTGGCTTTTTCATCTGCACCCACCTCAACACGTGCGCACCCGTCGCAAGGCCTACGCAAGCAAGCAAAAGTCAACCGTCTTCTCCCGAGGCAGGACTCAACTCAACTAACTGACTTTTTCAAAATCCCCAAAATCCTCCGCACGCTTCCGGTGCGTGACGTCACCCGCACTCTGTAGCCCCGTTTCCCATCTGGGCTATTGTGACATCTCTGAGTGACACGTCCGCCCCGCGCGCACACGCGCGAACACCTGCGTTACAGTTGTACCTAAGTAACCCATGCACTGAGCCAAAAGGTTCTCAGCCTAACTAAACCCAAAGGCATAAAACGAAATCCCTCGGCCATTATATTATATATATATATTCATATCTATTTTTATATTGTTTGGTTTGATTTCGTTTCAAAAACAATAAAGAATTTAATCAAAAGCAGCCACAATCTTATCAAATCTGATATGAGATTTACTCTATCCAGTGGTTAGGATGCTAAATGTGAAATGTCACTATTAATCAAAAACCGAATATATGAACACAAGAGGGCCATGAAAATAGGCGATGACAAAAACGTTTTAGTAAAACGTAATTTAGAAACTAATTTCAATTTTAACTTTAAACATACGAAAATGTTAGTTAATATACATAGTAAACAACATAGAAAGATTAAAGAATGCAGCATTATTTTTTATTATAAGGTTGTCAAATAAAAACCCGGTTTTTATAACTTATCTCCTTGGTGCTAAAAATCGCATATTCAGATTTGTTAGAATTCATTACTGACATTTATACTCACTTTTTCATTTTTTTTAAATAATTCTATCAATAGTTCTTCCTAAATTACAAACAGCTGATAAATTTTCTAAAATTGCTTAAAATTGATAGTAAATTCCTTACGTTTTAAAATGAATTTAGAACACTTATTACGTCACATAAATTCAAAACAGAACGCTACTTACGATAATATAATGGTAATACTTGTCTAAATTTTCGTTTCACTTTGAAATTTAAATATAATTTAGTAGATAAAACATCACATTTTTTAAAAATATTAATATTGCATTAATGATGGTACAATATTAAAAAAAAGCGCTTAACGTTAGTAGAATATTCAACAATAAATAAATTCATCATCTGAATACCTTATTTTTGTCATATATATATATATATATATATATATATATAATGTCACGAACCATGCAGTGGAAACGGTCAGAGGTAATGCTCCCTAGACCATAGATCGGGTAAAAATTGTACAGCCGGACGATTAAAAAATAAGATAGAATAAGAAAGACGAAACGTTTAACTCATGTCTTACGCCCCCGGGTCTCCCTCTTTATTCACAAGTGGATACATATAATATCTACATAGGGACATTCAAGGGACAGACTGATAGATTGAGTTAAAAGGAAGAAACGAGAAGGAAAAAGGGGGATGTAAAGCAAATTAACTGAATAAAGTCACATTTATGGATACAGAATTAGCATAGCTTTTTCAAAAGGGGAAAAAGTACTTAGTTGTAGAGGTGGTACGTACAGTCGAATTTAAGTATACTTATTTATTTATTCTTTTCTTCATATTTTCTTGGATTCATAGCCTTTCTGAAGTAGATTATGTCTTTCTATTGCTCGTAAGTGATATTCTCCAGTTGGTTTTAAGTTTACCGGTCAGAAGAGTTTTTTAAAGAAGATATCTTCGGTTTGGCTATCTTTCTCCATGATAGCCACGATTATGTCTATAAGTTCCTCCTCGGCGTTATTCCAGTACACAATAAAATATACTTTATAAGTTTGTTAAGTTTTCGATTTTTGTTGCCCTTTTTTTACTCTTCACATTTTTTTCGGGATTGCAAGTGGGCTTTTGGAAGCACTGGCACTTAAGTGATTTTTCTATTTTCAATTCATTTTCAGCAACTTTTTCTTCTCTTTTCAACTTGATCAGTCGGCTAGGGCTGTAGAATACAATGACAGCATCATTGCAGAGGCGTAAGACTCACCTAACGAGTGTCCTAGATAGGACACTAAACAGTCTGATAGGGAATCTTCATTAATGATGGAGCTTTGAGAAATGGGGAGTACCCATTAATTGCCATCGCTCCCAGATCCATACTGGCCCAGATCGGTAGCATCGGATTGGGTCCAATATATGTTTAAAAAAAACTAATCTGTGTAAATATGCTAAACTGAATTGTTTAAAATGGAACTGTTTTTAACATCTAACTGTGTAAACAAAAATGTACTCACCCTCAACTGGATTGTTTGAAACTTTTATCCAAATGACTTAATTCGGTGTTAAATTATCCAAAAAGGGTTGGTTGATACGCCGTAAATCGACCAACCAACCAACCAACCAACTCTTCGCCATTTTCTCCATAATAGCCAGAATTATGTTTTGGAGTTTCTCTTCCACTGTCATTCCTGTACAGAAAAGAGTGTACACCACGTGTCAGCCCAAGAAGTCTGGGGAGTAAGTTATCTTTCTTCTGTTTTCGGTATTTTTCCATAATAGCCTGAATTATATACATGAATTTCTCTTCCACCGGAAGATTCTAGTCTAGCGATTGACTTCGTTTCAGGTGCCGACTTTTATCACTCCCCGCCTTTTCCTTCTTTTCATATTTTTCCTCGGGATTGCAGTCGGATTTTGTGTGCACTAACACATAAGCATATCTTCTTTCAAACGACTTTCAGCAAATGTGCTTTCTATGAAAAATCATCACGTGGTCAAAATCCGTTGTCATTCCCACGGTTTCTCAATTCTTTGATTTGCAGGTTTGTCCGCTGACTCTTAATTGTGTTGACGCTTCAGTTTATTTGACTTCTACTGCGATCTAAACGCGCAGAGAGAGAGAGAGAGAGAGAGAGAGAGAGAGAGAGAGAGAGAGATGATACCACTAGGGGTCTATATATATATATATATATATACATACCTGATGATATGGAAAAGTGAAACCTCTGTAGATTTCTTCTGACCTATTAGGTATCTATATTCATTTTCACTTTATTCCGTATCGAGCACTTTTTTCGTTTAACTTAGTCCTCTGTTTTTTCTTTTAGCTAAACATTACGATAATGGTTGATTTTTTTTCAGACAATACGTATGTTTATAGTCTTTCCTTGCTTTATAGATTTTTTTTTCAGATATCAATTTGTGTATTTGTTTATTCACAATGTAGATCATTTGTTTTTTTTTCACTCTGGCATAGTTAAAGTAAGGGATTAAGCTAAAATAGAAATTTATTATATATATATATATATATATATAGGTGGGAGACAGTGATATAGTTATCATAGCTATCCATCTATGTATCAGTATATATCTATATATATATGATGATGACCCAAAGTCGGGCAGAAAGTACTAGGGATACATACAACTATGGTCAATACCTAAATCAATCCCCCCACCCGAATACGATAAAAGTAATACGGGAATTCGAACGGACCCAGAAGAAAATATGTAGACATAAAATGTCTATTATGTTTAATAAAATTTGCATTAACGAAGAAATGCTGCCTCAATATATATATATATATATATATATATATAAGAAATACATATATAAGAAATACAATGTGGATGACTATATGGATATATATACTCCCCTACTCCCGAAGGGTTGAGTTCTCTAAGCGAATGAAGTAATCGCGTTGCCATTAGCGTTTATTGCAAGTCTCTTCGTATATGAATTAAGGTCTCGGTAGCCGTTAAGCGGAGGTATGTAAACAATAGTAATTGTGATTCATAACCGTTTAAAATTTACTTTGACGCTACTAGTTCCTCGTGGCTGATGGGTAGAGGCTTGGATTGACGTTTGTGTCAACTGGGTTTCGATCCCGGCTACGGGAAGCTAGTATGTCTAGCCACACTGATGAGTTCTGATAGAACGAAACAGATCTGTCTGTGGATGACTATATATATATATATATACATATATATATATCCGTCAATTGTGTTTGATGACAAATATTGACTAAGCGGAAATTAACAACATATGTTTGGGAATTTTATCTTTATTTATCTATTTATTGTTGCTGTTTTTGTGTCTGTAATAACTTGTGATAAACGAGACATACTTTTTGAACGAGATGATTATAGAAGAATAGGGAACCAACGTGTCATGGAACAGCCTAACAATACAATTAAAATTTGTAATTTAGTTTTGACTTCTTCTACAGAAGACTAAGTAGCCCAGTCTGCTCTACTTGCATTTCCCATGGGCGCGAGTCAAACAGCCTGGTCAAAAACACCATTTCTAAAAGGAATACCCAAGGTATTAAACTGCATAATCGGTGAGGCTTAAGCCTTGAAGCTTTTGGGAGTGTGAAATACCTATTCATTGTCATTACTTCCAGGTCCACTGAGACCCAGTGTGGTATATCTGTTTACTGTTCCATCGAGGAGTCAAATAAATCTGTTTGAAGATTATTTGTATTAGATAGGAATACTTGATACCATGTAACTATCTAGTCCAGTTTTTTTTTGTTTCTGTGTTTAATGGCATATAAACTTTCTGAGTTATTTAATGCCAAAGTCATTCTGGTAGAGGAACAGTATTAGGTCTATTTAACCAATTATTGGTCAGTGAAGATACTTTATACCTTTCCTGTGGGTATTGATTCGAAGGTAAACGTTGCGCGACTGAAGGTCAAACTCACTACGCAGTCCAGTTTATTAGCTATGACGTCAGAACTCTAACCATAGTACTGTTTGCATACTGATTATTAGTCTCATAAAAAATTATATATATATATATATATGTAAACAAACGAAGGCTGCTACATAATCTATATAAATAAAAATGTAAATGTTTGTTACTAACCGATAATCTCCAGTTTTATAGCAGTAATTGGTTAAAAATTTGCAGAGTGTATTTTATTCGAATTCAGGAGTGTTTTTAAATAATTATTATCAAAAAATATTACGATAATTAAAAAAATATTTTTAATAATTCGTTTTTCTCCGACAACAGCCGTACACGAAAAAATAACTTCCGTTTTACAAGAACTTTACACGTGACATATTTTTTTTGCTTTCTTTTTCGGTTGACTTAAACAGAGACATTAAACTTTAAACGATATTTCGTTGGTTCAGTAGTAAGTATTTTTTTTTATTCTAACGAATTGTTAACAAAATATTTTTTTGTGTTTAAATTCAACGAAAGACATCCATTAAAAAGTTTTATTTCTTAAACGATATTTCGTTGGTTCAGTAGTAAGTAAATTTCTTTTTCATTCTAACAAATTGTTTACAAAATATTTTTTATGTATGTGTATATGTATGTGTGTGTATATATATATGTATGTATGTGTGTGTATATATATGTATATATATATATATATTAGCTGTACCCGGCCACGCGTTGCTGTGGCTCAGTTTAAATAAATGAAAAAAAAAAAAAAAGAAGAAAATGCATGTTTCTAATATGTTTGATTTTCCAATAATTGGATAATCTATTCAAATAAATATGTAAATGTTTGTTACTAACCGATAATATCCAGTTTTATACCATTCGAATTCAGGAGTGTTTTTATATACGTATTATCGAAGTATTGGAAAATTAAACATATTAGAAACATGTATTTTCTTTTTTTTTTTCTCCATTTAAACAAATTGGCCGGGTACAGCTAGTGCCTTATAATTCCCGACCTGACGTGGTTTGCTTGTTAGCTGAGCGGTGGGATACTAAGTCTAACGTAAAGTTGGGCGGGTTTCGATTCCAGCTTCAAGAGTCCAACGTGTCTAGCCACTATGAAGCGTTGTGATACAACGAAATAGTCTGTCTAGAGATGAAAATTTATATATCTTTTTCTTTTTTGGTGGATTTAAAGAGAGAAAAAAACTGAATATTTTAGAATGAATTGATCCACGAAGAGATTTATATTCATTTAAAAATTATTTATTTAGTTCTTACAGGTGTTTCCAGGTTATAAACAAATAATTCTTAAAAGAATATAAATCTCTTTGTGGGCCCATTCATTTCAAAATATATACGAATATATATATATATATATATATATATATATATATAAGATTTAGATAAAAGATAAGACGAATAGAAATATTTCTTTATTGCTATTTGTAATTTATTGTTTCCAAATAGATTTTCTTGCTATTTCATCAAACATACATCGCTATTTTAATAACAATTCTCATAAATTTAAATCCTAAAGAAGATTAGAATAATCGAAACGTTCAACATCGACTCTTATTATAAATTTATCAAATATTGGTAAATTCTATTTTTTCTACTTTTTTTAATACTGTCGAATTTAATTTCCTTTTTTACTTCCATATATATATATATATATATATGTATTTGCAATGCAGGGCGTCTCAATATAAATAGGTTTCATATGACTGTTAATAACTCTACTACTAAAAATGTATTCTTTTTTGTTTCAGATTCGAAAACAATATACAACAACAAATATTATTTCTTGATCCCACTGCCTTGGACAAGAAAGGAAAAATATTCTGTGTCACTAATTATTTGGAGACAAAATCATACAAAACTGTGTAAGCAAAATTTTGCCGGAAGTTTAACTTTTACAATTATCCCAAGAAAAGACAAATTTATCGTTGGGTCCACAAATTTCTAGCCACCTTAACAAGAAGGCAGAAAATGCCAGATCTGGCAGGAAGTTGACTGCAAGATATCCTGACAATATGGATGCCGTGAAAGTCCTTCCGAAGACACATTGTGTATGCACACACACACACACACACACACATATATATATATGTGTGTGTGTGTGTGTGTGTGTGTGTGTGTGTGTTTTATATCTATATATATAAATATGTTATTCATTTGTTTTATAGCTAAACATTATATAAAAGCGGATATATGTAAACAAATACAAATGTGATAGGCGTTTAAATTTCCTTCGCTTGGTTTCCTCGTGGCTGAGTAGTAGAATCTTGGATTGGCGTTACAGTCGATCCCAGCTTCGGGAATCTAGCCTGTCTAACCACACTGAAGAGTTCTGATAGCACGAAACAGTCTGTCTGTGGATGACAATATATATGCTCCCCTACCCCTGTGCGGTTGAGCTCTCTAGCGAAGGACGTAATGGTTGCCACTAGCGTAAAGCAGGGCTCTTCAAATGATTTGAGCTCTCAGTAGCCGTTAAACGGATATATGTAAACAAATACAAATGTGATAGGCGTTTAAATTTCTTTCCCTTACGCTGGTTTCCTGGTGGCTGAGTGGTAGAATCTTGGATTGGCGTTTCAGTCAACCAGGTTTCCATCCCAGTTTCAGGAATCTAGCCTGTCTAACCACACTGATGTGTTCTGATAGAACGAAACAGTCTGTCAGTGGATGACAATATATATATATATATGAGGTACAAAAAGATAAGACTAATAGTAATATATCTTTATAAGTTTCTATTATTATTTATTCGCAAAATGTCTTTACCTCAGATCATTGTCAAAAGAAATATTCTGGAAAAAAAATTTTTCTGTAAAAGCTTCAAGTGAATGCAATAGAATGACGGGGTTTGAACTCGCTTACAGTCCAACACGTAAGCCACAACGCCAACGGCATTACCCCCAATCGCTTTCAGAAAAGTTGATCGGCTGAAAAAGGATCGACATAAAGGAACCATGAAGTGTTTCAATGTTTGCTGTGATTTAATATATTTTTGCTCACCATCCATCTTTAGGGCCCCATTGATCAACAAATAACATCTTTTTGCAGAATTATATACGACGTTTGTCTGGAGTGTTTTGGGGCAGTAACGCATAAAAAAGATAAAACTGAAGGAAAACGAACCGAATAGACGACGGATATAGAAAGGATTTCAACATGAATGAAATGAACGCGGAACCACCATTCCCGTGTGATTATGCAACATCAAGAAACGGTTGCTCTGATATCAACGGCCGAAAGTAAACGCGTTTTTAAATCACAAACGGCACTAAAATGAAGTAGAACGAACGTTCAATGTAATCTCTGCTTTTACTTGATCTGGCGTATATATATATATATATATATATATATATTAAATACCCTGTCCGGTGGCAAAAGCTTCTTGGTAGCGCCAGGAGCGGCAGTACCGCCTTGAGCTACAGAAACTGTATTATCACCCTGGTTGGCGGCTGATGAGGGAAGGGTATCGCATGTTCTTTCACACGTTGTATGATTATATATATATATATATAATTTTTCTTTTTTGTTGGTCCTAAGAGGAAAAAAAAGAATATTTTAATATATATATATATATATATATATATATATATATGTATATATATATATATATATATTTACCAACCTCTGCACAAGAGCAGGATGTGACAACAAGCTTCTCTGGCCCAGTCGGCTAGGGCTTCAAAATACACTGACTGTATCTCTGCAAAGGCTTAAGACTCCCCAACGAGTGTCCTGCATATGATACTAAACAATCTGATGATGAGTCTTCACTAATGGAGCTTTGGGGAATGAAGAGAAACCCTTTAATGCCATCGCTCCCAGGTCGACTCTGATCCGAAGTGGTTGCACTTGATAGGGTCCAATCTGTAGGTCAAATAAAAATGTTTGACATTTAAACTGTACTTATGCTGAGCTGAATAGTTTGAAATAGAACTTTTTTATATTTAACTGTGTAAACAAAAACTTCTACTCATGCTAAACCGATTTGCTTGAAATAGAACTGTTTATATATAAAATAGATTTGGCATTAGATAACGAACAATGGTTAATATGCCAAAAAACCACACCCAAACATCCAACCATCGCAAGGTATAGATTTTAAGGGGATTTAAGCTAGTTTGAATTCGGAGTTTTCCTTCTCCTAGAACGGTTACCCAAATAAGTATAAAGCTTCAAGTCTACCCTACAATTCAACTATAGCTGAAGGGAGAATATTTGTATTTATACATTTCCCAAGTGTATTAGCGCTATGCGAAATGCATATATATACATGTCTAGTAAATCTTACATCTTACTTAGATAGTTTTATATATATATATATATATATATATATATATATAAATGTTTATATATGTATATATATATATACATGTAAATCTTACATCTTACTTGGATAGTTATATATATATATATATATATATATATATATATATACAGTAGCTTTACGGCTGCTTACCTCTTATCTCAGAAACTATCCAAGTAAGATGTAAGATTTACAAGACATGTTAAGAATTAAAAACTGTCACACACTCATACACACACACACACACACACACACTCACACACACACACATATATATATGTGTGTGTGTGTGTGTGTGTGTGTGTGTGTGTGTGTGTGTGTGTGTGCTGGTTTAGGTTTATTTATTCAATGGCATATTAACTTCTACTGGGTTATTCAAAGCTGAAAATATGTTTGATAATATGCATAACAATGTGTATTTTCAGTGTTCTATTGCTAAATTTTTGTAATCGCCAATTTTTATTTTTAATAATTAATCTAATACAAATAATTTACGCACAGTTGTACAGTTTCAAGTTTTCCTATTTAATACAAATAATTTGCACACAGTTATATGGTTTCAAGCATTCAGATCTAATACAAATAATTTACACACAGTTATATGGTAACAAGTATTCTTATCTAATACAAATAATTTGCACAGAGTTGCATGGTTTCAATCATTCCAATTTAATATAAATAATTTGCACACAGTTGTATGGTTTCAAGTATTCCTATCTAATACAAATAATTTACACACAGTTGTATGGTTACATGTATTTCCATCTAATATCAATAATTTGCATGCCATTATATGGTTACAATGCATTTCTATCCAGTGGTATAAATTTTCAATCTTCTCTGAATGACCATTAGATGGTCCGGTATTATTACGTTGGATCAAAGTGGACCTAGTAGCCATGACTATGAACGGATATTTCATACCCCCAGAGTGCCAAAACAGGAGCCTCACTACCGTCTGTAGTTTAGGGGTTGTTTATTCTCTCCAGAGAATACATTTCTATTACCCACAGATCACTGTTTGTCTCTCTAACACATGTGGTGTGGTAATTTACTAAGCTTTTTGCTTAGATGTGGCACAAGGCCATATGAAAGGGGCACCCAATGAACACATGTGCTGTGTCCTTATGTACTTCTTCAGATGTGTGTTTCTGCTTATGTTTCAGTCAGTTTCTGTGTCTGGAGTGTTTTCAATGTTCAGTATATATATATATATATATATATATATATATATATATGTTTAAACCTCTTTCTCTAACTCTGTCGGCGTGAAAATAAAAACAAGAAACGATGCGATTCGTAAATATAAACATATTCACAAACTGAATCAGGCAAAAAACAAAATAAAGTCAATAGAAAAGAAAAATCAAAAAACATTTGTACTGGTTGAAAGTAATCAACCAGCACCGCAATGCCAAGCTAAAAGAAAAAAATACCGACAGTGTTACCTAAGCTAATACGTAAAAGTGCTCAATAAGTCAAAAAGTGGGTGGGCTCAAATGACATTTTATTCACAATGCAGCCACCAGAAGGAATAAAAAATTATAAAACAAACAAAAACACACACAGACATACACACACACACACTAAAACCACATTCTATTTGCCAAGTAGACAAGTATTATTTTATGCCTGAAAGTATCAAGTATTTAAAACTTTGGCTGAGTAATTTATTGGGGTTATTATACATAGGAGACAAATATGTATCATCAGCCTTCTATTTACGGCAGAGATAGATAGATAGATAGATCAGTATATAACAATGAATACACACACATACACAAACTGACGGAAATGTTGATTTTTTTCAAAATATATTTATTTTCACTCGGAAATTACTTTAGATTAACTCAGAAATAAATCACTAAGGGGTGATATTAATGAAGGACAATACCATACTCACCAGAAATCCAGAACTGGAGCCTCACCACTGGTTGTTATCGAATTTTATAACCAGGCCACTTCTTCTGTGTTGGGCGGTAGCCTTCTGCTATTGGCGTATTCTGTGTCCTACCAAACACAGCTTTAGATAGATAGATAGATAGATATATAGATATGTGTGTGTGTGTGTGTGTGTGTGTGTGTGTGTCTGAAAAGTAAAACAATTCATTTCAATTTCAAATAACAAACTACATGGTTTCCACTTCAAAATAATCTCTCACTCCAAAGCACATTTCCATCCTACTCTGCCACGTTTCTATGCATTGCTGGAAGGATTATTCTGGGATGCCGTTGAGCTCCATCGTTACGTCCCACTTGATAGCTTCCACGCCTTCAAAACATGTCTGCTTTATGATAACCTTTTTCCTTGAGGAAAAGATCCACGGAGGTTGTTCCAGTATGGCGAATTTACTTTTAAGACAGGTCCAAATTTCCGTTGATAATCTTCCTTTATCATATCAAGAGATCATTTGAACAATTAATTGACAATCGTCATATACCATCAAGCTTACTCATTCGACATGTTTATTAAAAGCCTCCCGCTCTTTGAATCATCTTTCACATCCTCAAGACCTTATTTGAACTTCTTGTGCGACTTCAAATCACGCCTAGGTGACATGGTGTTATCTCCGTACACTTATAAAGCATTTCAAGTACCTGTGAAGAATTTTCACGAACCGGATAAAAAATTTCATGTTTATTCGCTACTTTTTGTTATTGTTTGAACCTCAGAAGGTGCAAGCAAAAGAATGAGTAAAAATGAAATAATTTTAGAATGCTAATATTTATTCAAAAATATAATGTTAGGTTATAACTCAATCAACTTATCCCTCTTTCACCCATAGCTCACACAGTACACCTTGTACCGTTACTTAACAGACAGACCCCGTATATAGTCATTCACTTAGCTAAGCTTAGTTGTGGCACAAGGTTGGAATTATGGGGTCCCTAGTAAGAATTTAACTCATTAACAATATGTTATGGTCCTGGAAGTATAGGTATATATTTACAAGAACAAAGGATGGTTACAAGAACATAGGACGGTAAGCTAGTTTGCATAACTGCACGGGGCGAGATTAGCTTCCGGATCTAGACTGACCTCGTATTGCTGCGTCTTCCGGTATTATGGAGAGTGGTTGAGCCCATTAGAAGGTGATTCTGCCACAACATAATAGTATGCAAGCCTAGTTAATTAAGCATAATACACACACACACACACACATATATATATATATATATATATATATATATATATATATATATATATATACTGAATACGTATTAATATGTTCTCACACACTTTCAAGGTTTGTTTGGTTTGAGTTCTTTGTTTAATGGCATATCAACTCATTTTAAGTTATTTAATGCCAAAGCCATTCTCCTAGAAGAACGGTAGAGGTAATATTTAACCCATAGCTGGGAGGATAAGGGGGTTCATACCTTTCCAAGGGTATTTGCCCGAAAGTGAACGCAATAGCGCGACTGGAGTACGAACTCGCGTACTACGATTCCGCAGTCCAATGCTTTAACCATTACGCCACACACTTTCACCTCAAAGAGGAAGAAAGTGATACGAAAAAAATAACTGGATGTATATCCATGTATACGAATGTGCACACACACACACACAAACACACAAAGTATATACTTGTGAATACAAAAAAAATGAATAAATCTATGTGAAATAAAAAGAATCCCAACCCTATCTGAACAAACACATTATTAATCTTTTAGAAAAGATCACGACGTCCGAAATACGTGTAGAGCAAATTTATTTGAAATAAAACCCTAAAATACCACATTGAAATGCATTGGCTGACGTGCTTATATATATATACAGGGTGACCCCCCTCAAAAATGTTATCTAATGTCTTAACCAGATCATTACTTTTGTGGTTAGTTGTAGGTGACTTATAGTGTCAATTATTCTATTATTGCCTAAGTTATATATATATATATATATATATATATATATATATATATATATATATATATATATATATATATATATATATATATATATTCGAGGTTCATACGATAAGTTTCCAGACTTTTTTCGTATAGGCATTTAAATTGACGTAGACTCTCGAAAATTCAGTTTGCTATTGCTATACATCTTATGAGATGACTGGCCAATTTTTATGATTTCAGGTTCAAATGAACAGCTTCAGCAGCAATTGGAAAACACCCTTCGAAAGCTTGATTGTCACAGCTGGTGAATTTCAAAATGCACTCTGGACGTGAGGAAGAACGACATGCAATTAAATTCTGTTTTAAACTTGGCAAAAATTGCCAAAAAAACGTATGGAATGCTTCAGACTGCTTTTGGAGCATCTTGTATGAATCGAGCATCAGTTTTGAGAAACATAAGAGATTCAAGAAAGGCAGGGAGTCTTTGAGGGATGATGAGTGGGAGGAGTAAGGAAGTCAATACACCAGAGTTGATTGGCCAAAGGGTTAGGGTTAGGGTTACTATGTCGAGGTTTTAAGAGATTTCAGGAAGAGATTCCGTCGGAAGAGGCCAGCACTCTTCAAATTGGGTCAGTGGCATTTTCATCAGGACAATGCACCAGTCCACAACTCCATCCTAGTCACAGACTATTTGACGAAGATGGGCATCAAGACAAGTTATTCAGCCTCCCTATAGTCCAGACCTAGCTACCTGTGACTTTTGGTTATTCCCTAAGCTCAGCGTTTGTCGTTATGAGACAATTGAGGAGATGAAAGAGGCTGTGATGAAGGTCATTGACACACTCACACAAGAGGACTTCCATGGGGTCTTCCAGAAGTTGTTGGAACAATACAACAAGTGTATTGCAGCCGGAGGAGATTGCTTCGAGGGGGACTAGAGTTTTCATGTGTGTACTATCAATAAAAGTGCCTATATGAAAAAGGTCTGGAAACTTATTGTGCGCACCTCGTATATATATATATATATATATATATATATATATATATATATATATATATATATTCCGCTGAGTGGATTTCCAATGGGGAAATTCTACAAATGAATATATATATATATTCTTTAAACGAGTAAGAATCCATTGAAAGAATATTTTTGTCCCCTCCATTGTGTCATGGCTATTTAAAGTGGTTCGTTTCTTGTATGGAGGACCCAGCCTAAATAAATTTATAATATCCAAATGACGGTATGGTGAGTTTTTCGAAATATACGAATTTATTCGGTATAAAATGTATAAATCTATATATTAATCATCATACATTGAGCACTCCTGGAGATTTATAAGTATCCTCTTATATTCTCAAATAAGATCATTCCCAACTCATCTTCTTTGAATATATATAACTTACAAAATAATGCAAATTTTAGAATTGCGTATGATATATATATATATATATATATATATAATAGATATAAAAGAATATTGAAATTATTGACGCTATAAGCTCATTACTCTAACTTTCACGTGGTTTGCTCCATCCTAAACGAAATGAGAGAAAACCCACAGGGCAACGATTTCAATTAGGCCAATGTTTCATCTATAAAAGAAAAAAAAACTGCAAAGCTTTCAATATTAAGTTGCCAATTTATATAAATCTACCTGACTTTAAAATAACCGAAGACTTTTGTACGGTACCGTACACACACACACACACACACACACGCACACACATACATATATATATATATATACACACACACACACATATATATATATATATATTTACACACACACACACACACACACATATATATATGTAAATTTACACACACACACACATATATATATATTTACACACACACACATACACATATATATATATATATTTACACACACACACATATATATATTTACACACACACACACACACATATATATATATATATTTACACACTCACACATATATATATTTACACAGACACATACATGTATATATATATTTACACACACACACACACACATATATATATATATTTACACACACACACACATATATATATATATTTACACACACACACACACATATATATATTTACACACACACACACATATATATATATATTTACACACTCACACACATATATATATATATTTACACACACACACACACATATATATATATATATTTACACACACACACACATATATATATATATTTACACACACACACACACATATATATATTTACACACACACACACACACACATATATATATATTTACACACTCACACATATATATATTTACACACACACATACATGTATATATATATTTACATACACACACACACACATATATATATATTTACACACACACACACGTATATATATATATTTACACACACACACACACATATATATATATATTTACACACACACACACACATATATATATATATATTTACACACACACACGCACACATACACACACACATACACACATATATATATAAATATATATATGAGTAAGATAAGAAGTTTAATCAGACAGATATGCTGTAAAAAGAAGAAAACTAAGAAAAATACAGATAAACAAATGAGATAAATTTATTACTAAATATTATTTTATGTCTATCGACGCGTTTCGACGGAATTATCTAAAATATGAAATTAGGAGAATTTCTGGTAGAAAGTTTCTTATGTCATCTTCAGGGTGAGAATTTCTTTCTTTCTTCCTTTCTTTTTTTCTCATATTTCTTCTTTTTTTCTTTCTCTACCAATACGAACTGACTTTTTATAGATGCTGTGTTTTTCCTTAACTTTTTAAAAAATTTACGTTTCATGACGTAATCTTTCTCGAATATTTTCAAATAGTTTTGTGTATTGTCCAAACCATTACGTTAATTTCATGATTCCCACCCTGAAGATGACATAAAACACTTTCTACCTGAAATTTTTGTAATTTCATATCTCAAATGTCTCATTGAAACCTGATGGTGGACGGAAAATAATATTTAGTAATAAATGTTTCTAATCCATTTTTGTTTTTTCTTCCCATTTTCTTCCTTTCACAACATATATATATATATATATATATATATATATATATATATATAAACAGGTTTGGTTGAATACCGCAGATTGTTTCCTTTTTAAAATCTTCAAGTGAAAACGTTCAAGTCTTCTCACTACCCTTCTTAAGACTGGGTCAAATTGGTAAAAAAAGAACCTTATATTTGCCCAAGCGCTTTCGACCATTTCACTGGTTATCTTCGGGGGTTGTGCTAGTTTGTTTGTTGCAGTGAGTTTTATATTTATTTGAGTGGCTTAAATTTATTTGGAGTGTTTCTTTTGTACTTTTTATAAATTATAGATGGGGTTGGTTCATTCATTTTTAATGGTTGATCGGTTCTTTCTACTAGGATGGGTGATCGGTTCATTCTACTAGGATGGGTATTCGGTTCATTCTACTAGGATGGATGATCGGTTCATTCTACTAGGATGGATGATCGGTTCATTCTACTAGGATGGGTAATCGGTTCATTCTATTAGGATAGGTGATCGGTTCATTCTGTTAGGATGGGTGATCGGTTCATTCTACTAGGATGGGTGATCGGTTCATTCTATTAGGATGGGTGGTTAGTTATTGAATACGTTTAATATGCTTACACTTGTGGTGAATGCTATTTTACTTATTTTTAGAATTTTTTTTATAGTTATTGCTTCGAGAATTTGTGAACGGTTTTCATCATTATTTTTATATATGATTTTTATTGTTAATGAAGATCTTTCTTATGTCTGGGGTTTTGAGTCAGTCTCTTCGTTATGCTTTGTCATATGCAGTTTGAAGGCGTTTATGACGGAAAGATTGTTGGTAAAACAAGAGAGTGTAGTTATTGTATGACCAATGTAGTTTTATAACATAGCACCTAATACCTACAATAACTAACTACCCATTCAAGCAGAATGAACCAACGCAATCTATAACTTATAAAACTTTTTTTTAGATAACACTCCAAATAAATATAAGCCACTCCGAATAAATATAAAATTCACTGTAACAAACGATCTAACAAAACCCCCGAAAATAACCAGTAAAATTGTCGAAAGCGCTCGGGCAAATATAAGGTTCTTTCTTTACCAATTTGACCCTGACTTAAGAAGGCTAGTGGGAAGACTTGAACGTTTTCTCTAGAAGATTTTAAAAAGGAAACAATCTGCTGTATTTAACCAAACCTGTTTATATAATGAGTATCTGCCAATACACACACACATATATATATATATATATATATATGTGTGTGTGTGTGTGTGTGTGTGTGGTGTGTACTTTGGAATGTATTTGACTTATGAATCGCAGAGGAATGAAATTAAAATTCTTAATAATAATAATAATAATAATAAATTTAGCATGAAACACTTATGCAAAAACTTTTCATATATATATATATATATATATATATATTATGACAGTGTTGGTTGTCACTAAAACACTTTGTGGATAAGTATCGAACCAAGTGCAATATAAAAGGGAGAGTGCTCAATATCTAGGATACATACACCCACGCACTTACAACCACACGTAAACATCCATACGAAATCCCAACGGTTTTTGTCTCCATTTTTTCGTATTTTTTTCGATTTATTTTATCTTCTTAACTGCCTGATGATTATTGTTTTGCAAATAACTCCATGAAACCCAGTGGTCGCAGTATAAATTCCATGAATTACATATATCTAATATATATATATATATATATGCGGTTTTGTGCCACAACTAAATACAGCTTACCAAATAACTAGATATAATGAAGACATTGTTTTATATATTTGTAGATTCAGACAACATGTTTATTTGTTTTTTGTTGTTTTATTTTTTTTTTTTGCTTTTTTTTTGTCTTTTTGTTTTTTGTTCCAGCGTTTGATGATGTGAAAATCTGAAACTTTGAAGAAACAGACAGCCGGAGAAGGTTGGAGAAAAGATCGGAAGAAAAAAAAACGTGTTGTAGTTCAAAAGAACAGAAAGCATGAAAATTAGTGTTGTATCAAGCCTAATTTCTTCCTCCCCACCCTCGAATGGACGATCGCTGTTGGGAGATGTCGTCTGAATTTCATTGAAATCTATACCAGCATTAAACCCAGACCTTTTCTTCTTCTTCTCCCCTCTCTCTCTCTCTCTCTCTCTATTTTCTCTCTCTCTCTCTGATTTTTCTCTCCCGCCGGAACATACCCCCACTTCCCTGCTACATTAGGGGTTTATTTTCCAATGCAATCATTAGACTGAAATTCAATTCCTACTTACGCACCTTTCCTGCCCCATTACCTGTGGCCCCATCGTTCATCCTACTCCCTAATCCTTTGTTAAATCTACCCCTATTTCACCCCGAACATTCATTTCACAAGAAGAACAGGACCCGTTGTCCACAATCAGCAGTTATTTCTGAATGACTAAACAGCAGAAATGAGTGAAGAGATGATAGATGAACGTCCCGAAGAAAATGGCTCGACGAGTATATCTACTTACATGCGTACATTCAAGAGTATTTTCCAACCTTTTACCAAACAGATAAGAAGTGATTCCGAAAAACATATCTTGGCTAATAGCTAACAAACAAGTATAAGAAAGTTTGCTTGTCTTTTAATGTGTTCTATGTCTAACTTTATATTGTGGCGTAATGAAAATTATCGCATTCGATGGAGTCAGTGATCCAAGTTCAAATCCAGGATGAGTCCACATTTCACAGCCTTGTATGAATCCAACTATTCACCCTCAATTGAATTGTGTAAAGCAGACAGGTTTCTTCCCATCTTGAAGACAACCCAAATTAGGCGAACAAGACATACGGGACACTGCTGGAGAAGTAATGACCAACTCATAAGCAATATTCTCCTATGGATTCCTTCACATGAACGAACAAGTGTAGGACGACCAGCTAGAACTTATCTACAACAGGGGGTGTCCTCGTGGTGTAATAGTTAAAGCGGTGGACTGCGGAATCGTAGTAAGCGAGTTCGTACTCCAGTCGCGCTATTACGTTCACTTTCGGGCAAATACCCTTGAGAAAGGTATGAACCCCCTTATCCTCCCAGCTATGGGTTAAATAGTACCACTACTGTTCTTCTAGGGGAATAGCTTCGGCATTAAATAACCTACAAAGAGTTGATATGCCATTAAACAAAGAAACCAAACCTTATCTACAATAGCTCTTTACGGACACAGGGTGTTTCCTGGAAGACCTACTGGAAGCGATGAATGATAGAGACGGATGGCGAGAGAGAGTCAGGGAAATCCGCGCGAGCAGCACGTGATGATGATGATGATGATGATGGCTAGCCCAGTCGGCTAGGGCAGCAGAATTTGCTGATTGCATCTCTGCAGGGTTAGGGTTAGACTTCTTCCCCAACGAGTTCCTAGATATTACACAAAATAATCTGATGATGAAGTTCCAGTCCTTGAGCTCTGCGGATAATTAGGTACCCCCTTCATTGCCAGCGCAAAGTAAACTAGCAAATCTACACAAGTCAGTTCGAGTCTCATTGGGTGCTCCATTCATTTGGCCTTGTGTCACATCGAAGCAAAGTGCTTCGTAAATTACTACATGACTATACCAGGTCATTGGATAATATTTTTATAAAAGATTACTTACCCTATCATATTTACCCAACCCCTCCGCTCGGGCAGGATATGACACAAGGTCAATATTTAAGCGGAGTTTAACAGGTTTGAATTCAGAGTTTTCCTTCTCCTAGACTAGTTGCCTCACCAAGGCTGAAGAACTCAGTCTGTCCTACTATTTACCCATAGCTGGAGGGAGAATAATTGGATTCATACCTTTCCCAAGAGTATTAGTGCTATGTGAAATGCAATCAGTCCAGGATTTGAACTCGTATCGCCGTGTCCAATTCCTGCGACGTTAACTATTACACCACGGGCACCTCCAGATTAAAGATTACTCATAGACCTTTCTGTTAAGGAGCAAACTGACAGAGTTATTGGAACCCCTTAACCCTTATTGCCCTACTTTTAATTTTGAGGTACTCGTGATCGTTGTATGAAATAGAATTAGCGACCCGGTTTAAAATCCTGGATGATGTATTTCTTTTTCACTTTGCACTAATATCTTTGAGAAAGGCATGAATCTACCTGTCCTTCTCCAGCTATAAATAAAGAGCAGGGCAAACTATGTTCTTAAGTTTTAGTTAGGCAACCAATTTCGGAGAAGAAAAACTGTATTCAAACCAGCTGTACCGCGCTTAAAAATGAACTTGTTTAACATCTTGCTCATGGGGGAAGGTGTGAATATATACTTTTAATTTAAGATTTAAGTGCCAAGAACTGGGATAAAGAGATCGATTGATCTTAACGGCATGTCAATTTGTCTCAGGTAATTTTCTGCCCAGGGGTTAGGGAACAGCATACATTGGACGTTCATATCAAGTATTCTTAATGCAAGTAATTTGCAAGTGAGTATATATATATATATATATGTATTATTTGGTCCAGTTAAACCGGAGTTGGGAGGAAATCCATCAGGACAAAAAAGCATTCAACAGTGATCATTTAATTTTTCCTGGTAAAGAGCTCAATGTAACAGACATTACAGAGCAATAATTTCTTAAGAAAAAACAAAAACCGGTCACATTAGGATTATAAATTTATTTCCATCCTGTTATGTGTTTTTGATAAAATCAAAAAACACGAAAAAAGATTAACAGGACTTCTTCAGATCTAATGGATAAAACAAATCAGAACGGACACAGGAAAGAAGAGCGGGAAGGGGACAAAAGAGGGGTGAAGAGCCATCTCCCCACCCAGCACACTTCCGGAAGTTGGCTGGGAAGAGGCCAGGAAGAAACTGCGTTTCATTTTATCGGTCAGGTTTGATTTCCGTATGATCGATAGCTGTCCATGCCTTCGTTAGCCGCGTGTCGATGTCTTTTTCGGTTGATGAAACACTGCTTCCTAGGTAGGTGAATTTGTTTACCAGTTTCAGAGAGGTTCCCTCTAATGTGGAAATTTATAAAATTACTAATCATTAATAGAGGTTGTTTGCTCAGTATTTCACGGCATATCAACCCTTATGGGTTTTTCAATGCCAAATCAAGTTTATGTATATATAATCATATACAGACAGACTGTTTCATTGTATCACAACTCTTCAGTATAGCTAGACACGTATGACGCTTAAAGCTGGGATCGAAACCTGCCCAACTTTACGTTAGACATAGTATCAAACCACTCGGCCAACAAGCGAACTACATCAGCTCGGTAATTATAAGGCTTTATTTTTACACGACTCAGTCCAGCTCATTTACAAGTATGCAGTTAAATGGTTTCAAATATTCCAATCTAACACTAATAATTCAATCTAATATTAACCATTTGTTTACATACAGTTAAATCGTTTCAAGTATTGCTAATTAACATTCGTAATTCTATTTATCAAGTATTCTTATATAATACAGGGTGGAACGATAAAATTGTTGCCCTAGAAAAGACGACATGATTCCATTTCTGTTTAATGAAAACCGGTTTTCTTTTTTTGTTGCAGACCATCTACTAGTTTGCCAGTTGTGTACAAATCCCTAGAGCGATAGGAGCCTTCAATCATGTCTGAAAGTGACACAATGTTCAACGAGCGAGATCGGAGATGCGCCGCTGTACAACTCATGCTCTCTACAGATCCAAGTTATGACAACAGGACCATTGCCAGCACCCCCAAAATGCAAATCTGGATTGCCACGAATAACAAGGACGTGCCCAGGGTGATGAAAACAAAGTTTCCGGCTACGGTTATGATCTTTGGTATGGTTTCAAGTGAGAACCACATCATGCCACCTCACATCTTCGAAGTCGGCTTGAAAGTCAACACCAAAGTGTACCTGGTTGTGGTGAAGTGTGTGGTGATCCCCTGGTGCAGTCAGCTGGGTGTGGCAGTAGGACTCAGCGCCGGCCCACAAGTCCAAAGAGACCCAGGCTTGGCTTCAGAAGGAGTGCTACGACTTTGTACCCTTCTCTCACTGGCCCCCCTCCTCCCCCGACCTGAACCCACTGGACTACTTCGTTTGGTCATACGTCGAGAACATCACCAACATGACCTTCCACAACACTAAAGCCAGCCTGATTGCCGCCATCCGCCGAGTATTCGCCGAGCTACCGCCGGCACTTGTGGAAAAGGCATGCTCGCAGTTCCGGATCCGTATCGAAGCGGTGATTAAGGCTGAAGGCGGCTACATTAAATAGAGTCAGCTCTACTAAATTATCAAGTTACCTGAATTGATTTTTTTTAATAAAGGTTTTAAAATAAAGCTGTAGGGTTATTTTCTTTAGCAAGACAATTTTATCGTTCCACCCTGTAGATGTCAGCTCTACTACATTATCAAGTTAGCTGAATTGATTTTTTCAATAAAAGTTTTAAAATAAAGCTGTAGTGTTGTTTTCTTTTGGACAACAATTTTAGCGATCCACCCTGTATAAATAATTTGTACCCAGCTGTATGTGTTCAAATAACTTATAACAATAATATTCTTTAGTAAATGTCAATTTGTCCGCTAATGGTTGGTTGGCTTTACGGAGTATCAACTTTTTTCGGGTCATTTAAAGCCGAATTAAATTTCAAACAATTCAGTTAAGTATAAGTATAGTTTTGTTTAAAAACGGTTAAATCTCAAAACAGTTCAGTTAACTATCGAAACAGTTCTATTTTAAACATTTCAGTTTAGAATAACTACACAGTTTCAATGTCAAAAACAGTTCTATTTCAAACAATTCAGTTTAGCATAAGGACACTCTTTCAATGTCAAAAACAGTTCTATTTCAAAAAAATCAGTTTATTATAAGTATAGTTTTGTTTACACACAATTAAATGTCAAAACAGTTCTATATCAAACAAATTAGTTTAGCATAATTACATATTTTAGTTCTATTTGACCCATAGATATGACATTAGGTGATACCACTCAGGGCTAGAGTGGACCAGGAAGCGATGTCAATGAAGGTGTACTTCGCATTCCCTAAAGCCCCGGCATTACAGGAACCTCACCATCTGGTCATTTAATGTCATATCCAGGACACACATTACGGGAGGGTCTTACTCCTCAGCAGAGAAGCAGTCGGTGTATTCTATTGCTCCAGCCGACAAGAAAATTGTTGGCTAAGGCCGTACATTATACTGAATGCACCTCTACCGAGGAATTAGACCCTCTCAATGTGGCTACCTATAAGCCATTTGGTGGTGACCTCCAAATGCTCTTTGATCTTGATTAATGAGCAGTCTGTGGCACGGCTATCGAATTATTCTTGACATTGCAACACTCCAGTTTGGCCCTTACTGACTTAGACAGACGATTGAAAAGGCCTGATTCGATCATTCGTCTGGTCGTGTCAAGCCCTACCATCAATATGGCTATCCCGACCGTATCCTTCTCACAGGGCGAGACAGGCGGTCGTAGACACTCAATCCAATCAATCGGCTGGTTATGTCCCTGATATGATTGTCTCGAGCATGTTCTTCAAATTGCTCATGAGACAAACAACTACATAGTCCAATTTTATCAAAAAAGTTCGAGAAAATGGTAGATTAGTGTTGCGTTCTGGTTAGTGAACGCTTGAAATATTAAATAAAGGAGAAACCACGATATGAGAGGAAATAGAGATATATTCTCAGGAAAAAGTATATACAATAGAGAGACTATTAGTAGACAAGAACATAAGATTAGTGAACGCTTGTAATATTAAATAAAGGAAAAACCACGATATGAGCAGAAATAGAGATATATTCTCTGGAAAAAGTATATACAATAGAGAGACTATTAGTAGACAAGAACATAGGATTAGTGAACGCTTGTAATATTAAATAAACGACAAACCACGATATGAGAGGAAATAGAGATATATTCTCAGAAAAGATATATACAATAGAGAGACTATTAGTAGACAACAACATAGGATTAGTGAATACAGAATAAAGATATAGTCCAACGATTGTATTAGCTTCCGTTTTTACGGTAGCAAGTAAGGTGATCTAGTGCGATCTCCAATTTCCAACGCTCTAATACTATTCCTATAAGAAGCTGCTCTTCACCTTCTAGTCTGCCCTGGTATTAGTAGCTACTGCTATATATGGAAGATGCACTAGTTCATTGAGTGGAAAAAGGTGGGCGATACCCAACACTTAGGATCAGTGGCGCTGAAATAGCAGTGGCTGGAATCATTTAAACAGTGTGCAAACAAAAATTTAACATTGAATTGAATCATTAGAGTTAGACAGCAATATTGAAAACATTTCACTGTGGGGGAAAATACTTAGTGTTAGATTCAATACTTGATACAATTCAACTGAGAGCAAACAAATGAATAATATCAAATATATCAAAATATTAGTGTTACATAGGAATACTTGAAACCATTTTACTGTGTGCAAACAAATGGTTAATATTAAATAGAATTGTTAAAATTAGATAGTGATATTTAAAACCATTTAGAATTTATTAGTGTCAGCAATACTTTAAACTATTTAATAATGTGCAAACAAATGAACATTTACTAGCTTTAAAATAAAGTTACCTACAAACTATTCACTTACAATATAGAAGTAGGTATCATACAATAACTGATGATGACTCTGGGTTCAGAAATGATTTCGGGGCCAAAGCATCATTACAACTAGCCCAGAGCGCCCAAGCAGAATCTCTCGACACCACCAGATTGTCAGATTGTTGTCACTCTATGGGATTGCCATATCCACGCTGGTGCAGTTAGAGCCTTATCTTGGATCTTTTCCATGTATTTCCTTTTGTCTGATGGAGGAAGTCCAATGTTAGTCAAGAGAGAGAGAGAGAGAGAGAGAGAGAGAGAGAGATTGATAACAAGGCAATCCAAGTAGGAGAGATTTATTGAGAAGCAAAATCGATACTATAGCGTTTCGGTTCTAATTAACCATCATCAGGGCTGTGAGGGATGATACTAGTGATGTTAAATCAACAATGGATTTTTAAAAATACAAAAAATACAAAAACCTTAGGAAAAATTGTATATATATATATTTCTTGATATACAGATTTTCCCAAGGTTTTTGTATTTTTTAATTTTTTAACATCCATCGTTGATTTAACATCACTAGTATCATCCCTCACAGTCCTGATGATGGTTGATTAGAACCGAAACGCTATAGTATCGATTTTGCTTCTCAATAAATCTCTCCTTCTACTTGGATTACCTTGTTATCAGTTTTTCTCTCTTTATTGTGGGATTACACTCCATTATATACTTCCACATATGTAAGTGTGTGTGTGTGTGAATAGGATTTGACATAAAATTTCTCATAAGAGTTGACATGCCATAAAACACAACGAAACCTTTATAAATAAATGAACAGTTCAATTTGATGCATAAATTGGACCCGAACAGGTATTAGGAATCCTGATTAGTGAGGGCTTAGAACGGGTACTTTACATTCTCCAAAAGTCCAGGACATTTTTATAGACATACACACACACACACACACACACACACAAACACACACACAAACATGAATATACATATATTTGATTGAACATTAGAGACATTTTTGAGACCAGTACTAATGTACGTAAATGTCTTTAGCGACTGACGCTATTTATAGAAACAAATTCGAAAAGTAAACGCTACACAAGACAACAGTAAAACGCCCATTCTTACAAAGTAGTAATGTACATACTAAAGTTACATTACTTTTGTAATACATCCCCCTGATGATGGCCCAGGGCAGAAAGTACTTGGGAAATAACTAATTATGGAAGGTTTATCGACCAATTCCCGCCAAATATAATAAGATCGATATGGCAATACGAAAGGATTAACAAAAACATCTTGACAAAAAATGTCAATAATTTTCAATTAAATATGTATCAATGAAGAAATGCTGCCAAAATATACATATATATATATATATATGTGTGTGTGTGTGTGTGTGTGTGTGTGCTTCAAGAATCTGTAATCTTTTTTTGCTAAATTGTTGTTCCAATACTGTTGCGATATCGGTAAGAATTTTCCGAGATTCAGTTGTCTAGCAGGAACGTTTTTTTCATATGTTGTGCGATTGAGCTAGTTTCGGAAAGATGCATCGTAAGTCGCCTCAACAAAGTCGTAGACGTTGAAGCCCTAAACATTAGAAATAAAAGTCCCAACCTTAAAAAAAATTAATTCTGAAACCAGTGCTAATGTACTCAAATGTCTTTAGCTTCTGTTGCCAAGTATAGAACTAAATTCTAAAAAAAGCTACACTCGTATAACAAAACGCAGAAATATACACACCTCCTGAGGATGGCCCAAGTTCGGGGCTGAACGTACTTGGGAACCAATTAATCATGGAAAATTTATTAACCAATTAGCCAGATATCATAACATCCATACGGCGACTTGAAAGGATTGAAATAAAAATCTGTAGATAAAGGATATCTATAATATTAAATCAAAATGCCTCAACGATGAAATACTGCCTAAACACACACACACACACACACACACACACACACGTATATATATATATATATATATATATATCCATATTATCCAACGCCAAATCAGCCAATGGTGGAGCAGTATTGTATTTTAGGATTTTCTTTCTTCAATATTCATGTGATTCAGAATCTATTAGGGAGCACAATGTAAAATAATAAATAAGAATTTAGAGCTAACAATTTCATATAAAAGAAAAATTACATAGATCTTTATTTTGTAAAAATATTTCTTTGTCTGAAGAAGCATATCTAAAAAAATATAGGGTCTGCTGAAATCAATATCATTACAAAAAATATGAGTAATATTTAAAGACTTTTTACAGGACAGATATATATATATATATATATATATATATATATATATATATATTATAACAGTGTTGGTTGTCACAAAATCATTTTGTGGGTTTGTGTCGAACCAAGTGCAATATAAATCTAGCTTTATATCAAGTGACAGTGTAATGTCACAAAGACAATGTTCAGGTATGGCTTTTTTTTCCGGCTGAGGCTTAGAAATTTTTGAACAAACCTTACTGCATTTTATAAATGCAATATAGGTGCACATGCGTTGAATACCCTATCTAATAGGGTGTCCAAGGAATCACATTAAAACAGTATCTCAATTTCTTGAGATCTGGGGATTGTGGAGTACGCTTTCCTTGCCATTACGCTTTCCTTGCCATTACGTTTTCCTTACGACCGGGAGTGCTAATTATTAATTATGCGTCCCTTCCATGGGACAAATTGATCTGTTTAAAAATTAATCCTTTTCGATTTGAAAAAATATATCATAAAACAGGTACATCAAAAAATGTAAATATAAATTTACAATGAACGCGATTCCCTAACCTCTAGACATAAAATAACACGAGACGACTTGATATGCCGTTAAAATCTATTAATCACTGTCATCAAAGTGACGAGAGAATGTTATCCAACATTTCCCAGACTCTCGAAACAACAGACTGGCGGACGAAATTTAAGATGAAATTCGCCTCTCTGTGCGTACGGCTAGGCGCTTGGAATTGAACTAAAGTTTCTCACAGTACAACCTGTGAAATCTGACTCCACTCGCACACAACTGTGAAAAGGTTAAATTGTTTAAATGGAAATGAGCAAGAAAATGTTATATTAAGAGAGTAAGGATCCTGTTGTACGAATATGGACCGTCTTAATTCGTAAGTAAGATTAAATTAGATATAGTTCATTTAGAGTTCTTTCGAGACTGAAAAATATTCAAGCTCATGCCTATTTCGAAGATGTAAGTAAGACTTCCTTTGTTAAATACGTTGTTAGCTATCTAAATGGGGTATGATACGGGTGGTCCAAACAAGCTATGACCTATAGTTTATTAATGAACGTGAATAACCAAAAATTAGGTTAGGTTAGATTATTTGGTTTAATGGCACATCAACTGTCAATGGCTACTTAATGCCAAAGCCCGTTTATACGTATATATTATATGATTTTTAAGTGAACAGTTTGTAGGTAACGTTATTTTTAAACGAACCAGGGCTCGTTTGTTTGCACACAGTCAAATGGTTCCAAGCATTGCTATCTATTGCTTGCACACAGTTAAATGATTTCAACTATTGTTATCTAATATTAATAGTTATATTTTCACGCAGTTTGATGGTTTCAAGCATTACTGTTTATTGTTTGCACACAGTTAAAGGGTCTCAAGTGTTACTATCTATTGTTTGTTCACAAAATATCTAATATTAAATATATATAAATATATGTTCACAATATATATATATATGTTCACAAAATATCTAATATTAAATATATATAAATATCAAATATCTAATATTAAGAGTTATATTTTCACGCAGTTTGATGGTTCCAAGCATTGCTATTTATTGTTTGCACACAGTTCAATGGTTTCAAGTATTGCTATCTTACACTAAGATTTTTATTTACCTACACGAGTGAGTTCGAGTCTCATTGGGTGCTCCTTTCATATGGCCTTGTGCCACATCTAAGCAAAAAGCTTGGTAAATTTCCACTAAGATTTTTATTTGCACACAGTTAAACTTTCTAATACTGATAATTCAATTTAATATAATCATTTGTTTGCACACAGTTAAATAGTTTTAAGTATTGCTACTTAATACAGATAACTTTTTTATATTAATAATTTGTTTGCACACGGTTAAATGATTGCAAATATAGTAAGTGATTTAACAGGTATATTAGACCCATCGTTGGGACCCTACCACTTACTACCAAACCAGGTCAGAGTAGACCTGGGAGTAATGGCAATAAAGGGGTACTCGACAAACCCAAGATATCCAAAACTGGAACCTTAGCATTAGATGTAGTTTAGTGTCAAATCCAAGATGACATATCTATTTGATTCATAGTTGGGATTCTAACTGGTACTACCACTCCGGGTCAAACTGGACAAGGGAACAATGGCCATGAAGGAGTACTCCACATTCCCCAAAACTCCAGGACTGAAGCCTCACCATCAGATGGTCTAGGGTCATGTACTGCATACTTGTTGGAAAGGTCTCACTCTTCTGCTGAATTGCCGTGATCGACTGAAGTAAACAAAAATTAAAAATGTCTGTATATAACTACAGTTGTTCATATCAGCCAGTCTCTCCCTCCATAAACGTAATTAACATGTCCTCAGTGTCCACGAAACATATTTATTCTGATTTTTCTCTGTATTTTATGATTTGAAATTATCATTATTCCTATTTACCAACCCCTCCGCTTGGGCAGGATATGACACTAGGTCAATATTTAAGCGGAGTTTAACAGGTTTGAATTCAGAGTTTTCCTTATCCTAGACTTTTTGCCTCACCAAAGCTGAAGAACCTAGTCTGTCCTACTATTTGCCCATAGCTGGAGGGAGAATAATTGGATTCATACCTTTCCCAAGGGTATTAGTGCTATGTGAAATGCAATCTGTTTGGATTTGGAAGGATTTGAACTCTTGTCGCCGTATCCATTTCCTACGACGATAACCATTACACCACGGGCACCTCCAATTATCATTATTATTCAATTATGTAATAGGGTCACTGTCCTTAACTACACTGTTACCGTCAAAATAGATCGACTTTTTGTACTTCATGGTATTGTTTCAGGTCTCTGTTTGGTTACCAGAGAATTTCAAGCCGAACATTTCCTTGAATCCATTAAGCACAAGCTGTGATAAAAAAAAAATTGCATCGTCTTATTTATCTATGAATTGTAAAACAAGATATATACTCTGATTTATTATATGGAGGGATTTGTGGTAGAGTGGTTACCGTCGTACGATATTAACTCAGCAACCCAAGTTCAAATCCTGGACGGCGTAGTTTGTATTTTACGAAGCACTTACGAGGATCATTAAATAAGTTTCCAGACTTTTTTCGTATGGGCACTTTCATTGATAGTATACACATGAAACACTAGGCTCCTTCGAAGTAATCTCTTCCAACTGCAATGTACTTTTTGTACCGTTCCAACAACTTCTGGAACGCCCCATCGAAGTCGACTTGTGTGAGCGTATCAATGACCTTCGTCACAGCCTCTTTCATCTCTTCAATTGTCTCATAACGACAGCCTCTAAGCTGAGGGAATAAGAAAAGTCACAGGGAGCAAGGTCTGGACTATAGGGACGGCGAGGAAGTGTCTTGATGCCCATCTTGGTCAAATAGACTGTGACAAGGATGGAGTTGTGGACAGGTGTATTGTCCTGGTGGAAATGCCATTGAGCCGATTTGAAGACTGCTGGCCTCTTCTCAAGGAATCTCTTCCTGAATTCCCTTAAAACCTCAATATAGTAACCCTAACCCTAAACCTTTGGCCAACCAACTCGGGTGTATTGACTTCCTTACTCTTCCCACACCTCTCATCATTTCACACAGACTCCCTGTCTTCCTTGAAATTCTTATGCCACTCAAAAACTGATGCTCAATTCATTTAAGATGGTCTAAAAGCAGTCTGAAGCATTCCATACGTTTCTATGGCATTTTTTCCAATTTTGAAATAGAATTTTATTACATATCGTTCTTCTAAAGTGTAACACGTCCAGATTGCATTTTTGAAATTCACCAGCTGTGATAATCAGGCTTTAGTAGTGTGTATTCCAATTGCTGCTGTAGCTGTTCATTTGACCCTGGATCATAAAAATTGGTCAGTCATCTCATAAGTTGAATAACAATAACATACTTAATTTTCAAGAGTCTACGACAATTTTAAATGCCTGTACAGAAAAGTCTGGAAAATTATTGAATGTACCACGTATACTCTAAGGAAATCTATGAATCCAATTATTCTCCCACCAGCTATAAGTAAATAGAAGTGAAGACTGACACTTTAACATTGTGTGTTACTCGCTCTTAGAGAAAAAAAAAAGCACTGAATTCAAACATGTTTGAACCCGCTTAAAAATTGACCTTCTGCCTTATCCTGCTCTTGCAGAAATGTCGGTATATATATATATATATATATACATATATACATATATATATATATATACATATATATATATATATACATGTATATATATATATATATATATATATATATATATATATATATATATTATGTATGGCCTAGTGGGTAGAGTGTTCGCCAAAGGTCCGGGAGACAGGGGTTCAATCCCAGGTCGCGTCATACCAAAGCCTTTAAAAATGGTACTTGATACCTCCTTGCTTAACACTCAGCAATATAAGGTAGGTATCGAGGGTAAAGTGGAGCAATCCAGGGAAAGTAGTAGCGTCCTCCCCTATTCCTCGGTGTAGTAGCTATTGAAAATGGAGCCTTCTGGTTGCCCTCGACTACAGTCACCGACTTTACTTATTTATATATATACATATATATATATATATATATATATAATATCCAGTCAGCGTCTAATGACACTGGGTGGGGATTATTTTTTATAGAATATATGAGGAATATCATAAAAATCTATGAGATAAACTAAATAATTTGTATTTTTTATTTCTATTTTTATTTTTATTTTACTTTTTATTTTTTTATCTTTATCCTTTTATTTTATTTTTTGAATACGAACTGTAATTCCACATCTTTTGTTCTGCAACTTCGAGAAAAGCATGTAAAAATCATCCGACGAGACAGAGAGTAGAGTAATATTCTCCGCCGAAATAAATTTATAATGTCGACTTAACTAAGTTTGAGTCTCCATCAAATTGCACTATATATATATATATATATATATATATATATATATATATATATATATAAGCATGTTCAGTTGAGGACCGCAGAGTGCTTTCTTTTCAGGATCTTAAATTGAATACGTTCAAGTTTTCTAGTTATTTTTCCAGGTATGGATCAAGATTGTGAAGAAAGTGTCCCATACTAGGCCAAACGTTTTAGACCATTTCGCAGGTCGTCTTCAAGGGTTTTGTTTATTTGTTGCTGTGAGTTTTTTTTTTATTTATTTGGAGTGTTATCTTTTTTTTTTATTTTTGTTCACAGCAACAAATAACCTTACACAACCGCTGAGGACGACCAGAGAAATGATCGCTTCACCAACATGACCTAGACATATGAAAATTAACAAAAAGACATGACCGTCTTCATTTAAACATTTTAAAAGAAAACAGTTTGCCCTCCTCAACCGACCATGCTCCGATTATGGCTTACTGCCCAAGTACACAATATATATATATATATATATATATATATATATATATCCTGATTCAGATGATTGGCCAGTCAGATGGGGCTGCAGAATACACCGACTGGATCTCCGCAGAGGGGTAACTTCCCTCACCCAACGAGTGTCCTGGATATTACACTAAACAAACTGATGTTGAGGTTCCAGTGATGCTGGAGCTTTGAGGAATTCGGAGCACCCATTCATTGCCATCGCTAGCGCCTGAAAGGCTCCTACCTATGGATTAAATAGAACTAAACAGAATTGTTTGAATTAGAACATTTTGACCAAACTGAATTGCTTGAAATAGAAATATTTTTGACGATTAAACTGGCCTAGCGGTTAGAGTGTTCGCCAATAGCCCGGGAGACCTGGGTTCGTTCCCAGGTCGAGTCATACCAAAGACTCAAAAAATGGTACTTGATGCCTTTTTGCTTAACACTCAGCATTATAAGGTACGGATCAAGGGTAAAGTGGAGTAATCCAGGGAAAGGAGTAGCGCCCTCCCCTACACATTGGTGTAGTAAACTATCGAAAAGGGCGCCTTCGGGTCACCCTCGACTATGGTCGCCAACTTATATATTATTACTATTACTAATATAAGATTGAATTGTTTGAAATGGAACTATTTTTGACATTGAAACTGTACTAATGCTAAACTGAATTGTTTGAAATAGAACTGTTTAGATATTTAACTGTGGGTGAATAAAATTCGTACTTACACTAAACTGAATTGGTTGAATTAGAACTGCTTGACTAAACTGAATAGCTAGTAATAGAAATGTTTTTGACAATTAAATTGTGCCCTCATGCTAAACTTAATTGCTTGAAATAGAACTGTTTTAACACTTAACTGTGTGTAAACAAAATCTATACTTACACTAACCTGAATTGGTGGAATTAGAACTCTTTGACAAACTGAATAGCCTTAAATAGAAATGTTTTGCCAATCAAACTGTGTAATCATACTAAACTGAATTGTTTGAAATAGCACTGATTATTTGCATAAAAATGGATTTGGCATTAAATAACCAAAGAAGGTTGATATGCCATGAATCCTAAACCAACCAACCAACCAATCATTTCTGTTCGTCTACAAAGTTAGCTTTGACATTAAATAACCGACGAGGTACAGTTTCGTATAAGCATAGTTTTTGTTTCCACACAGCAAATGTCAAAACAGTTCTATTTCAAACAATTCAGTTTAGCACAAGTATAGTATCAATGTTAAGAACAGTTCCATTTCAAACAATTAAGTTGAGCGTAAGTACGCAGTTTAAATATAAGTCAACAGTTTAATTGTCAAAAGTATTTCTATTTCAAGCCATTCAATTTAGTCAAAAAGTTCTTATTCATATAATTCAATATAGCTTAAGTACGCATTGGTGGTATAATGGTTATCGTCGTAGGAAATGGACACGGCGACATGAGTTCAAATCCTGGACGAGACTGATTGCATTTCACATTGCACTAATACCCTTGGGAAAGGTATGAATCCAATTATTCTCCCTCCAGCTATGGGTAAATAGTAGGTTCTTCAACCTTGGTGAGGCAACTAGTCTAGGATAAGGAAAACTCTGAATTCAAACCTGTTAAACTCCGTTTAAAAATTGACCTTGTGTCATATCCTGCCCGAGCGGAGGGGTTGGTAAATAGGATAAGTACGCATTTTAAGTCTACTTGATCCATAGATAGGACCTTATCAAGTGCTACCATTACGGGCTATATTGCGATAGCAATGAAGAGGTACTCTGCATTCCCCAAAGCTCCAGCGTTACTAGAACCTCATTATCAAATTGTTTAGTCATATATCCAGGACACTCGTTGTTGGGGGGATACCCCTCAGAGATGTGCAGTCGGTGTACTCTACAGCCCCATCCGTTTGATCAAGAACAGAAAGGGTTCTATCATATCAATATCGAGAAGATAAGGTGTCTCTAGGGGTACGGTAACTATTGTTCCAAGATGGTTACCAATTTAAGTATTGACCTGGTTCTACGATGCTTAACATTACTGGGTGGAACGCTAAAATTGTCGTCCTAAAGAAAACAACACAACAGCTTTATTTTAAAAATTTAATAGAAAAAATCAATTCAGGTAACTTGATTATGTAGTAGAGCTGACATCTATTCAATGTAGACGCCTTCAACCTCAATCCCCGCCTCGATACGGATCCGGAACTGGGAGCATGCCTTTTCCACAAGCGCCGGCGCGAGCTCGGCGAATACTCGGCGGATGGCGACGATCAGGCTGGCTTTGGTTTTGTGGGAGGTCAAGTTGGTGATGTTCTCGACGTATGACCAAACGAAATAGTCCAGCGGGTTCAGGTTGGGGGGGAGGGGGCCAGTGAGAGAAGGGTACAAAGTCGTAGCACTCCTTCTGAAGCCAAGCCTGGGTCTCTTTGGACTTGTGGGCCGGCGTTGAGTCCTGCTGCCACACCCAGGGTCTGCCACCGGCCACCTGATTGCACCAGGGGATCACCACACTCTTCAGCGCATCCAGGTACACTTTGGTGTTGACTTTCAAGCCGACTTCGAAGACGTGAGGTGGCATGATATGGCCCTCACTTGAAACCATACCAAAGACCATAACCGTAGCTGGAAACTTTGTTTTCATTACCCTGGGCAAGTCCCTGTTATTCGTGGCAATCCAGATTTGCATTTTGAGGGTGCTGGCAATGGTCCTGTTGTCATAACTTGGATCTGTATAGAACATGTGTTGTACAGTGGTGCATCTCCGATCTCGCTCGTTGAACATTGTGTCACTTTCAGACATGATAGAAGGCTCCTATGGCTCTTGGGATTTGTACACAACTAGCCAACTAGTTGACAAAAAAAAAAAAAAAAAAAGAAAACGGGTTTTCATTAAACGGAAATGGAATCCTGTCGTCTTTTCTAGGGCAACAATTTTATCGTTCCACTCTGTACTGTATCTTGCTCCAACTGGTTGAATGGTTAAAGTGTTATACGGTGACCACGAAGTAATCGGGATCGAACTCCTGTTGTGCTATAACACTCACTTTTGGACAAATACCCTTGGGAAAGGCATGAACCTCTTTATCCCTCCAGATAAGAGTTAATTCTATCACCTTCTTCTACAAGGATTGCTTTTGCATTAAATAACCCATGAAGGTTGATATGCCATTTAAAAAAGAAATAAAATGTTTGGTTGCATTTTTTCTTGGTCCACCATCTTAATACTGATCAGATTCGAAATTGGTTAATCGACGAGTTTTTCTTAGTCTGATACTCGGCCACACACTAAAGTACCAATCGTTTCAAAGAGGTCACCAATCTAAAGTGTTGACCTTGTTTCACGCTTCTTAACGTAATTTTCACAGCTTTGCTTAATCTAGCAGAAAGCCATCAGGATTTTTACAGTATTATAATACTTAAGCGATAATACTTAAGCGATAACCATATAAATCTTGACAGCTTTAGATGCTGTTAAACTTATTTTATGAAAGATGATAAAAACTGTGGAATTAATCTTTATTTAACGTCAGTTATGATTGGTTATATGCCGTCTTAAATTCGTATTAAATTCCTATAAGAGGTTTATTCTCTCGAAACACACAACTCACCCTCAATTCGGAGTGTCACGCCCACCGGAGTGTTGTAGAAAAGGCCCGACTCCAGAGAAAAACGCTACACTAGTGAGCCACGTACTTTAAATTGATAATTCATTGACGTTCAGTCTATTCGAAACGAAAAAATTAAGATACGTTTTACTAAAATGCTAGTAATTTTTATATCCTGTTTTGTCAACATTTTTTTAAATGTCCTTTCCAGCAGTTGAATTGATTCTCTAGCATCCGACTGGAATTGGTTGATGAAACTTCCATTGCTAATTGTTACCCTAGTACTTTCTTGCCGATCTTGGGTCATCATCAGGGATGTGTATATTGCAAAAGCGATGTGACCTTTGCATGAAGATTACTACTTTGTAAGCGTTTATTATTCATACTGATGTGTTGTTGTAAGTTTTATTTGTTTCTATAGGTAGGCAGCAGTAGCTAAAGAAATTTAAGTACATTAGTACTGGATTCGAAATGATTATGTTGAGTTGGGGTTGTTTCATTCTAATATGGAGCAACTCGAGAATTGGTAATTTTTGTTTGTTATTTGTTGTTTTAATATTGAGTTTTCGGTAAGAATTTTCTAAAACTCAGCTTTTGGAATGAATGTACACCAAAAATATGTAGACAAAACATGTCTATATTGTTCAATGAAATCCTGCCCCCCCCATATATATATATATATATATATATATATATATATATATATATATATATATATATAGAGAGAGAGAGAGATTGAAGTGTCATGGGTATTATATAAGTGAACAGTATATATCGTAATCCGAGAATTATGGACGTTGTGGGGGTCGTGGAGGCCAGAACTGCTAAATTATAGCCTGTAGGTAGGGGGGAATAGCGTAGATTAAACGATGGGGGACTAATATTGAAGAAGGTAATTACGATGAGAGACAGAAGAAGAAGAAGAAGAAGAAGAAGAAGAAGAAGAAGAAGTCCCTCGGCAGAGAAGAATCTCTGGTTAAAAAAAAAACATGATGGGGCTAGGACCAAGAAGTAGTGAGGCCAAAACAAATCACCCGACCCTCAGAAATAGCAATTGGCGAACTTGTTCAACCCAACCCAGACGCTGAAAGGAAATGAAGCGGACTTCCCGCATAAGAAATTAACTCTCTCTCTCTCGCTCTCTGGCTCTCTCTCTTTCTCTAAATTAGCTCCGAATTGCCTACTATCAAAACTTAATTAGTAATATCAGTAAATGGTGAAAGGTCGTCGAAGATAAGTGCTCAGATAGAGAGATTGATAGATAGATCGAAAGAAAGAAAGAGAGCAAGAATCTACTGATTCATTTATCAACTCAACCTTCTTCAGACACAAAGATACCAAGGTTTGACTCATAGAATATCATACACTCAAATCTGATATCATTAGGCATTATTTATTGCCAAACTCTGCAGCGTTGAAACTGTAACCAAAATATGAATATGCAGTTGTGTAAAAATATGAATTCATGCAATTTTATTTTTGGTTCCAGATAATGCTGTTTGATCATGGAAAGTTTATCAACTTCTAAAACAATGATACCAGGATTTGATAAAATGGACATTATCAAGCATTATTTATTGCTTATTGTGGTGCAGCCATGCAGCAGTACCAACATGTCTACAGCATGGAAAAAATCCCATTTTATTTCGTCAAAGAGATCAGATTTCTCTACGATCGACAGCTTATTGATTGCAGTCCATGCCGCCCCTAAACCTACCATGACATCCCTTTCAATAGATGAAATATTACTACCAAGATATGTGAACTGTTCAACTAATTTCTGAGGCTAGCCACTTAAACTGGAGACGACTCATTTTTTTTGTTTCTTCCACGCTGTACCCATGTTGGTACTACTGCATGGATGCACTACCTGGACTCTAACGAAATGAATGGAGAAAAAGTTAGATGGGAACTACTCAAGAATGCTACTTGCTGTGTAGAACATATCCTAGAAGCAGCACCCTACAAAACTACAGCTTCCCTGAAAGATGGGTTATAGGGACGGATAGAGAGAGAGAGAGAGAGAGAGAGAGAGAGAGAGAGAGAGAGAGAGAGAGAGAGAGAGAGAGCCAAGGGACTCCATGCTGTCAGCACAGTTCGATGGTGAGGATTATTACCCAATTTTTCAAGCTTTAACCAAAATTATGAAGATATAGTAGTCCAAAATAAATTCAACCCCTATTAAAAATCTTTTGTAAAATTCTACACGGGCACCCGTTCAAATTCACCGGGTAAAACATTTTTAAGTGTTTGTCTCTGTGTGTGTGTGTGTGTGTGTGTGTGTGTGTGTGTGTGTGTGTGTGTTCGATTTGAACTCATAAGACCTCAAACTCACAGCAATATTTTTCTTACCTAAAAAAGAATTACTTTATTTTTCATTGGGGGTTCACTTTCACATTTTAATTCAATGGAAAATGATGTCCCATTTCCGGACATAATATAAACTGTCGAATTATTCTAATCTTTTTTTTTTTTTTGTGTGGGGGGGGTCCTCTGTTAATACTTATTCTGGAAAACGATGAACATTTTAAACTGAATTAGAATCTGAAAATGAACCCCTCGCACCGATAAATGTTTTTTTTTTTTTCCGAAAAATGAAAAATTTCGGTCAGTTTGAGGGTCTAATTAGTTCCAATTGAAAACAAAAACATAAATAAATAATTTAAAAAAATTAACAAATGAATATTAAAAAAAGGAAAATAAAAATAAATGAACCACTACAAAATTTTCCCCAGTGAACCAGAAGAGATGCATGTTTGGAATAATGACATTTTTCTTTTTTTATGAAAGAAATTTTATGTAATTTTTGGTTAGAATATGATAATTTATTTTTTTAAATATGTTAATCTCTCTCTCTCTCTCTCTCTCTCTCTCTCTCTCTCTCTCTCTCTCTCTCTCTCTCTCATTGTGACCGAAGATGGTCAAAAGTACCCATACTTAGACCACACTAGCAGAGACTTCATACAGTTCTTTTTTTCTTTTTCATCAAAGAGATGTAATATTATTTTTGGTTAGAATATGATAATTAATTCGAAAAAATATGTTCATATGTTCATATTTTTCTCTTTCACTTTCTCTTTCTTAATCTTTTATTGTGACTGAAGATGGTCAAAAGTACCCATATTTGGACAACACTGACAGACTTCAGACAGTTGTTGAATTACCAGCAACCACAGATGCAACATCTCTTTCATTAAAAAGGAAACCTGAATTAAAAGCCAAATACTAATTCTTTGTTATTTTCAATAAAACATGCTTACAATCCATATATATATATATATATATCATCATCATCATCATCATCATGTCGTGCCGCTAGCATGGATATCCCTGACCTTCTCTCACCACTTCTCCTTATCATTCATCGTTTCTGGCAGGTCTTCAGGGTTACATCCCGTATCCTCACATAGCTGCTGTATGTATGTTCGAGCTGGTCGTCCTGCTTTTGCTTGGCCATATGCAGGGGTCCATAGGAGTACATCCCTGATGAGTTCGTCTCTGCTTCTCCAGCAGTGTCCTGCACTCGTCTAACTTGTATAGTTTTCGTGACGGGAGGCAGGTGGTCGTATAGTTGGTGCCTTGTGGGGTGTTGCCGCCAGGACTTGTTCAATATTGCTCGCAGCATTCTTATGTAATTGCCGTCTAGCTTCTTCTTCAGCCGTTTAGTTAGCGTCCAAGTAGTGCATCCATATAGTAGTATCGATACGACGGCTGCCTGGAATAAACTGCGTTTCATTTTATCGGTCAGGTCAGATTTTCATATGATCAATAGCCTATCGAGAGCTGTCCATGCTTTCGTTAGCCGTGTGTCGATGTCTTTTTCGGTGGCCAGTATCGGAAGATATGTGAAAATATACCCAAAACTTCTTTTAAATATGCATATAAATAAAGTCCTGGACTTTAACTAAGTTAAAGCATAAGGTAAAAGAAAGCCCCTCCCCCCTTTTTTTTACACATACATATGGGAAGCAGCATGATGGACGTAAAGGTATGCGAATAAACCCTTTGACCGCTAAGTGCAATGGAAATTTACTAAGCTTTTTGCTTAGATGTGGCACAAGGTCATATGAAAGGGGCACCCAATGAGACTTGAACTCACTCGTGTAGGTTTGCTAGTCGAGCTTGCTAACCATTACACCACCAGAGGCGCCCTGACCGCTAAGTGCAATGCCTTACCTTGTCCTGGACATGTGAGTCTTGCGGCTTAACGCTCAGGATTGTCAGTTCGATCGGGGAACTACTGCTGCTCATCTATAAAAGTGGTTTCTATAGATGAGAATAAAAACAGCCATCGAAGATAACCATGACCCACACTCAAACCAAATATATATATAATATATATATATATATATATATATATATATATATATGAAGGTAGCAGGAAAAAATATAATCCAAATAGGTGAATATATCATGATGTGAAGTCGACGTTAACGTTTCGGTTATAATAACCATCATCAGGACTTGGATATAAAATAGTTCACAATATCGATGGGTGATTGCTGAGATGACAGGAGCAAATGAGAAATATACAACGAAAAGATAGATAAACATGTACATAGCGTTCAAAATTCAAAAGTCATCAGAACGTGTTTTATATCCAACTCCTGATGATGGTTATTAAAACCGAAACGTTAACGTCGACTTTACATCATGATATATTCACCTATTTGGATTATATTTTTTCCTGCTACCTTCAACTGTCGGATTTTATCCATATTTACTTTCATACTGTCTTTTCGGAAAAAACTAATACCAAATACATTCTTACATAACATTTAACATGGATGATTCCTAATGATCTATACATATGAAAACTTATTTGTTGCGTATTTCTCAATAAACGGGAGGTTTTGTCTCGTTTCTTTGAAAAATCCTACATTTTCTAATATTTTTCCACGTGCCAAACACGTTCTGATGACTTTTGAATTTTGAACGCTATGTGCATGTTTATCTATCTTTTCGTTGTATATTTCTCATTTGCTCCTGTCATCTCAGCAATCACCCATCTATATTGTGAACTATTTTATATCCAAGTCCTGACGATGGTTATTATAACCGAAACGTTAACGTCGACTTCACATCATGATATATTCACCTATTTGGATTATATTTTTTCTTGCTACCTTCATACTGTCGGATTTTATCCATATTTACTTTCATATATATATATATATATATATATATATATATATATATATATATATATATATATATCACATCTGTTTTGGTTAACTTATAACTCATAAAAGAAATGTCATTGGGTATTAAAATCTAACGTATACTTTAATAGGTTTATATTAAGTAAAAATACAAAATTTAGTTTTTGATTTTCGCTGATGTAATTCCATAAGAAAAAATTAATCAATTTGTGGAACTCTTCACGGATCTTCATATGTAAGTACAAAAAGTATGTTCAACTCATCAGTACTTTGTAAGACCCACCATATTCAGATATCACACAAATTTCTTTAGTGAAATTTGAATTTAATCCTTTTTCAACAATTATTGTTTTGTGATTTGGTGTTAATTGTAAAAAAAAAAAAAACGAAGAAAATTCTCAATTTTTTGGCAAATTAAAAATATCGTGAAAATGGTACTTTTTAAGAATATTATTTTAAATGTAAACAAAAAAAAAGAAATTGTAATATGAAAATTTTTACATTTTTTAATTCTGAATGTCTTTTTATTATAAGGGGATATTTTTATTTCTTATGTTCTTTTTATTGTACAAACCAATGATGTTACATTTTTAGAGGGAAAAAAGAAAAAAATAACAAACAATAAATGGAAGCATTGTTTGTCGATAACTCAAAAACTGATATTTTAAAGAAATACTTATCTTATTTTTTAGAACAAAATATATCGATTTTTAATCAGTATAACTAAAAAACTTGAAAAAAGAAAGACTATTGAGAGAATAAATCAAGGCCTTTTATTTAAATGTATTAATTCAAATGAAAAGTTATATATATATATATATATATATATATATATATATAGTAAATCTTAAACAGGACTTTAAAATGGTGAAAAAAGTGTTGTTAGAACAACGATAGATATTTTAATAAAATAAAATAATAGGGGAAAAAGAAATATATATATATATATATATATATATATATATATATATATATATATATACACAATGAAAGATCAAAAAACCGTTCAACCATATGTTCATCTCTCTCTCTCTCTCTCTCTCTCTCTCTCTCTCTCTCTCTCTCTCTCTATCTATCTATCTATCTAATTGTGAACGATGATGGTCAAAAGTACCTATACTCAAACTTCACTAACAGAGACTTCATACAGTTCTTAAATATAATTTTTCTTTTTCGTGTGAGAGATGTAATATTGTTTTGGTTTGAATATGATAATTTGTTTTTTGAAATATGTTCATATGTTCATGTCTGTTTGTCTCTCCCTTGGCCCAGTCGCAGAGGAGTAAGACTGACACTAGGAGTGTCTTATATATGATACTAAACAAGCTAATGATGAAGATTCATTAATGATGACGCTTTGGGGAATAGGGAGTACCACTTCATTGCCATCGCTCCCATGTCTACACTGACTGGGAGTGGTAGCACCCGACAGAGTCTTATATATGGCTCTAATACTTCTGTTTGACATTTAAACTGTGTACTCGAGCTAAACTGAATTGGTTGAAATAAAACTGTTTGAAATTTAACTGGATCAAAACACAAAAAATACAACAAAAAATACTTATACGAAATTGAATCGTTTAAAATAGAACTGTTTGATCTTTAAACTGTATGTAAACAAATGACAGTTGTTTAATTGAATTGTAATAATAATACATAGTAATAAGTAAAGTTGGCAACCATAGTCGACGGTGACCCGAAGGCTCCCTTTTCAATAGCTACTACATCGAAGTGTAGGGAAGGGCACTACTCTATTCACTGGATTGCTCCACTTTACTCTCTATCCGTACGTTATAATACTGAATGTTAAGCAAGGTCACATCAAGTACCAATTTGTTGGTCTTTGGTGTGACTCGACCTGGGATTGAAACCCGGTCTTCCGGACCGTTGGTGAACACTCTACCCACTAGGCAAGTGCCCCGGTTACAAAACAATAGATTGAACTATATACATTTGTCGGAATGCTAAGCTGAATTGTTTGAAATAGAACAGCTTGATCATTTAACTGTATTTAAACAAATGACTGATGTTTAATTGAATTGTTAGGGATACATAGCAATACTTGAAAACATTCAACTGTGTGTAAATAAATGATTAAAAGTAAATATGTTATATTTTGCCCTTTTGACCCGGCCAAGAATGCCATTCCAAGGTGATGCACCAGAAGGAGGTGACACATTCTAATGGCAGTTATGAGCGGAAATCGCGTGGGCGGAAATTGCCTGATGAAATGGAACGAGCTAAAAAAATTCCCATGGTAAACTCATAGACTGATGCACCGGAAGAGAGTAACCTCTGAACTGCATGACAGTTATTTCCGCTTGATGACGATTAAACATTCGATTTCAAAGATCGAGTGGGCGTTGAACGATTATATAACTCAGTTGAGTTCGACGAGCCAGTTGAGTTGCAGCCAGTTGGAGTGAAGATGAGGTAGGGAAAGCCACACCAGGCCAAAGGGATTGGGGACCTGATGAGTTGGGGTCCAGAGAAGTTGCTGATAAAATGCAATAAAGGAAGCCAGCACCCAGCAGAATAGACCCCAAGGCCTCCGGTTGAGCATCAAGAGAACACGAAAGACACAACGTGACGGTCATAAGTTTGGGGGTCAAAATATTATAGTTTATGTTCGGTCTCCAGCTCCCTCTCACAGTAAAACCCCACACAACCTTTTCGAACCCTTGCAATAAAGTGAGAGGTAAATATTGTTAAAGAAGTCTTCCTGCGTCTTTGTCATTGTGTGCGTCTGTTATTCATTGCGTCAGTATGTATCCAGTATATATATCTATATTTCTGCATGAATCAGCGGATGACAATATAACAAATTGATATATTCGTATTAGAAGTAAGTGAATCCATTTAACTATATGAAAAAATGGGCTCAGGCCCATTTAAAAATGTTATCTACGTATATGTTTAGAAATCATATATTTAAAAGGATTTGGCATCAAATAATCTACAATGGTTGATATGCCATAAAACCAAACCAAACTAAACCAATCTCTCTCTCTCTCTCTCTCTCTCTCTCTCTCTCTCTCTTAATATGACCAAAGATGGTCAAAAGTACTCATATTTGGACAACACTGACAGACTTCAGACAGTTCTTGAATTGCCTGCAACCGCAGTTGTAACATGACTTTTACTAAAAACGAAAGCTAAACGAAAAACTAATACTAAATCTTCGTTATTTTCAAAAAAACATGCATACAAGAACTTATATATATACATCAGTCACACACACACACATATATATATATATATATATACTCTTTAAGAAAAACAACAAAACCGGTCACATAGGATTATAAATTTATTTCCATCCTGTTACGCATTTTTGAAATTTCCAAAAACACGAAAAAAACAAACTAACAGGACTTCTTCAGATATTTTAGATAAAAAAACTAGAATAGACACAGAAAAAGTGGGAGGGGATACAAGAGGAGTGAAGAGTTATCTCCTCATTAAGCCCACTTCCGTTTAAAATTTTAATTTCGGTTAGAAATGTAGTAAATTTTTTTTTTTAATTACATTTTGACCTAAATTACGGATTTTATATTGAATTAGATTTAAACTTTAATTAATAACCTTACGTAATGATACAGTAATAGATATATTAAACTAAAAACTAAAACAAATATTTAATTTATTTAAAATATTTTAAAATTTCAAAACTATTTAGAAACCATTAATCAGTTACACTTTTTATGAGTAGTACGTATGTATTATATGTTTTTTCACAATTTTCTATCTAACATTTTATATTATTTATTCATTTACATTAATTCTCAGTTTAACTCTATGCATTTTTTTAAAAAAAATTGTTAATTATCTATAGTTTAAATTTAGGAAAATTTAAATACTCACTCATGAATAATTTCTTGTCCTGATGGAATTACTCCCAACTCCGGTTTAACAGGACCAAAGAATAATATATATATATATAAGTAAAGTTGGCGACCATAGTCGAGGGTAACCCGAAGGCTCCCTTTTCGATAGCTACTACACCAAGGTGTAGGGGAGGGCGCTACTCCTTCCCTGGATTGCTCTACTTTACCCTTGATCCGTACCTTATAATGCTGAGTGTTAAGCAAGGAGGCATCAAGTACCATTTTTTGAGTCTTTGGTATGACGCGACCTGGGATTGAACCCAGGTCTCCCGGGCCATTGGCGAACACTCTAACCCCTAGGCCAATGTCCGGTATATATATATATATATATATGTGTGTGTGTGTGTGTGTGTGTGTGTACGAAATAGAAAAACAAAGTAGCCCAAAAGTCATGAATTCATTACAAAGGAAAGTCAACGTTAAAACGTTTCGATTTTAGTAAACCTTCATCAGGACTTTAAGTGCTGATAGAACAACGATGTAGGTTTTAATAAAGCAAAATAAGAGGGGAAAAGAAATAGACGAGGATCATTAAATAAGTTTCCAGGCTTTTTTCGTCTGGGCATTCGTCAATGACCTTCGTCACAGCCTCTTTCATTTCCTTAATTTTTTCATAACAACAGCCTCTGGTCTTACGGAATAAGCAAAAGTCACAGGGAACAAGGTCTCGACTATAGAGACAGTGAGGAACTGTCTTGATGCCCATCTTGGTCAAATAGTCTGTGACAAGGATGTAGTTGTGGACTGGTGCATTGTCCTGATGGAAATGCCACTGACTCGATTTGAAGAGTGTAGGCCTCTTCTCTAAGAATCTCTTCCTGAACTCC
>OY757944.1:8371999-8444499 GCA_963585895.1 Sepioteuthis lessoniana
GCCATAAAAGCTAACCCAACCCAACCAAACCAAAATTCCCTGAACTGTTAAGAAGCGTTTGTTTTATCATCACAATTTTATATAGAACCCAGACACACAAACCGACACAATAGCTTTGAATATATAAAAAGGATTCACAAATATACACATTTACACATCAAAACACTTAGACGCGCACACACACACACACACACACACATATATATGTATATATTCACTTAGAGGTAAAGACACTCTTAAACAAATATACACATTTACACATCAAAACACACACACATGCACACACACACACACACACACATACACACACACATACACACATACACACACATATATATATATATGTATATATTCACTTAGAGGTAAAGACACTCTTAAACAAATATACACATTTACACATCAAAACACACACACACGCACACACACACACACACACACATACACACACACATACACACATACACACACATATATATATATATGTATATATTCACTTAGAGGTAAAGACACTCTTAAACAAATATACACATTTACACATCAAAACACACACACACACGCACACACACACATACATACACGCACATACACATACACACACACACACATATATATATGTATATATTCACTTAGAGGTAAAGACACTCTTAAACAAATATACACATTTACACATCAAAACACACACACACACACGCACACACACACACACATACACCACACACATACACACACACACATACACACATACACACACATATATATATATGTATATATTCACTTAGAGGTAAAGACACTCTTAAACAAATATACACATTTACACATCAAAACACACACACACACGCACACACACACATACATACACGCGCGCGCACATACACATACACATACTACATATGTATGTATATTTTCACTTAGAGGTAAAGACACTCTTATACAAATATACACATTTACACATCAAAACACACACACACACGCACACACACATATACATACACGCGCGTGCACATACACATACACATACACATACATACATATATATATATGTATATATTCACTAAGAGATAAAGACACTCTTAAACAAATATACACATTTACACATCAAAACACACACACACGCACACACACACACACACACATACATACACATACACACATACACACACACATACACACACACACACACACACACACATATATATATATATGTATATATTCACTAAGAGCTAAAGACACTCTCAAACAAATATACACATTTACAGATCAAAACACACACACACGCACACACACACATACATACACGCGCGTGCACACACACATACACATACACATATATATATATGTATATATTCACTTAGAGGTAAAGACACTCTCAAACAAATATACACATTTACACATCAAAACACACACACACACGCACACATACATACATGCGCACACACACACACACATATATATATATATATATATATATATACTATATATATAAATATATATATATATGTATATAGTGTAACTTAAAATTACATACGTGTGCGCCTACATAAACAGAATGTCTCTTTATGTATGTGTATGTTGGCTTATAACTCCAGAAAGAGATTTCAACGAGCGTTAAAATCGTACCAGCATTTATTCTAAAATGCAGGCGCGATTTTAATGTTTATACTAAGAAAAATTATATTAATCGGTTTTTAAATTTTTTATTGATTAAATAATAAAATTCAATAGTTAAAAATCAATCGATTTGTGGAATTCTTTAAAGTTCTTCAGTTGTGATTAAAAATGTCATCCCCTTCTCTTCAACTCTTTTCAAGACTCACCATGTTGAAATATAGCACAAAACCCAATGGCAAAATTTGAATTCAATGCTTTTTTCGGAAATTATCTTTTATAATTTAGTCTTATTTGTAAAAAAAACATCTCATTTTTTTTTTTGAGAACCAAAAAGAATGATGAAAATGTTTCAAAGCAAGAGATACCCTTCTCAAAACATTATTTTAAATGTAAAACAAAAAACTGCACATATTTTTTAAGTAGAGGAATTAATATTTTGAAATGAATTACTATGACCAAAAAATGCGCCGAACACCTACCCACGATATACGGGAACACTGGACAACTGTTTCGACCTTATTAGGTCTCATCAGCAGTTTATATCGTATTCTCCACCACCGGAGATCAAACCAGCGATCACAGATTGCAGTGCCGAAACTCTACAATTAAGCCACCAGTTCATAACGCACACGAGTGACGCCAAATCAACTAATCATGGTAATTGCGCAGACAAATAACCTTAATGTCTTGCAAGTTACATCCGTACTCTTTCCAGGGGACACGTCTTCCCAGGAAGCTAAGAAATACGCATCCGCGAAATCATACCTTAGGGACAAGGGAATAGATGTACATATTTTTTTATTTTTTAAGGAGAAGAATTAATGTTGTGAATTGAATTACCATAACCAGAAAATCCCCGAACACCTTCGCACGATATACGGGAACACTGGGCAGCTGTTTCGACCTTATTAGGTCTCATCAGCAGTGTACATCGGAATCTCCACAACATTTTAAAATCTTACCTTCTTTTTATCATAAAGACACGCCTTTATTCCTTAGCTTTTCTTTTCAATATACATCCTTATAATGTCACATTTTAGAGGGTAAAAAGAAAAAGCTAACAAAATAAAAAGATTACATTGACTTTCGAACTAAAATTTTAAACGATTGGTTTGATTTGGTTTGGTTTCATGGCATGTCAACAATTGTAGTTTATTTAATGCCATTTTAATGCATATATATTAAATATACGAGGGACATACGATAAGTTTCCTGACTTTTTCGTATGGGCACTTTTATTGATAGTACACACATGAAACTCTAGTCGCCTTCGAAGTAATCTCCTCCTCCTGCAATGCACTTGTTGCACCGTTCCAACAAGTTCTGGAGGGCCCAATGGAAGTCCTCTTGTGTGAGCGTATCAATGATCTTCGTCACAGCCTCTTTTATCTCCTCAATTGTCTCATAACGACGGCCTCTGAGCTTAAGGAATAAGCAAAAGTCACAGGGAGCAAAGTCTCGACTATAGGGAGGCTAAAGAACTGTCTTAAAGAACTTGGTCAAATAGTCTGTGACAAGGATGGAGTTGTGGACTCGTAAATTGTCCTGGTGGAAATGCCACTGACCCGATTTGAAGAGTGCTGGCCTCTTCCCTAGGAATGTCTTCCTGAACTGCCTTAAAACCTCAATATAGTAACACTTACCCTAACCCTTTGGTCAATCAACTCTGTTATATTGACTTCCTTACTCCTCTTACACCTCTCGTCATCCCTCACAGGGTGCCTTCCTTGAATCTCTTATGCCACTCAAAAACTGACGCTCAATTCATGCAAGATGCTCCAAATGCAATCTGAAGCATTCTATACGTTTCTGGGGCAATTTTCCAAGTTTAAAACACAATTTTATGGCAAATCGTAGCATAAGTCATTTATTTGCACAAAGTTTAAATGTTAAACAGTTCTATTTGACCCATTGATAGGACTCTATAAGGTTATTGGCCTAGTAGGTAGACTGTTCGCCAATGGTCCGGGAGACCAGGGTTCAATCCCAGGTCGCCTCATATCAAAGACTCTAAAGATGGTACTTGATACCTCCTTAGTTAACACTCGGCAATATAAGGTATGTATCAAGGGCAAAGTGGAGCAACCCAGGGAAAGGAGTAGCGCCCTCCCCTACTCCTCAGTGTTGTAGCAATTGAAAAGGGAGCCTTCTGTTCGCCTTCGACTACGGTTGCCAACTTACTTACACCGTGCCAGAGTGGACTTGGAAGGGATGGCAATGAAGGAGAACTCCGTATTACCCAAATCTCCAGCATTACTAGAGCCTCAGCATCAGATCGTTTTAGTGTCATAAACAAGACACTCGTTGAGGGGAATCTTACCTCGATAGAGATGCAGTCGGTGTATTCTGCAGCTCCAGCCGTCTAGGCCAGAAGTTTTTAACGATTATTTTCTAAATTCTGAGAGCAAAATATATTATTTTTAATTAATGTAACTGGAAAACTAAATTAAAAAAAAAAAAAAGAAACTATTTCTTTTCTAATTATACGCGATATTTTCAATCTATAAAGATGGATATTTTTAATTCTTAGCTTTTTTTTTTGTTACCTTTTATAGGGTAAAAATCATCATCATCATCATCATCATCATCATATCGTGCTGGCAGCACGGATATCCCTGACCCTCTCTCGCCACTCCTCCCTATCGTTCATCGCCCTAGGCAGGTCTTCAGGACAACAACCTGTATCCTCACATAGCTGCTGAATGTACGTTCGTGCTGGTCGTCCTGCTTTTGCGCGGCCGTGTGTGGGGATCCATAAGAGTACATCTCTTATGAAAAATAACTTATTATTATCGTTAACTTTTTTGAGTAAAAAGAAAATAATTTAAACGAATATATCTTTTTATCACCGGAACTATACAGACAATTAAAAACTTAATTTCAATCTTAGTCATATTCAAATATATATATATATATATATATATATATATATATATATATATATATATATATATATGTATATATATATATATATATACACGCACATATTCAAAGAGAGTGAAACACACACACACACACACACACACACACACACATATATATATATATATATAGTATTCTTGGTCCACTTAAACCGGAGTTGGGAGTAATTCCATCAGGACTAGAAATAATTCATGAGTGAATATTTATATTTTTTAAATTTTTTATCAAAAAGATATGAAGAAGTCCTGTTAACTTTTTTTCGTGTTTTTGGAAATTTCAAAAATACGTAACAGGATGGAAATAAATTTATAATCCTATGTGACCGGTTTCGTTGTTTTTCTTAAAGTATATATATATATATATATATATATAGGTTGCTATATCCATAAAAAAAAAAAAGAACGTTCAAAATCATCGAAAGAGCATTTGCAGATCTAAGTTTAAATAACGAATATCGTAAGTCACGCCGTTTGATGACTGTCAGTTTCGTTTATGCAATCATTATCTTGATCACACACACAGACACACACACACACACACACATATATATATACATATATATAAAGAAAAAGTGGGATTGAAAGAATATTCGTGGGGAGAGTCCTTGACTTCATAATTATGAAAATATCCCGCAAAAAGAAAAACGTCAACGCACTCCCTGTCCAATTAAAAAAACAAAAAAACAATTGACGAATGTCTCGGCTAAAGCAGTCTCATAACTCCAAGCAGTGGGGTGTGGGGATGATGATATTTGTCAAATGGTGTGCTTAGAAAAGAAATTCTTTCCTGGTCTTATCATTAAATTTTTCATTTACAATTGGGAATTCATTTTCTCTGAATATCACCGTTATCGCTGCAAGGAATTGTGACCCCCGCCATGAAAAGATGACCGCGCGTGCCATTTGATAGATCCAGTGAGGGCATTATGGGTGTGTGCCCAAACTGATTTTAATGTACCATGAATAGACGTCGACACGTTACAGCAGGAACCACCCGACACAGTTACGAGGTGAATAACAACTTCCCTCACTAAAATCTTTTGCCCTTCGAATATTATTTTCTTCTATCTATCTATCTATCTATCTATTCATGTCTATTCATCTATCTGTATGTCTGTATTTATCTGTTTATATCTATCAACTTCTCTCTGTCTCTGTTTCTCCCTATGTATATTTTTTTCGTGTTTTTTGATTTTTCAAAAACGCATAACAGGATGGAAATAAATTTATAATCCTAATGTGACCCTTTTTTTTTTTTTTTTGCTTTTTCTTAATAAAATTATTGCTCTGTAATGTCTGTTACATTAAGCTTTTTACCAGGAAAATTTAAATGTTCACTCTTGAATAGTTTTCTCGTCCTGATGGAACTACAACAAACTCCGGTTTAACTGGACCAAATAATACTTATATATATATATATATATATATATATATATATATATATATATATATATTTGGGCAGCATTTTTTCGTTAATACAAATTTCATTGAACATAATAGACATAATATACAAATGAAATTTGTATTAACGAGGAAATGCTGCCAAAATATACATATTTTAAGCTCCATGATCCTGCAGCTCATAAATATAACGGCACTTTGGAATACAGACGTGATCTCGTGAAGAGACAAATTACACTCTGTAAGAATAACATCAATACGGTAAAGACGCTCTTACACAGTAGTAATATGCAAAAACAAAAGTTACATCACTTTTGTAACAGATTCTCCCCTGATGATGGCCCAAAGTCGGGCAGAAAGTACTAGGGATACATACAACTATGGACAATACATAAATCAATTCCCCCCGAAAACAATAAAAGCAATACGGCAATACGAACGGATCCAGAAGAAAATATGCAGACAGAAAATGTCTTTTATGTTCAATGAAATTTGTATATATATATATATATATATTGTCATCCACAGACAGACTGTTTCGTTCTATCAGAACTCTTCAGTGTGGTTAAACCCGCAAGACGCTCGAAGCCGGGATCGAAACCCGTCCAACTTTACGATAGACTAAGGCTTCAGACCACATCATTACTGGTGGCAACACCCCACAAAACAGCAGCTATACGGCCACCTACCACCCATCACGGAAACTATCAAAGTTAGACGAACCAGAGATGCGGGACACTGTTGGAGAAGTAAGGGCGAATTCATCAGTGAGATACGCCTGTGGACCCCTTCACATGGACGAGCAAAGGCAGGACGACTAACTAGAACCTATATACAACAGCTCTGTGCCGATACAGAACATAGCCTGGAAGAACTCCCGGGAGCGATGAACGATAGAGATCCGTACAAGCGGTGCGACATGTTCATGAAGATTATGCTTTTTTCAGTGATGTTTGGGGTTGAATTATTGGGTAAAATGATGTATATTATGAATTAGTGGAAAAGACTATTGTTTGGAATTTTTGGAAAACATTTACGTTTGAGAATTTTGAGAGATTTTATTTTTACACGCCGAATAAAAGATTTAGGATATTGAATCTGTTCATAGGAATTTAAAGATTTGGTGGGTACAAATCCAAAGAGCTCTATGATAATTCCACATTTTATTTTGGTATTATGATATGAGTAAAAATAGATATTGCTATTTTTATCAACACCAAAATAAAATCTCTCTAAATTGCCCAACGTAAATGTTTTCCAAAATTTCCAAAAAATAATTTTTCAAATAATTTCTTACATTCTTTATCCAACAATTCGACCTCATTCTATCTATCTAAACACACACACACACACACACACATACACATCACACACACACACGCACACATATATATATATATAGTGTAACTTAAAGTTACATACGTGTGCGCCTACATAAAAAGAATGTCTGTGCATATATAACAATTCATTATACACCACTTTATATATATATATATATATATATATGGAGAGAATGTAAGTAAGTCTGACAGTATGTAAATGGAAAAAAATGAAAAAATTCTTAATATTTGCACATTTATAATCGAGTTTGACGTATTTATTAAAAAATGAGTGCTCAGTATTATTGACAGCTCTTATTCTTTTTAAAGTAAGTATAACGTAGCGATAGAGACAATGGTACTCCGTAACTATCAGTTTCTCGCCTATATGTTTAGCATACGTGTTGCAAGACATTATAACAGGCTAGCGTAGACTCAACTTTGCAAACGGAGAGTTCATATTCAATATTTTCCCAGCTAATGCTATCAGTTCCGTGAAGGATGTATCATTTATGAACAACAAACTATGATCTGTGCACTAGACTAAGAAAAAAAAATGTGTAAATAACACGTTTTAATATACAGTTAATTTAGTTAGATTAGAGAAAATAATCAGATACACGTAAATAATTGCAAATACAAGTCAATATTGTAATATATCAGTCTCGATTTCGCCAATAGGAACTTATTATTTACAATTATTTACATGGCTAATACACAGCAATTAATTTCATTAACATACACACACACACACACACACACACACACACACACACATATATATATATATATATATATATGTGTGTGTGTGTGTGTGTGTGTGTGTGTGTGTGTGTGTGTATAGGTTTTCCTCTTTTCAATAGATGATTACTGTAAACCATATTTGCTGATCTCATACCCAGAACAATCGTGTATTGTTATCTGACGAGGCGAAGTGAATGTCTCTTCGTCGAAATAAATTCATATTGACTTTAACTGGGGTTGACTTTTCTTTGTGACATTATATAAAGACACACTGAAGAGTTGTGAAACAACGAAACAGTCTATCTGTAGATGACAATATATACGTTCCCCCATGGGGATTGAGCACACTGGCGAAGGAATTTTCGGCTGTCGCTTGTATAATGTAAAAAAAAAAAAAATTGAGCACTTTGGTATCTTGTAAGGTATAAAATGTGAACAAGCGAAAGTTGCTACTTAATACCCTATAATTCTCTTGCTGAAATGGTACGCTTGTTGGCTGAGCGGTCAGAGACAAAGTCTAACGTAAAGTTGGACGGGTTTCGATCCCACCTTCAAGCGTCGTACGTGTCTAGCCACACTTAAGAGTTGTGATACAACGTAAACAGTATGTCTGTGGATGACAATATATATATAAAACTGGAAATAAATCTGACATTATCAGTGATACAACATTATATAAATTTCATTAAACATAATAGACATTTTATGTCTACATATTTTCTTCTGGATCCGTTCGAATTCCCGTATTACTTTTATCGTATTCGGGGGGAATGGATTTATGTATTGTCCATAGTTGTATGTATCCCTAGTACTTTCTGCCCGACTTTGGGCAATCATCGGGAGAGGATCTATAACAAAAGTGATGTAACTTTTGTTTTAGCATATTACCACTATGTAAGAGCGTCTTTACCGTTGAAGATTATGGCGTTTGCTTTTAAATAGGTTTCTATAATTAGTGTCAGTAGCTAAAGACATTTAAGTACATTAGTACTGAAAATTAATTCAGTTAAGTGTCGCTTGTATGTTTCTAATATGTAGTGCTTCGAGAATCTGTAGTTTTTGTTTATTATTTTGATGTTCTAATATTGTTGTGTTGGTGAGAATTTTCCGTAATTGTGTTATTGGGCATGAATGTTTTTTTAAAATGCTGAGCTATTGAAGTCGGGCAGAAAGTACTAAGGATACATACAACTATGGACAATACATAAATCAACGAAGAAATGCTGCCAAAATACACACACACACACACACACACACACATATATATATATATATATATATATATATATATATATATATATATATATATATATACCTTCATTATCTATCGATACATGTCTTTAGTATGTTCATTATCTCTCAATCTATCTATCTATCTATCTATCTTTTTGTCCTTTTACTAGTTTCTTTTGTTACTTTCAAGGTGTAGCAGAGGCCACAAAATCATGGATGGTTTTTCAACCCATCCAGGAAGCTAAAATATTGCTCCTTTCTTGTCAGATAGCTTATTAAAAAAAAAAAAAAAAAAGCAAAAAAAAAAAAATAACAAAAAACGAATTTCAACGTTGTAATAAATGTATATAGGTCCATATATGTTTGTGTGTGAATAAACAAAGCGACCATATTGGTTTGGGCCCGAATTGAAGATGGGATGGGCTTTTCAAGCATTAATGGGGACGCAATTCACTTCCGGTAAGCTACTTCCGGCTCGTGATGATGTGTCGCCGGCGTTTCTGATAATGACGTCTGTTTTCTTTCTTTTTTCATTCATTTTTTAATTTTTTTTTTCTTTTGTTGCCCTAGCCGTATCAGTTTGTTTCTTTTTCTCTAAGTTCTTTTTTTCAGCAATTTCCTTCTTTTATTACAAGTTTTTTTTTGTCTCTTGTTCTTACTTGTTTTCTTTTCTTTTTTTTTTTTTTTTCAGTTTTATCTTTTTCTTTTCTTTTTTTTTTCCTGTTCTTTTTGATATTATGATCACTTTTTAAATTTTTTTTCTTTTATTCATTTATTTATTCATTTTTATTTTATTTTATTTATTTCTTTTTGGCAGTCGCTTATTCGTTTACTTAATGTCTGTTGTTTTTGGCACGAATATTAGCAGTAATGATAATGCATCCTGATACGCTGTGACCAGTCTTTGAATATCCAACGTCTGCACGTCAATCTCTCTCTCACTCTCTCACTCTCTCTCTCTCTCTCTCTCGCTCGCTCGTTCGCTCGCTCTCACTGTTGTTGTTGTTGCTGAATGGAGTTACGTTTTCATTGTGTAAAGTGTTTGTATACGCATGCGTGCGCATGCGTATGTGTGTGTGTGCATGTGTATGTGTGTCATTCGAGGTTTGAAAAACATTTCTTTGTTTGGCGGATTCTTTATCATCAGTTTAAAAGAAGGTGAAAGAGAAAAAAAATGAAAGAAGAGTTGATGAATGAGAAAGTCATATACAGCATGAGAAAGAAAGAAAGAAAGAAAGAAACGAGCATGAAAGAAAAACAAAATATCAAAGAGAAAGATGAAAGAAAGAGAAAGAAAAAATAAGACAAAAATGAGCAAAGAAAGAAAGAAAGAAAGAAAGAAAGAAAAGGAAAGGAAAGGAGCATGGAAGAAAAGGAAAATAATAAGGAGAAAAGTGAAGATAAAGAAAGAAAAAAAAAGAACGAAAAAAAGGAGTTGTGAAGAAATAAAACGAAAACAATGAAAACATAGACAAATAAAAAAAAGAAAGCAACAGTATTCGTCTTAATTTATTGGAAAGATCAGAGGACTGGAAACTGAGAGGTTTGTGTTTCTATCGGTGATATCAGATTAGTGACACTCATTATCTAAAAATTAGTTGATAAAAGAAAATGTGTTTGTTTGTATGGCTTAGATTCGTACGTTCTTGTTATATAAGGACATACGTATTTATCTCTCTCTCTCTCTCTCTCTCTCTGATCATGTGTTCATGTGCACACCTTAATACATACGTAGGTATGTAGATACAAATAAAGTAGAAACGTACTGACTGGTGGACTTTCATTTAATTGGGACATTTCATACAATGCTGCTATCCAGCTACGTCACCGTACTGGCAAAAACACAGGTCATTAATCAGATAGACTTCGAGTCGTTGCAAAAAGGAAATCGACTCGATAAGCTTGGTTCAAATCTTTCACGGAGTTGTTTGTTTTTCGTTTCACTCTAATGCCCCCGAGAAAGGTATGAATCATTTCCTTTCCCAGCTATGAGTTAAGAGTAAGGCAGATGGGGTCCAGTTGCCTCGATAAGGCAACTGACCATCGAGAAGGAAAAAACTATGTAATTCAAATCCCGTAAGGTATGTGGCAAGTAACGTCACAAAAACCAGCAGAATCACTGTTTCATTTTCTGTTGAATGCATATCAACTTCCATGGGGTATTTAATTCTAAAGGAACAGCATTTACTTAGAGGGATGTGGAAGTTCATACTTTTCTTTGGGGCATTAGTCCAAAAGTGAACGCATTAACATGACTGGAGTTCGAACCCTCTTTCGAGAATCATTAAATAAGTTTCCAGACTTTTTTCGTATGGGCATTTTATTGATAGTATACACATGAAACTGTAGTCCCACTCGAAGTAATCTCCTTCATCCGCAATGCACTTGTTGTACAGTTCTAACAACTTCTGGAAGGCCCCATGGAAGTCCTCTTGTGTGAGCGTGTCAATGACCTTTGTCACAGCCTCTTTCATCTCCTCAATTGTCTCATAACGACAGCCTCTGAGCTTAGGGAATAAGCAAAAGTCACAGGGAGCAAGGTCTGGACGAGAGGGAGGCTGAGGAACTGTCTTGATGCCCATCTTGCATATTTCTCCTTGCTCGGTAGCAGGAGTTAAAAGAAGCTACAAGAAACTAGGGACATATCCGATGCAGTTTAGTGTCATATCAAGGACAAGTACTCCCTTTTTTTTTGGGGGGGGGAATTGGTCATAACCCTGTTCAGGGGATATTATCAGATTAATCTAAGCCCCTAACCTGACAGAGCTAACGTTCAAACGTACTAATGTCCATTTTGTTTTTTAAGCTTTAAAAAAAAAATATCTCTCACGCGTTGAACTTAGGAAAATTTCTCGATTTTCGGATCCGTTTTTTTTTTTTTTTGTTTAATGGCCTTTCAACCTTTGTGGGCTATTTGATGACAAAGCCATCCTATAACTGTGGAGGATGTGTTTATACCTTTCCTAAAGGTATTAGTCCGAAAATTAACGTATATGTGTGAGTGAAGTTCAAACTTTTTAGGTTATTTAATGCCAAATTCATTTTTAAACAAATAATCAGTTCTATTTCAAACAATTCAGTTTAGCATAAGTACACAGTTGAGATGCCAAAACAGTTCTATTTCGAGCTATTCAGTTCAGCATAAGTACGCAATTTAAATGTCAAAACAGTTCTATTTTAAACAATTCAGTTTAGCATAAATATGCAGTTTAAATGCAAAACCCCCCAGAAACCATGGTTTAGTTCTATTTAACCCATAGCTAAGACTCTTATCAAGAGCTACCACTCCGGACCAGGATGGATCTGGGAGTGATGGCAATAAAGGCAGTCTCTGCATTCCCCAAAGTTCCAGCATTGCCGGAACATCACCATCAGATTGTTTAGTGTCATATCCAGGACACTTATTGGAGGGTGTCTTATCCCTCTGCAGAGAAGCACTCGGTGTATTCTACAGAATAGCTTGAAATAGAAATGTTTTTGACTATTAAACCGTACTTACATTTCTGAATTATTTAAAATGGAACTGTTTTTTTGACATTGAAACTTTACTTACACTAAACTGAACTGTTTAATACAGAACTGTTTTGACATTTAGCTGTGTGTAAACAAAATATGAACTTATTCTAAACGAAATGAGCTGAATTAGAACTGCTTGAATATACTGAATAGCTTGAAATAGAAATGTTTTTCACAATTAAACTCTACTTACATTTAAACTTGTGCTAAACTGAATTGTTTGAAATAGAACTATTTTCATAAAAGTGGATTCGGCGTCAAATAACCTTCGAAGGTTGATATGCCATAAAACCCAAACAACCAACCAAACAACCATAGCTTCAAGTAACTACTGACCAGTTGGCTGGGTGTTGAATCTCTGCTGAGGGGTAATATCCCTGTTAAAAGTATCCTGGATATGACATTAAACGATCTGATGGTGGGGCTCTAGTCACGGAGTTTTGGGGAATGTGGAGTAACCCTTTACTGTCATTACTCCCAGGACCACTCTGGCCCGAAGTGGTAGCATCTGATAGGGTCCTATCCATGGCTCAAATAGAACTGTTTGATCATTCAACTGTGTGCAAACAAATGACTGACGTTTAATTGAAATGTTAGCGATACATAGCAATACTTTGAACCATTTGACTGTGCAAATGAATGAATCTTGTTGAATAGATTAATTAGCAATACTTGCAACCATTTAACTGTGTGCCAAAAAAAAAAAAATCAGCTTAGGCTCGTATAAAAACGTTTTCACAAAAATGTATTTACAAATAATACATTTAATATATGTATAAACGGGATTTAGCATCAAATAACGCATAACGGTTGATGTGCCCTAAACACTGTCAAACCAACCGAATTCAAGAAAGTAAGTAAAGTTGGTGACCGTAGTCGAGGGTGACCCTAAGGCTTCCTTTTCGATAGGGGAGGGCGCTACTCCTTTCCCTAGATTATTCCACTTTACCCTTGATTCGTACCTTGTAATGCTGAGTATTAACCAAGGAGGTATCAAGTGCCATTTTTTGAGTCTTTAGTATGACTCGACCTGGGATTGAGCCCAGGCCTCCCGGGCCATTGGCGAACACTCAACTATTTCTAATACAAACAATTTTCAGATTGTTATATATTTTCAAGTATTCCTATCCAATAGAATAATTTTCAGAATTATTTGAGTCATAGATATGACCCAAACATATACCACTAATACTGGTCACGGTACAGAGCCACAATTAACGCCATGTGCGAAATAGACATATACTGTTCATAACGCAGAACACATAAAGAACATAGGAATCTCGAAATTCGAAAACACGTAACGATTTCTTGTTCAGGTACGAAACCTTTTTATTAACTTTGGGTTAAGTGTTTCGACATAAGGAGGAGAGACACAATCTTTTTATGCCGTCTTATTCATTTGGCCCCCATCTCGAGGGGTCCCCATAGGGCGCAAATTCGTCTCGACACTGCGAGCCCCAAAAGTCGAATCTCCTCGTTCGGCGTCTAGTTTTCAACTCACACCTTTCTTTCAATTCTCCACAAACCTCTGCGCGCTTCCGGTGTGTGACGTCACTCTCAATCCGTCACCCGTTTCGTCTCGGACGATTGTGACATCTCTGAGTGTCACCTTCGTCCGCCCGCGTTAACACCTGCATCAATGTTTGCACCTAACTAACCCATGAGCTGAGCCGAAAGGTTCTCAGCCTAACTAAACTCAAAGGCATAAACCGAAGTCCCACGGCAATTTCGTTACAGTCAGAGTGGACCTGGGAAAAAGAGTAATGAAAGGGAAATGAAAGGACTGATAGATCACCAAAACTAACATAATAAAACAAGCTGGTGTTATAAGCTGGTGGTTGGGAGGAGTCTCTGTGGTGTTATGGTTAAAGAGCTGGACTACGTCTTCCAAGTAAGCAAGTTCGAATTCCTATCGCTCTGTTGCGTTTACTTTTGTGCTAATGCCCCTTTTGGAAATGTGTTGGTTGGTTGGTTGGTTGGGTTTTTATGATATATCAGTCTTATTTAATGTCCCATCCATTTTTATACAAATGAACAGTTCTTTTTTCAAACTATTCAGCTCAGCATAAGTACACAGTTTAATTGTCAAAAACCTTTCTATTTCAAGCTATTCAGTTAAGTCAAACAGTTCTTATTCAAAGAATTCTATTTAGTATAAGTATATTTTTTGTTTACAGACAGTTAAATCTCAAAACAGTTCAAACAATTCAGTTTAGCGAAAGTACAGTTTCAATATCAAGAACAGTTCCATTTCAAACAATTCAGTTTAGCATAAGAAACAGTTCCATTTAAAACAAATTTTAGCATAAGTATGCAGTTTAAATGTAAGTATCAAAAATATTTCTATTTCAAGCTATTCAGTTTAGTCAAACACTTCTAATTCACACAATTTAGTTTAGCATAAGTAAGCAGTTTACTTCTATTTGACCAATAGATAGGACCCTATCAGGTGTAGATCCTGATAGGGTACTATCTATGGGTTAAATAGAACTACAGGCCAGAGTGGACCTGGGAGTGATGGCAATGGAGGGGTTCTCCACATTCCCCAACGCTTCAGCATCACTGGAACCTCACAATCAGATTGCTTAGTGTAATATCCAGGACACTTGTTTGTGGGGGGGGGGTCTTACCCCTCCGCAGAGGTGTAGTCGATGTATTCTACAGCCCCAGCCGACTGGACAAAAGAAAGGTATTAAACTATTCATCACGCCAGTTATGGGTTAAACAGTTTCGCTGCTGTTCTTCTACGCGGCTTGGACATTCAGTAACACTCGAAAGTTGATATGCCATTAAAACAAAGAAACCAAACTAAATCTAAGTTTCCTGTTAAATTAGATTAGATCCTTTCTATAATACAACTTTCAAATTAGAACCAAATCCTTCAAGAGACAATAGAATTGTAAATATTTCTATCTTAGTGTTGTCTGCATCCGAGGAGGACACCAGTACCGGAGATAGACAGAAGGTTATTTAGTCCACATTAAGTTTTAACAGACAGATGAAGAGGAACTGGTTGACAGGCAGATGTATGGATAGAGATGCAAGAGAGAAGCAGAATGAGAAATAAAAAAAAGGCGCGAAGAGACAGAGAGAAAGAGTGAGAGAGAGAGAATGTTAAATAGTGCCAACATGTTGGCAATGACAGCTCTAATGGACACTGCCCAAACCTGATAGAGAACACCGGAAGTTAATTAAAGGATACAGTCGTTAATATGGCCACCTCAGTCAACAGCCCATCCTACAAGGTCTCTAGATTGACAGGGGACAAATAAGGAACACTGATGCAAGTCAATAGAAAAAAAATACGGGTTACTTTAAGGCTTAAGAAAAATAAGAATAAAATAAAAATAAATAAAAACATAATTGTAAACAAAACCTTTTATTTTGCAGTTAATTTTGAAAATCATTTGCATATGATTTGCATATTAACATTGGCATGATTATTTTCTAAATAATTGCAAATAATCTATTTGTTCCTTTTTGTCATGCAGTTCCCATCTAGCAGCAGTTCCCATCTAGCAGCAGTTACTATCTTGCAGCAGTTCCCATCTAGCAGCAGTTCCTATCTTGCAAGCAGTTCCCATCTAGCAGCAATTCCTATCTTGCAGCAGTTCCTATCTTGCAAGCAGTTCCCATCTAGCAGCAGTTCCTCTCTTGTAGCAGTTCCCATCTTGCAGCAGTTCCTATCTTGCCGCAGTTCCCATCTAGCAGCAGTTCCTATCTTGCAAGCAGTTCCTATCTTGCAAGCAGTTCCTCTCTTGCAACAGTTCCTATCTACCTTTTTTTCTCAAAACACTTCGTTAATAAATATCCATGACAGCTGATCTGCCACTAAGTTAGACTGACAACCAATCTTTCTCCTTGATTATTAATGAGTGCGCGTATGTGTGTGAAAGAACAATATATTTAAAGGATTTCATTCGCCTTGAGTGTTCGCCTAATAGTCCAGAAGACCTGGGTTCAATCCCAGGTCGCGTCATACCAAAAGACACAAAAAATGGTACTTGATACCTCCTTGCTTAACTCTCAGCAATATAAGGTACGTATCAAGGGTAAGGTGGAGCAACTCAAGGAAAGGAGTAGTGCCCTCCCTGACACCTCGGTGTAGTAGCTATCGAACAGGGAGCCTTTGGGTCACCTTCAACTACGGTCACCAATGTTACTTTAAGTACTGGACATTGGCATGATGGTTAGAGTGTTTGCCAATGGCCTGGAAGACCTGGGTTCAATCTCTGGTCGCATCATATCAAAAGACTTTTAAAATGGTACTTGATACCTCCTTGCTTAATTCTCAGCAATATAAGGTACGTATCAAGGGTAAAGTGGAGCAATTCAGGGAAAGGAGTAGCGCCCTCCCTAATACCTCGGTGTAGTAGCTATCGAAAAAGGAGCCTTTGTTCACCCTTGGCTACGGTCACCAATTTTGATTTACTTACTTATTGATATATGAATAATATATCGATATTTAATGATTCGAAGTTTTCCCAACCATCCTCAAAGTTCCATGATGGTGTCTCATTTCAAAAACGTCGGAACCATGCATTGAAAAAAAATAAATAACTTAAAAACAAATTCCCTTGTGGACCTTTATTATTTTAAAGCATTTACTTTTCTTTTTTCACACACACTCACACACACACATATATATATATACATATATGGGGGGAGCCTTAAGATATGCCGATAGCACGGATTCTTGCCAAGTCGGCTGGGGCCGCAGAATACACCGACTGCATCTATGCAGAGGGATAAGACCCCTTCAACTAATGTCCTGGATATGATACTAAACAATCTGATCATATTTACCAACCCCTCCGCTCGGGCAGGATATGACAAAAGGTCAATTTTTAAGCGGAGTTTAACAGGTTTGAATTCAAAGTTTTTCCTTCTCCTAGACTAGTTGCCTCACCAAGGCTAAAGAACCTAGTCTGCCCTACTATTTACCCATAGCTGGAGGGAGAATGTTTTGGATGGTGAGGCTCCTGTAATGCTGGAGCTTTGGGGAATACAGAGTACCTCTTTATTGCCACCGCTTCCAGGTCCACTCTGGCCCGGAGTGATACTACCTGACAGGGTTCTATCTATTGTTTGAATAAAACCTAGCTGTGTACTTATGCTAAAATGAATTGCTTGAAATAGAACTGTTTTGACATTTAAACTGTGTACTTATGCTAAACTGAATTGTTTGAAATGAACTGTTTTGACATTTAACTGTGTGTAAACAAAAAACTATACTTATACTCAACTGAATTGTTTGAAATTTAATTCGGCGTTAAATGATCCTAAAAGGGTTGAAATGCCGTAAAACAACCAACCAACCAACCATAGCTCGGATTCCCTTGACACATTCACTTGCCATCCGTCCCTATCGTCCATCACCCTTCGCAGGTCCTCAAGGTGTTACATAGTGTTCGGTCAGAGCTGGTCAGCCAACACTGGTGTGTCCACGAATGGGAGTCCATAGAAGAACTTCGGTTTAGTTTGGTTTGATTTCTTTGTTTAATGGCACACCAACCTTCATGGATTATTTAATGACATAGCTAACCTTGTAAAAGAACAATAGTGGTACTATTTAAGCTACAACTGGGGCAGGAGATAAAGTGATATGCATTTCCCAAGGGTATTAGTCCAAATGTAAGTGCAGTAGCGTGACTGGAGTTTGAACTCGCCTTCCTTGAGGCCACTGTTCAGCAAGTTTTCACTATACCACGGAGACTTCCCTGGAGAACTTCAATCCATAGTGCACAATGATAAGTAAGAAGGCTTTACTTTTGAAGCCACCCTCATTATTGATATCAAAACCAATAGCGACAGCATGAAGAAATCAGGTTTAGGTAAGTGGAAATTTACGGTATCCAATGGTACTATTGTACTCCCGGTTGTTGGTGTATTTTCCGAAGAATTGAATAAGAGGCATTATTTTCGGAGTGACAATTCAATCCTGGGAGGGGTTTTCAATTCATTTTAACTGCCACTGGGCACTGAAAGCAACCTGAGGCCGTCCTCCACTCGACACCACGCAGAAATACTATATTAGGGTGCAGCCACACATCCCTGCTGTGCAACGTTTCATCTGGGTTTTTTTGGGTGGGGGTTACTGTTGTTGTCGTTGGCTCCTCTTCTCGAAAACAATTCATCATTGCTCGACTGATCCAGGGTATTAGCAGTTGGTCCGGGGATAGGCAAAAACGACAGAACTATATAAGAGGACGTTGTCAGTTGGTATCGATAAGTCGAAAGATTTTTCATTTATTGATTCGCTTTTTGTTAATCAGTTTTAGCAAAAGACGCACAAAGCAATGAGGAATTTGATACAACCATGGATTTGAAATAGCCTTGGGTGTGTGCGAACCGGAAACAATATTTTTCTACTGGAGAGTTCATCAATTATATATATATATATATATATTTATGTGTGTGTCTATGTCTGTGTGTATTTGGGCAGCATTTCTTCATTAATGCATATTTCATTGAACAATTACTTTTGTAACATACATACCCCTGATGATGGCCCAATATCGGAAGAAAGTACTAGGGTCACAAGTAGTTATGGGAGTTTAATCAACCTATTACCACCGGAAACCGTAAAATCAATTCGGCAATCGGAAAAGACATATACTAAAATATGTAGACAAATCATGTCTATATTATTCACTATATATATATATATATATATATATATATATACGTGTGTGTATGTTTGTTTTTTTTATATAAACTCACAATGATTAAACGATTAATAATAATAATAATAATTCTCTGGGATTTTGAGATGATTAACAGGAAAAAAACATCCTGTATCGTTAATTTTGCAGTCACTGCAGACAACAGAGAAAAAAATCAAAGAAAGCGAAACGAGAGACAAGTAGTTAGACCTTGCCTGAGAACTTAGAAAGATTTGGAAAATGTGACTATGATACCAATTGTAATTGGCGTTCTTGGGACGTTCTCCAAAGACTTGATGAAGGGGCTGGATACGAGGTGCGTACGATAAGTTTCCAGACTTTTTTCGTATGAGCACTTTTATTGATAGTGCACACATGAAACTCTAGTCCTCTTCGAAGTAATCTCCTCCTCTTGCAATACACTTGTTGTACAGTTCCAACAACTTCTGCAAGGCCCCATGGAAGTCCTCTTGTGGGAGCGTGTCAATGACCTTCGTCACAACCTCTTTCATCTCCTAATTTGTCTCATAACGACAGCATCTGCGCTTAAGGAATAACCAAAAGTCACAGGGAGCAAGGTCTGGACTATAGGGGGGCTGGGGAACTGTCATGGTGCCCATCTTAGTCAAATAGTCTGAGACAAGGATAGAGTTGTGGACTGGTGTATTGTCCTGGCAGAAATGCCACTGACCCGATTTGAAGAGTGCTGGCCTCTTCCGACGGAATCTCTTCCTGAACTTCCTTAAAACCTCAACATAGTAACCCTAACCCTAACCTTTTGGCCAATCAACTCTGGTGTATTGACTTCTTTACTCCTCCAACACCTCGCATTATCCCTCACAGACTCGCTGCCTTCCTTGAATCTCTTTTGCCACTCAAAAACTTTATACTCGATTCATGCAAGATGCTCCAAAAGCAGTCTGAAGCATTCCATACGTTTCTGTGGCATTTTTTTCCAAGTTTAAAACAAAATGTTATTGCCTATGGTTCTTCTAAAGTGTCAGATTGCATTTTTGAAATTCACTAGCTGTGATAATCAGGCTTTGGTAGGGAGTATTCGAATTGCTGCTGTAGCTGTTCATTTGAAGCTGAAATCATAAAAATTGGTCAGTCATCTCATAAGATGTGTAGCAATAACAGTGAATTTTCAAGAGTCTACGACAATTTTAAAGGCCCATAGGAAAAAAGTCTGGAAACTTATCGTATACCCCTCGTATGTTGGTATCCGGAGTACGAATCGAGACCATTTAAACTACAGCATTGATAAGATCGACCAAAATACTGAGATGTGTCCTGGAGACTTGCTGTCACTCAGCCCTCAGTGAAAGACTATCAGCTAACTCACAAGGAGTATAATAACAATAATAATTATGATAATGCAAAATGGAAAAAGAAATTGAACAAATGTGTCAGCTAAAAAACTACAACTGTGCCAGTGATAGTAGGAGCACTGGGTATGATCAAGAAAGGGACAGATAAACACATTAATCTTGCAGTGTCAGCCTATATGAAATACAAAAAAATTGCACTTGGCGGAACTGCCTATCTCCATAGATGAGTACTGTCAATGTGACGGAAAAATATAACCCAAAAAGAAGCAGCCAAAACATGATTCCATTGACTACATAGAATCACAACCTTTCCTCATCTTACGTGGTAGAATACCAGCAAGAAACGGAAAATAAAACAGAAAATCAAATCTTAAAATCAAAGAAAGCGAAAAGAGAGGTACTTAGACCTTGCCAAAAAACTAAAAAAGATATGGAACAGGAAGGTGACTTTGTTATTGGTATGTTTGGGATGATCCCAATGGCTTGGTAAAAGGTATGGAAGGATTGGAAATATGAAGACGAGCGATAACTATTTGAACTATACAGCCCAAGCCGACTTGGTAAAATTATATTGCCCTTTTTTCTGAGTTTCAATTTCATAGTGAGAATACTCTTCATATATAGGGGGTGTCCTCGTGGGGTAATGGTTAAAGCGATGGACTGCGGAATCGTAGTACGCGAGTTCGTACTCCAATCGCGCTATTACGTTCACTTTCGGGCAAATACCCTTGGGAGACGTATGAACCCCCTTATCCTCCCAGCTATGGGTTAAATAGTACCACCACTCTTCTTCTAGGAGAATGTCATTAAATAACCTACAAAGGTTGATATGCCATTAAACAAAGAAACCAATCTTCATATATATATATTTAAAGAGAGAGAGAGAGACAGAGAAACAGGCAGACAGAGACAGACAGCGAGAGGAACTGAGACAAAAAACAAAAAAAACAAGTTCTATGTTCGAATCAGAAGCCTATGAAATGATCATTCGGTTGCAGATTAAACTGGAAATTGCTTTATTCTCTAAAAATATTTAAAGTGTACTGTTTTAAAACAAAATCTCGCTATAACGTGCTTTTTTGTGGATTTCAATTGCAAACATATTGAGAATCTTAATAATACTTATATATAATCTTAGGAATATATATATATATATATATATATAGAGAGAGAGAGAGAGTGGTGGGAGAGAGTGACACAGAGAGAGAGATACAGAGAGAGAGTGCAGGGGGAGAGTGCAGGGACAGATAAACACATATATGAGGGAGATAAAAGTATGGTGTGCATTTAAAACCACTGAAAATTATCATTCAACTGAAAATTGAACTGGAAATTGCTTTATTCACTGAATAAATGCATAGAACGAGACAGAAACAGAGCTAAAGAGATCCAGAGAAAAAGACACACACATAAACACACAGAGAGAAAGAAAGAAAGAAAGAGAGCATGATGTTAAATTATCATTCAGTTGCAAATTGAACTGGAAATTGCTTTATTCTCGACTAGTAATTTAAGTATATTATTCTAATAAAAATCACGCTATGTTGTGCCGGTTTTGCAATGCTTCTGCTACATACTAATATAATAAAACTCAGTTGTCACAAGACGACAAGTATAGGATGCCCAATGAGAATTAAATCCTCCACAATAGTTATGATCTTGCAAGACAGAATCACTCATTACTGCTCCAAGCGAAAAGTATCAAGTCAAAATGTTTGGGGTGGGGTATTAATTTTAGAACATGACGCAAATACCTTCGCTTTTAATGGATGACTGTAGTATCTCACTGTGGAACGGATATGACGTCATTGTTATAAGGGTGGAGTTTTCTGCCCACTTCCGACACGTGTTTGTCTGATTCGCTTGAGTTGAGACACAGTCGGAGAATAAAATATGAAACATTAGACTCAATGACTTTCAGTCATTTCTTCTCTTTTTGATTACCATTATTAACTTTTCGTCAAGTGAAAAGGACGCCCTCTAGTGTTCAAAAACATTCTTAGTTAATAATCTAATAACAGTGAAACGTCTTCATTTAAAAATTTAAAGAATAATTAAAAATAATTTTACAAGAATGAATCTAGAGTTTTGCAATATTTTGGTGACGTGGTTTGGTGTGTTTTAGTGTGGTTGGGTTTTATGACATATCAACCTCTGTGGGTTATTTAATGCCAAATCCTCTTTATACATATATATTAGATGTGATTTGGTTTGGTTTAGTTTTATGGCATATCAACCATTGTCGGTTATTTAATGCCAAATCCTCTTTATACATAGATATTAAAAATATACATGATTTGGTTGGGTTTGGTTATATGGCATATCAACCATTGTAGGTTATTTAATGCCAAATCCTCTTTATACGTATATATTAGATATATATGATTTGGTTTGGTTGGGTTTTATGGCATATCAATCATTGTTGGTTATTTAATGCCAAATCCTCATTATACGTATATATTAGATATATATGATTTGGTTTGGTTGGGTTTTATGGCATATCAACCATTGATGGTTATTTAATGCCAAATCCTCTTTATACATATATATTAAATATATAGGATTTGGTTGGGTTGAGTTTTATGGCATATCAACCATTGTAGGTTATTTAATGCCAAATCCTCTTTATACATAGATATTAAAAATATACATGATTTGGTTGGGTTTGGTTATATGGCATATCAACCATTGTAGGTTATTTAATGCCAAATCCTCTTTATACGTATATATTAGATATATATGATTTGGTTTGGTTGGGTTTTATGACATATCAATCATTGTTGGTTATTTAATGCCAAATCCTCTTTATACGTATATATTAGATATATATGATTTGGTTTGGTTGGGTTTTAAGGGTTTATATTGAGTGTATGATTTGTAAATTAATTTTGGTTGGGGTTTTGGGTTTATATTAAATATATGATTTGTAAACTCATTTTGTTAATAACATTTTTAAACGAGTTCCTTTTTGCACAGTTAAGTGGTTTCAAGTCGCCATTTAACATCAGTCATTTGTTTGCACACAGTTTTGTTCTATTTGATCAATATATAGGTTGTTTTTTTTTTTTTTTTTTGGTTGATTGGGTTTTATGGCATATCAACCTTTGTAGGTTATTTAACGCTAAATCCATTTTTATGTAAGTAATCACTTCTATTTCAAACAATTCAGTTTAGCATGAGTACACAATTTAAAAGTCAAAAACATTTCTATTTCAAACTATTCAGTTTATTCAAGCAGTTATATATAACAATTCAGTTTAGTGTAAGTACAGATTCAATGTAAAAAAACAGTTCCATTTCAAACAATTCAGTTTAGTATAAGCACACAGTTTAAATGTAAGTACGGTTTAATTGTCAAAAATATTTCTATTTCAAGCTATTCAGTTTAATCAAACAATTCAGTTTAGCATAAGTATGCCGTTAGTTCTATTTAACCCATAGATAGGGCCCTGTCAGGTGCTACCACGCCGGGCCTGAATGGACCTGGGAGAAATGACAATGAAGGCGTGCTCTTTATTCCCCAAAGCCTCAGCATCAGACTGTTTAGTGTCATATCCAGGACACTCATTGGGGGGGTCTTACCACTCTGCAGAGGTGCAGTCAGTGTATTCTACAGCCCCAGCCGACTGGGTAAAGTTTGAGTCAGAGCAACAGTAATGAAATGGTGCTCAATATCCTGTAAATCACCAATATAACTGGAGCCTCATCCTCAGATTGATTAATGTCACATGCATGACACTCGTTTTTGTACAATTCGGAAATTCGAAAGTTTTTGAGTAGATGAAGAACTACACAGCACTGTGAGATTCTGAGCTCGCCTGATACTCTCCGATTGCTACTCACCAGATTTACTTCTATGTCTTTCAGCCTCAGAATCCACAGTTTTAGGCTTAACGTCGACGTTCTTATGACCCGAACGAATTTTCTTCAGCTATCTGGTCTAGCTTGGTTAGTTTAATGGCATATCAACCTTCCTGGATTATTTAATGCCTAAACCACCCATATAGAAGAACAATAGTGCTTCTATTTAACTCGTAGCAAACGGAATAAGGGAGCTCATGCCTTTCCTAAGAATAATAATCTAAAAGTGAAATTTAAAGCAGGACTGGAATTCGAATTCAATTACTACGAAGTCGCCTTTGAACTCGTTAGCCACTACACCAGGGCGATATTTCCAGTTGATTCGGTGGTGTTATGCTCCAGTTCAAATTCCCTAATCTGGCAACATTAAACCTTTATCTTCGTGACTTTCAAATCAAACATGATGTAACGCAAGGCTCAACATGTCAGCGCACCATCAACCACGATACTACCAACTACAGTTGGTGCCTCCTATGGCTTAAACTGTTTTAGTTACGTGATATACGATCCGCAAACTAGAGGATACTACCAAAATACTGCAAAACTTTTAATGACAAACTTGGCGCTTAGAAGATCGAGGAACAAAATAAGGACAAAATACACAAGAATGCTGCGAGCAAAATAAGGACAAAATACACAAGAATGCTGCGAGCAATATTGAACAAGTCCAGGAGGTAAATACCCCACAAGGCACCAACTATAAGGCCACCTACCTCCCATCACGAAAACTATCCAAGTTAGACGAACCAGAATGCAAGACACTGCTGGATAAGCAGAGACGAGCTCATAAGTGATGTACTCCTATGGACCCCGACATATGGCCAAGCAAAAGCAGGACGGCCAACTCGAACATACATAGAGCAACTATGTGAGGATACGGGGTGTAGCCCTGAAGACCTGCCAGAGGCGATGAACGATAGGGAGAAGTGGCGACAGAGGGTCAGAGATATCCGTGCTGGCGGCACGACATGATGATGACGATGATGATAAGCTTGAATTTAGCTTCTGCTAAATTGCACTTGTAGATAAGTTTATAAAGCAGAAAATATACTTAACCAGGATTCCTCTGGGAAAGAGGAGAAGCTGAAGAATTCTCGGCCCAACCAATAAAGGAATTTAGCTTTGAAGAAAATTCAGTTTTTACTATAAAAGTGTACTTATTTATGTGCGATACTGAAATACTTAAATCTAGAAGGGTTTTGTCTAGGGATATGTTATGCCTAGAGGTTAGGGAATTGCATTCATATTTACATTTTTCTGTGTAGTTGCTTCTAAAGAACTTTTTTATTTGCACACAGTCCGATCGAATACAAATTATTTTATACTGTTCTACGTTAATGCTGGAGCTTTAGGGAATGTTGAGTATCCCTTTATTGCCATCGCTTCCAGGTCCATTCTAGCCTGATAGGTCCTATCTATTGGTCAAATAGAACTGTTGAACATTTAAACTCTGAGCAAACAAATGACTTTTGCTAAATTGAATTATTTGAAAAAGAATTGTTTAATCATTTAATTCTGTGTAAAGAAATGATTGATGTTTAAATGAATCGTTAGTGATACATAGCAATACTTGGAACCATTTAACTTTGCTGACTTATGAGGAATTGAATTCTTTGAAATAGAACTGTTGACGTATAATAGAATTGTCAGTGATACATAGCAATACTTGAAACCATTTAACTGTGTGCGAAAAAGAGCAAAGCTCGTTTAAAATTGTTATCGACAAAACGTGTTTACAAATCATATATATATTAAATATTTATGTATAAAAAAGATTTGGTATTAAATAACCTACCAGGGTTGATATGCCATAAAATCAAACCAAACTAATTCATATATATTTAATACATATGTATAAAGAAGATTTGGCATTGAATAACCTACAAGGGTTGATATGCCATAAAACCCAACCAAACCACTTATCCGGTCGGCTGGGACTGTAGAATACACTGCTTCTCTACAGAGGGGTAAGACCCTACCGAGTGTCCAAGATATGACATGAAACGATCTGATGGTGAGGTTCCAGTAATGCTGGAGCTTTGGGGAGTGCAGAGTACTCCTTCATCGCCATTGCTTCCATGTCTACTGTGGTCCGATGTGGTAGCACCTGATAGGGTCTTATCCACGGTCAAATTGAACTAAACTGTGTACTCATGCTTAACTAAATTGTTTGAAATAAAACTGTTTATTTGTATAAAATGGATTTGGTATTAAATAACCAACAAAGTTTGATAGGCTATAAACCCCAAACAAAGAAACATAACAAACCAACCAAACCAAATCCTACATATTTAATATATACGTATAAAGAAGACAAGGCATTAAATAACCTACAACGGTTGATATGCCATAAAAGAAAACCCAACCAAATCATATACAGTGTAATTCAGACTTGTCGTGACCGGAGAATGAGTCTCTTATATCCGGGGTTTGTTCTTTTTTGTTTAGGTAACATAGGCTCTAATTTGGGACCAGACACAATCTCTCTTATATCCGAGTTTCTCTTATATCCGGGTTACACTATTTTGATATATTTGTATGAAGAGGATTTGGCATTGAATAACTTACAATCATTATTATGCCATAAAAACAAACCAAACCAAAACAAACTAAACCAAACCAAACCAAAACTAGACCAAACCATGCCAAAACAAACCAAACCAAACCAAATCATAACAAGTACTACCACTCCGGGCCAGAGTGAACCTGGGAGTATTATCGATGCAGGGATACGTTAAACTTCCTAGACCTCCAGAATTGGAGCATTACAATCAGATGTAGTCTAGTTTCCTTCACAGGATACCTCTTTTTTTGCAGGTGGGTGGGGTGGGGGTCTCGACTTTCTGCTGAATACAGAAAGCATATTCCGAAGCGTTTAAAAAAGTTTATTTTATTACGTTATTTGTTAGACTTTTTTTGTTTTTAGTACCGTCAATACTTTTGATTTCTGGTCAAAAATGTAACCTCTTAGCCAACACTTAGAAGGCAAACGCCAAGAGAAAAAATGACGTCGAATTGTTTTTAAACTATTATTAACGAATAAATATTGGCAAACGGCAAATCTGCTCTGAGGCGAGCTTTCGCTAACGTTATTTATTATTAGATCCTCCACAGTGCGCCTGCGTGTGTCGCCTACTTCCGTTTGGTTTTCCACGGCTCTTGACGCACATGTCTTTTATCTTTTGTTAAGTGCTTTTTCGAGATATTACATTTATTATTTGCACTCATTGAGAGTGTTCACACAAGTTGTAACTGATTGTTTTTACTCGCGATCAAGTGGCAACAAGTCACCTTTAATACACTCTCTTCTGTTTATTTATCTATTTATTTATTTATAATGATTGATTTTGGTAACGCAATCGTTTGGATAGATTCAATACTTGACTCACGTCAAATTTACTCTTCTTCATCTTAATTTTTTTTACTGCTCCATTAACTGCCACGATTATCGACACGACCGTCACTTTTATGTGGTGTCCAGCCACTAAACTGCACCTGGTGGTGAGGCTCCTATTCCGCAGCTCTGAGGATGATGGAGACTTCTTTTTTGTCACTCCTCGCAAGTCTACGCTAAATGGTTTCAAGTATTCCTATCTAACACTAATAATTTTTATACAATTTTATGGTTTCAAGTAATTATATTAATTCAATAATTCTTTGTCACTACTCTCAAGTCTACGCTAAATAGTTTCAAGTACTCCAATCAAACACAAATAATTTTACACAATTTTATGGTTTCAAGTAATTGTATTAATTCAATAATGATAATAATGATAATTATAAAAATTTGTTTTTACACATTCATATGGTTTCAAGTATTCCTATCTAATTGTAATAATTTACACACAATTCTATGAGGTTAAAATGGTATCCACCTTGCCAGACTGCAACGTTCTAGTGAGCAAGTTCGAATTCCAGTCGCGTAATTATATTTACTTTCTGACAATTACCCTTAGGAAAGGTATAAACCCCTTTATCCTCATTGATATCGTTAAATAGTTCCACTACTGATCTTTCACAAGGATGGCTTTGGCATAAAATAACCCACGAAAGTTGATATACCATAAAACAAAGAAAGGAAAACGATTTTATCTTTTCGAGATTCCTATTTAATGATATTGATTATTTGTTTGCACAGTTATATGGATCGAAATATTCCTATTATATTATTTCTCTCAAAGCTTTCTTCTTCGCTGTTGATTTTTCTTCGTCAGTTTCCGTTTCTGAATGATTGTCAACTGTTTTTTATTGTCTTCTAGCTTAATCCTAACGATGCCATCTGTTATTAAGTGGTTACCCATTTAAACTCTGACCGGGTTCGTAGTTGCTTTACCACGGTTTGTTTCTGTACTCGTGTTATTAGCGAAATTTAGCCAGATTCTCAGAATAAGTTAACTGTAGCTTAACCTGTGTTACGGTGTTATTAACGTATCTTAAAATTTTGTTAGTTTTGTGCTTACGGCATCTTCATCAATTAAATGGTTACCCATTAACGAATGAACAGGTTCATTGTTGCTTAACCTCCGCAATCTGGCATTAAAGGTTTTATTTTGGGTAACTTGTTATGCAATAAATTCAGATTCTCTTTTGACACGTTCTTTCTTTCTTTTTTCTTTCTTTCATTGTCTTTCCGTCATTCTTTCTTACTTTAGGCTTCTTTCTTTCTTTCTTTCTTTCTTTCTTTCTTTTTTCTGCTTCTTTCTTTTTTTTTCTTTCTTTCTTTGTCTTTGCATCATTCATTCTTACTCTTTGCTTTTTCTTTCTTTCTTTCTTTCTTTCTTTCTTTCTTTATCTATTTATCTAATAGTCTTTCTTTCTTTCTCTTAACTCTCTGCTTCTTTCTTTCTTTCTTTCTTTCTTTTATCTCTCTGCTACTTTCTTTTTTTCTTTCTTTCTTTGTCTTTGCATCATTCATTCTTACTCTTTGCTTCTTTCTTTCTTTCTTTCTTTCTTTCTTTCTTTCTTTCTCTATTTATCTAATAGTCTTTCTTTCTTTCTCTTAACTCTCTGCTTCTTTCTTTCTTTCTTTCTTTCTTTTAACTCTCTGTTTCTTTCTTTCTTTCTTTCTTTCTTTCTCTATTTATCTAATAGTCTTTCTTTCTTTCTCTTAAGTCTCTGCTTCTTTCTTTCTTTCTTTCTTTTAACTCTCTGTTTCTTTCTTTCTTTCTTTCTTTCTCTTAACTCTCTGCTTCTTTCTTTTTTTCTTTCTTTCTCTTAACTCTCTGCTTCTTTCTTTCTTTCTTTTGAATATCTGCTTCTTTCTTTCTTTCTTTCTTTCTTTCTTTCTTTCTTTCTTCTTCATTCTTACTTCTTTCTTTCTTTCTTTCTTTCTTTTAACTCTCTGCTTTCTTTCTTTCTTTCTTTCTTTCTTTCTTAGTTTTTCTTCATTCTATATCTGCTTCTTTCTTTCTTTCTTTCTTTCTTTCTTTCTTTCTTTTAAATGCAGGTTCTTTCTTTATTTCCCCTCCACTTACTCTTTCTTTCTTTCTTCTAACACAGTTTTCTTTCTTTCTTTCTTTCTTTTTTTTTTCTTTCTTTCTTTTCTGTAGTTCTTTCTTCTTTTTTCCCCTTCGTTTCCAACTTTTCCGTCTTTTCTACTCCTTATCTATATTGGCTTTTTTCTTGTCTTACCTTTTTTCTTCCACTTATACATTTTTTTGTCGTTTATTTTTCTTTCTTTTTTCTTTAAGTATAAAACAAAAAAGAGAAAGAACAAAGAAATATGCTGATTGAAAAACAAAAAACAAAGAAAAAGGAATAAAAGAAATGAAAAAAAAAAAAAGAAAGAAAAAGGAAAACATTAGGAAAAAGAAAACAATTTATAAATAAAAACAAAAGAATGTAACAAAAGAAGAGGAAAGTAAGCATTAATACATAGGAAAAAGAAAAAAAGAGAAAAAAATATGCAAAAGAAAGAAAGAAAGTAGGAAAAACCTAAAAGGTAAGGAAGAGAGAAGAAGAAAAAAAGAAGAAGAAAAAAGAAGAAAAGAAAAAACCATGCAAAAGAAAGAAAGAAAGAAGGAAAGACCTAAAAGGTGATGAAAAGAGAAGAATGAAAAAAAAAAGAAAAATGAAGAAAAGAGGAAAAAGAAAAAAAACATGCAAAAGAAAGAAAGAAAGAAAGAAAGAAAGACCTAAAAGGTGATGAAAAGAGAAGAATGAAAAAAAAGAAGAAAAAAGAAGAAAGGAGAAAAAAGAAAAAATATTCAAAAGAAAGAAAGAAAGAAAGAAAGAAAGACCTAAAAGGTGATGAAGAGAGAAGAATGACAAAAAAAGAAGAAAAAAGAAGGAAAGAGAAAAAAGAAAAAAACATGCAAAAAAAAGAAAGACAGAAGGAAAGAAAGACCTAAAAGGTGATGAAGAGAGAAGAAGAAAAAAAAAAGAAGGAAAAAGAAGAAAGAGAAAAAAGAAAAAAACATGCAAAAGAAAGAAAGAAAGTACGAAAGACCTAAAAGGTGATGAAGAGTGACGAAGAAAAAAAAGAGGAAGAAAAAAGAAGAAAAGAGGAAAAAGATAAAAACATGCAAAAGAAAGAAAGAAAGAAGGAAAGACCTAAAAGGTGATGAAGAGAGAAGAATGAAAAAAAGAAGAAAAAAGAAGAATAACGAAGAAAAGAGAAAAAAGAAAAAAATATGCTGAAGAAAGAAAGAAGGAAAGACCTAAAAGGTGATGAAGAGAGAAGAATGAAAAAAAGAAGAAAAAAGAAGAATAAAGAAGAAAAGAGAAAAAAGAAAAAATATGCTAAAGATGGTAAGAAAGAAAGACCTAAAAGGTGATGAAGAGAGAAGAATAAAAAAAAAAGAAGAAAAAGAAAAAAGAAAAAAGCATGCAAAAGAAAGAAAGCAGGAAATACGTAAAAGGTAAGGAAGAGAGAAGAAGAAAAAAAAGAAGAAGAAAAAAGAAGAAGAAAAGAGAAAAAAGAAAAAAACATGGAAAAGAAAGAAAGAAAGTAGGAAAGACCTAAAAGGTGATGAAGAGAGAAGAAGAAAAAAAAGAAGAAAAAAAGAGAAAAAAGAAATAAGCATGCAAAAGAAAGAAAGAAAGTAGGAAAGACGTAAAAGGTGATGAAGAGAGAAGAAGAAAAAAAGAAGAAGAAAAAAGAAGAAAAGAGAAAAAAGAAAAAATATGCAAAAGAAAGAAAGAAAGAAAGAAAGACTTAAAAACTGATGAAGAGAGAAAAATGAAAAAAAAGAAGAAGAAAAAAGAAGAAAAGAGAAAAAAGAAAAAACATGCAACAGAAAGAAAGAACAAAGGAAAGACCTAAAAGATGACGAAGAGAGAAGAAGAAAAAGAAGAAGAAAAAAAAGAAAAGAGAAAAAAGAAAAAATATGCAAAAGAAAGAAACAAAGAAGGAAAAACCTAAAAGGTGATGAAGAGAGAAGAATGAAAAAAAAAAGAAGAAAAAAGAAGAAAAGAGGAAAAGGAAAAATATGTAAAAGAAAGAAAGAAAGAAAGAAGGAAAGAAAAACTTAAAAGGTGATGAAGAGAGAAGAATGAAAAAAAAAGAAGGAAAAAGAAGAAAAGAGAATAAAAAAAAATATGTAAAAGAAAGAAAGAAAGAAAGAAAGAAAGAAGGAAAGACCAAGAAGGTGATGAAGAGAGGAGATTGAAAAAAAAAGAAGAAAAAAGAAGAAAAGAGAAAAAAGAAAAAATATGCAAAAGAAAGAAGGAAAGACCTAAAAGGTGATGAAGAGAGAAGAATGAAAAAAAAGAAGAAAAAAGAAGAAAAGAGAAAAAAGAAAAAAACATGCAAAAGAAAGAAAGAAAGAAGGAAAGTCGTAAAAGGTTATGAAGAGAGAAGAATGAAAAAGAAGAAGAAAAAAGAAGAAAAGAGAAAAAAGCAAAAACATGCAAAAGAAAGAAAGAAAGAAAGAAAACCCTAAAAGGTGATGAATAGAGAAGAATGAAAAAAAAAGAAGAAAAAAGAAGAAAAGAGAAAAAAGAAAAAATATGCAAAAGAAAGAAAGAACGAAGGAAAGACGTAAGAGGTGATGGAGAGAGAAGAATGAAAAAAAAACGAAAAAAGAAGAAAAGAGAAAAAAGAAAAAAACATGCAAAAGAAAGAAAGAAAAAAAGAAGATCTAAAAATTATGAAGACAGAAAAATGAGATAAAAGAAGAATAAGAAAGAAGAAAGAACAAAAACATTATGTAAAAGAAAGAAAGAAAGAAAGAAAGAAAGAAAGAAAGAAAGAAAGAAAGAAAAGACTAATGAAGAATGATGACTATAGAAAATGTAGAGTCCTAACGTTAATCAACGGAAATTGAAGCAGAAAAAAACAAGAAAATAAAAAACAAAGATAAAAGAAAAGAAAAAGAAAAAGAAGGAGGAAAAAAAGAAAGAAAACAAGAAGCATTATCAACAGTCTTTGCATTTTCTACTGCTATTTTCTTTTTATCATTGCTTCCTTCTTCACGTTTTCCTTCCATCTTTATTTCTTTTTCTTTTTTCTTTTTTTTTATTACAAATTTTCGTTTCTTTTTTCTCCGTCTTTTCCTTTGTTTATCTTTAAAGAGTAGTACGTTATTTTCTTTCTTTTTCATGTGTAGTATTCTTTCTTTCATTCTTTCTTTCTTTCATTCTTTCTTTCTTTCTTTCTTTTACATAATTTTTTTTTCTCCTTTCTTCTTTCATATTCTTCTTTTATCTTATTCTTCTCTCTTAATCACTTTTTAGGTCTTCCTTTATTCTTTCTTTCTTTCTTTCTTTCATCACTTTTTTGGTCTTTCTTTCATTCTTTCTTTCTTTCTTACTTTCTTTCTTTTACATAATTTTTTTCTTTTTCTCCTTTCTTCTTTCATATTCTTCTTTTATCTTATTCTTCTCTCTTAATCACTTTTTAGGTCTTCCTTTATTCTTTCTTTCTTTCTTTCTTTCATCACTTTTTTGGTCTTTCTTTCATTCTTTCTTTCATTCTTTCTTTTACATATTTTTTTCTTTTTTCACCTTTCTTCTTTTTTCTTTTTCTTTTAACTCATTCTTCTCTCTTCATCACTTTTTTGGTCTTTCTTTCATTCTTTCTTTCTTTCTTTCTTACTTTCTTTCTTTTACATATTTTTTTCTTTTTTCTCCTTTCTTCTTTCATATTTTTCTTTTATGTCATTCTTCTCTCTTCATCACTTTTTAGGTCTTTCTTTCTTTCTTTCATTCATTCTTTCTTTCTTTTATATATTTTTCTTTTTTCTCCTTTCTTCTTTTTTCTTTTTCTTTTATCTCATTCTTCTCTCTTCATCACTTTTTTGGTCTTTTTTTCTTTCTTTCTTTCATTCTTTCTTTCTTCTTCTTCTTCTTCTTCTTATTATTATTATTATTATTATTATTATTATTATTATTATTATTATTATTATTATTATTCCTTGAGAGTTTTTCACACCAGCTCTAGCTGATCGTCTATTATTATTATTATTATTATTATTATTATTATTATTATTATTATTATTATTGTTGTTATTAGTAGTAGTAGTAGTAGTAGTAGTCATTTATTTATTTATTACAATTTCTTTCTCGCTACGTAACCTACTGATCGCATTTCTATCAATTAATTTCGTATAATTAATCGACTGCGCGTAAAGTTATCAACACTAATAATCCTGACAGTGAAATGATGACACTAGGTTGCCGGTATGAAGTGCCAATGTGGGGGTAAAGAAGAGGGTTCGCTGGGGGGTTCGGTTTTTAATGGCGACAAAAGCAGCCAAACGCAACTTGCCCTAATAAGGATTAATGACAGGTAATCCTTGCAAGGAATTATTTTTTCGCAAAATCCCATATCAACACCACCAACACACGCATATTCATTTTCTCTCTCTTTCTCTCTCTCTCTCTCTCTCTCTCGAGCCAAAGATTTGCATACAACAACAACAAAAAATGCAATTTAACCCTCTCACATGCATTTCAACGAATGATTGGCGTGCTTTTGTAGGTTCATCGGTCGCAAGTCTTCTTTTGTTGTGAGTAATATTGATAATGAGGCTTAGAATATGCTAATTGTATCCCCTGTCAAAGGGACTTTACCCGTAAAAACTTTTTGGCTGATATATTTGCAAGCTTTAAATTTCCATGCTTCGAATTTGAAAGCTTTGTATTTGCCAGCTTAAAATTTTTAAGTCTTGAATTTACAAGCTTTGAATTTGCGAGTTTTAAATTTTCAAGCTTTGAATTCACAAACTTCAAATTGGCTAGCTTCAAATTCTCAAGTTTGAAAATTTCAAGCTTTGAATTTGCAAACTTAAAATTTTTCAAGCTTCGAATTTTCAAGCTTTGTATTTGCCAGCTTGAAATTTTTAAGTTTTGAATTTACAAGCTTTGAATTTGCGAGTTTTTAATTTTCAAGCTTTGAATTCATAAACTTCAAATTTTCAACTTTAGAATTTTAAAACTTTTTTTTTTTTTGCAACCTTCACATTTTCAAGTTTTCAATTTATAAGCTTTGCATTTGCTAGTTTAAAATTTTTAAGCTTTGAATTATTAGAATTTACACTGCTATATTTTTGAATGGCCACCGATGACGGTGCAAAAAATTCTAGAAAAAAGGATCCATGATTCACTTGTTCCTGAAACAAAAGGTGTTGACGTCGTTAAATTAATTAGTTTCGGGAACATATTAGACAGAGAAATCACGTATCTTGTGCTTCCAACTACGTCCGCGTATTTGATTTTGTCCTGTGCAAAAAAAATCGTGTGTTTGGCGCCGGTTTCGGGATACGTAATCCTATATATACTCTAGACTTTCGATAGCTACCTCTCTCATTCTTCGCTTTGCCAACAAACGACACATTGCTCAAGACACGTAACATGGGCGCGCTCCTGGCTTTTAGCTTTTTGCGAAGCCCCGGAGCCTGTTCTGGACTTCGGTCCGGAGCGTGGCCCTGGAAAAGGAACAATGGCAGACTTGGGGCCTTTAATTAGGCACCTAGTTTCGACTAGGCTACCTTCGGGTGGGCGAGCTGCATTTTTGTCTCCTTTGTCCCCCATGTACGGCACTAGACCATGCGTCTAGTTTAAGCCGTAAACTGGCATACGTGCCCGGACCCACATTTGGGTTCGTGAAACTGCTTGCCTCATCAGGCTCACATTGCACTAAGTGAGCCGTTGAGCAGCACAGACAAGCAGGGTTCGAGTCTCGGCTCGTTCCCGACCTCCCCTCCCCTTTATCCCCACTTTAATCGGCCTTCGGGCTTTTGACCTTGTGTCAAGTCGTGTCTGGTGGGAGGCAGCGACAAATACTGGGCGCGTATATGGTCTGTGACTTTTTCATTTCCTGTTTTAACCTTTCGGCTGGACGTGTTCCAGTCACACGCACGAGCAAAGTCTCAGACATTTTGTCACATCCCGAAAGAAACAAATGACCAACTTGGGAGAAAACACGGCCTTCTAAAATACATTGCATATTCGCGAGAATTACTAAGTCAACCTTCACATATTGTCGTTACAATATTTATTTTCTTGCATACACCTAAATAACAACTCATAAACGAAAGTAGGAGGTGCCCGTGGTGTAATGGTTATCGTCGTAGGAAATGGACACGGCGACACGAGTTCAAATCCTGGACGAGACTGAATGCATTTCACATAGCATGAATCCAATTATTCTCCCTCCAGCTATGGGTAAATAGTAGGGCAGACTAGGTTCTTCAGCCTTGGTGGGGAAACTAGTCTAGGAGAAGAAAAACTCTGAATTGAAACCTGCTAAACTCCGCTTAAAAATTGACCTTGTGTCATATCCTGCCCGAGCGGAGGGGTTGGGTATATATGATAAACGAAAGTAAGGATTCTGACATTCTTACCGTTCGTTACAAACAAAATATTCATTCACCAAATTGATCGTGTTAGTCACACACACACACGCGCATATTTAACAAACAATATTCGAACATTCCTACTGTTTTTTGTAATGCTTCTATTTTTTTACTTATTGATATAAAAATTTATTTTTGTTTTTATCGCCTTGTTGTGATTATTCTTTAAGTCTATATCGCCATATTGTCACGTTCTAACAAAACGTTACCCCACAGAATTTACAAAATTCAAATTGGCATGCTCCAAATTTTCATGTTTTGAATTTTCTAAGATTTGAATTCACAAACTTCAAATTCGCAAGCTTCGAATTTTCAAGCTTTGAATTCACAAACTGCAAATTTTCAAGCTTTGAATTTTCAAGTTTTGTATTTGCAAACCTCAAATTTTTTAAGTTCTGAATTTTCAAGTGTTGAATTTGCAAGTTTCAAATTTTCAAACCCATAATTCACAAACTTCGAATTTGCCAGCTTCGAATAGGCATACTCCGAATTTCCAAGCTTCGAATTTTCAAGCTTTATATTTTAAAGCTTTTAATTTTCAAACTTTGAATTTTCAAACTTTAAATTTGCCAGCTGTGAATATGCAAGTTTCCCATTTGCAAGCTTCAAAACATTTAATGTGTAGAAAAACCGGTGATCGGCTGTTTTTTGTATATAAATATATATAAGTTGGCTGACTGTAGTCGAGGGTGATCCGAAAGCTCCTTTTTCAATAGATACTACACCGATTTGTAGGGGACGCTACTACTCCTTTTCCCGGATTGTTCTCATATCCTTGATACCTACCTTATAATGCTGAGTGTTAAGCAAGGAGGCATCAAGTACCATTTTTGAGTCTTTCGTATGATTAGACCTGGGATTGAACCCAGGTCTCCCAGACCATAGGCGAATAATCTAACCATAGATATTTGAATCTATTAAGATTTATTTCATATTAAACCCAAATAGTACATATGTGTGTTGACACATTTTCTCTTTGTTATTTTTTTTTTTAGTTATTGATTTTTTGTTTTATGTCCCTTTCAATTCGATTTGTGATGGTGAATTTTGCGTCTCTATCAAAATCGTCATCTTTTAAACGGAAGTGTCGTTCTACAATAGAAAGTATTTAAAATGTTAGTTGATAAATTTAATGACTAATATTGTACAAAGGATAGAAGCATTTATGAAAAAAAAAACATAATTCCCCCAAAACTTATCAAATAATTCCCTTTAAAAAAAAAAAAGAAGGTATTTCTAAAAATTTATTCTCCAATTACTCATTTCAATTTAAAAATTTTAACTCGGAAAAATATTCTCAACTAACTCTCATTAACTAAAAAAGAAGACTTCGGGAAGCATATTCTTAAATAAACCCCTTAAATTAAAACTTAAAATGAATCAAATTTCAGCGTTGAATAATATATGCTGTTAAAGCAAAGCGAAGCAAAACAATAAATAGATAGATAGATAGATAGGAACAGAATATATAGATGTGGACAGAAGAGTTAGAGAGATAGATAGAAAAAGAATAGATAGATAGATAGATAGATAGATAGATAGAAAAAGAATAGATGGATAGGAACAAGATAGATAGATAGATAGATTGTGATATCTAAAATGAAAGATTGCTCAGCATCGGGATTGTAACACGTGCTTCAAAGTTCGGACAACGAGAACGCAGAATCAGCGGCACCTGTTGGCTTTTGGTTTCTTGGTCCGATGAGCAGATTTGCGAGCAACTGACCATTACCAAACGCCGATCACTTTATGTTTACTCTGTCCTAAATCCTTCATATATATATATATATATAGAGAGAGAGAGAGAGAGAGGCGAGAGAGAGAGAGAGAGAGAGGGAGAGAGAGAAAGAAAAAAGCATACGATACCGTGATTTTTATTAGAGCAAGTGGTTTAAAATGTTCACAAAAAAAAAGATAATAATAATGCATCTTCCAATTTAATTTGTAACTGAAGCATAAGATTGTGCGAGTGCTCGTTTTCACCGAATATCATTTCTCTTCATCATCCAAATTCTCGGTGTGTATGTGTGTCTGTATGTGTGTGTGTGTATCTATCTCTCTCTCTCTCTCTCTCTCTGTATGTGTGTCTCTGACAAAGAAAAAAACGCCCGCCATTGCAATATGCTTCGTTTGAGCACTAGATTTAAAACACACTGCAGTAGAAAACATTGCCCTTCAGTTTTTGTGAAGTTTGCGTTAGTGCTTATCGCAATTTTCAATATATATATATATATATATATATATATATAGTATACTTAGTCCAGTTAAACCGGAGGTAGGAGTAATTCCATCAGGACAAGAAATTATTCATGAATGAATATTTAAATTTTCCTGGTAAAGAGCTCAATGTACCAATAATACAGAGCAATAATTTCTTTTAGAAAAAACAACGAAACCAATCACAAAGGATTATAAATTTATTTCCATCCTGTTACGCATTTTTGAAATTTCCAAAAACACCAAAAAGATCTGAAGAAGTCTTGTTAATTTTTTTTCGTGTTTTTGGAAATTTCAAAAATGCGTAACAGGATGGAAATAAATTAATAATCCTTTGTGATTGGTTTCGTTGTTTTTTCTTAAAGAAATATATATATATATATATATATATATATATATATATATATATATATATATGCCAAAAAAATTGATGCATAAGGTTACAAGGTTTGTATCGGGTTTGGTTTTTGTAGGTGAAATAAAGGAACGGGTTTGTGTCTAGTCTGGTTGCGAATTACAAAACAGTTATTTTCACACCCCCCCTTTTTTTTAGTTGATTTGAAGAAGTCCAGTTAATTTTAGGGCATTTATTGATCTCAATTACAAGGAGTTCTTGACCGGGACGATTTAACTATAATATTCTATATTCAAAAATAAAATTCACCTAGCTGAAATTTTTCCCAACACCGGATTAACTGAATTAATTAATTACTGACGTGTATATATATATATATATATGTATATATATATATATATATATATATATATATATATATATATATATATATATATACACGAGGTGCGTAGGATAAGTGTCCAGACTTTTTTCGTATGGGCATTTAGAATTGTCGGAGACACTTGAAATTTCATTGTGTTATTGCTATACATCTTATGAGATGACGGGCCAATTTTTATGATTTCAGCTTCAAATGAACAGCTACAGCAGCAATTGGAATACATCCTGCTAAACCCTAATAGTCATAGATGGTGAATTTCAAAAATGCAATCTGACCCTTTAGAAGAATAATATGGAATAAAATTCTGTTTTAAACTTGGAAAAAATAATGCCACATAAACGTATGGAATGCTTCAGACTGCTTTGGGGACATCTTGCATGAATCGAGCATCAGTTTTTGAGTGGCATAAGAGATTCAAGGAAGGCAGCGAGTCTGTGAGAGATGATGAGAGGTGTGGGAGGAGTAATGAAGTCAATACACCAGAGTTGATTGGACAAAAGGTTAGGGTTAGGGTTACTATGTTGAGGTTTTAAGGGAGTTCAGAAAGAGATTCCGTCGGAAGAGGCCAGCAGTCTTCAAATTGGGTCTGTGGCATTTCCAGCAGGACAATACACCAGTCCACAACTCCATCCTTGTCACAGACTACTTGACCAAGATGGGCATCAAGACAGTTCCTCACCGTCCCTATAGTCCAGACCTTGCTCCCTTTGACTTTTAGTTATTTCCTGAGCTCAGAGGCTGTCGTTATGAGACATTTGAGGAGATGAAAGAGGCTGTGACGAAGGTCATTGACACGCTCCCACAAGAGGACTTCCATGGGGCCTTGCAGAAGTTGTTTGAACGGTACAAGTGCATTGCAGCCGGGGGAGATTACTTCGAATGGGACTAGAGTTTCATGTGTGTACTGTCAATAAAAGTTCCTATTCGAAAAAAGGCTGGAAACTTATCGTGTGCACCTTGTATACACACACACACACACACACACACACATATATATATATACTTCTTTAAGAAAAACAACGAAACCGGTCACATAGGATTATAAATTTATTTCAATCCTGTTATGCATTTTTGAGGTTTTCAAAAACACGAAAAAAGTAACAGGACTTCTTCAGATCATTTTGGATAAAAAAAAATTGAATAGACACATGGTAGTGGGAGGGGATAGTATGAGTGAGTCGAAGAGGTGGGAGGGAGTCGAAGAAGGGGTGAGGATTTACCTCTTCATTAAGCCCACTTCCGTTTTAAATTTAACTTTCGGTTAGCAGTGTAGTAAATATTGTTTTTTTAAAAGGTTTTTTAAAAATTTATATTTAGACCTAACTTACAGATTTTTTATTGACTAAGATTTAAACTTTAAATAAAAAATTCAAGTAAAGGTACAGTATTAGATATATTGAAATTAAAGCAAATATTTAATTCATTTACTATATTTTAACATTTCAAAATTATTTAGAAAGCATTAATTCGATCCACTTTTTATGCGTAGTACGTATGTATTATATTCTTTTTCACAATTTTCTATCTAACAATTTATTTTATTTATTCTCAAAATTAGCTCTATGTTGTTATAGAAAAATTTTGTTAATTATTTATAGTTTAAATTTAGCCCTATGTCTACACCTAGCTATTAGTTCATTTCTCTTATTTAATAATTTTTTTGGCTCAGGAAAAAGCAAAATGTGGATTTTTTCTTCAAGACACAGGTTGCATCTACTATCGAAAGATTTTGGGGTACTAGATCTTTTCAATATGGACCATTGTATTTCCGGGGTTAACCCTTTAACTTTTAACCCCCAATAATGTTTAGATAGAGCAGTTTGACTTTTTTGATGCTCATGGGAGAAGGAGAATTTATGATTTCCATACCTAATTTTAAAATTAGTAGATGAAATGCCAATATAATATTTCTTATAATTTATGTTCTCTTTTGGATAAATAATAGCTTGATATACTACGTTATCTGAATTACACAAACCATTCATTGGACAATCACTTCGAGATTTACAGTTACATTCTATTTTTTTACTATTATTATTATTATTATTATTATTATTATTATTATTATTTACTCGGTTACGAAATTTATTAATTAATTCATTATTATGACTATTTATTATTTGAGAAATATTTTTTGTGCAAGAATAACTTATTTTCAAGGTTTTCCTATTAAATATTTTACGTAATATATTATCTTGTTTAAAATGTTTATCTATCAGTCTCAAAAAATATTTACCTACATCTATATTTGCTATAAAAATCGAAAAAGGAAAATTATATGGTTTAACCCCCTGTTAAACCATATAATTTTCCTTTTTCTATTTTTATTTTTTTGGTCGTAATTATTATTTTCTTTAGTAATTTCATTTGTTATATTTTCATTTAAATGCCTAAAATCCTCATTAAAACCACTATCTTTAAGGGCATTTATATATCTTTTACTACTCTCTTTGAAAATCTTTTCATTTGCAGATAGCTTACCTATTCTTAAATTTACCGCTTTTGGGATTTGCTTGATTATATTTTTAGGGTGATTAGAATTAACATTGACCAATCAGAACCCTACGTACATTAATGTTAATTCTAATCACCCTAAAAACATAATGGCTTCGAATTGTCTGGTCTTCCATACTTCCGGGGGAATTTCGTCCAGCCCTGCAGCTTTCCTATTTTTAATTTTTCTGAGAACCGAGTCGAGTTCCTCTTGTGTGAACGGTCCTAGTTTAATGTCTAATTGTTTGCTAATTATTCTGGTGATTGGTTCATGTGTTATTTTTGGTAGGTTTCCAAGTAAGTTTTCGAAGTGCTGTTTCCACAGTTTTATTCTTTCTTGTTGGTTTGCTGCTTTAAGTTTTGCTTTGGCTGTGTTCTTTCTTCTGCTCACTTCGTTTATTGTTTGCCAGGCTATTCTAGATTGTCTATCTTCCACCGAGTCTCTAATCTTATCTATCTAATTTTGAATGTATTCTGTCTGTTCCTTTTTATATATGCCTGCTAATTGATATTGTGCCGTTTTTAGTTTTTAAGGCATTTGTGTTTGTTGGGTTTTTTCGATAGTTTTTGGAGGCTGTTTTCACTAGTGCACGTTTTTCTTTCACCGCTAAAGTTTCCCATGGGACTCTATATTTAGTTTTAAGTTTTGTTGGTATGTATTTTGCTGCTGCCTCGAGGTGCGCTTTGACGAAATTTTCATATTCGTCGTTTGGTGTACTTTTTTCTGTCTTTTCTTGTAGTGTTTCGAATCTGTTTCTTAATTCTAATACGTATTTATCTCTTATATCTTTGTTGTTCAATAGGGCCCAGTCATAGTGTTTGGTGGTCGCTGTTCGTTTGGCGTTTTTTCGTAGGCTTAACCGTATTTTCGCCGTGACTATTCGGTGATCGGTGGACACACCCTCAAAAGAGGAGTATGCCTCCCAATTCAATGCACTATTTTTCCATTTCTTGTTTATAAGGACGTAGTCTATCTGAGCTTTAGTATTGTTTGCGTACATGTATGTCCATAGTTTGCCCTCCCTTTTTTGGTAGTTTGTATTGAGGCATGCTAATCTATTTTCTATCATGAAATCTGTTAGATGTTGCCCATTCCTATTTGACGTGTTGTGGAGGCTGTATTTGTTGTTTCCGTTTTTCCCGATTTGGGCATTCATGTCTCCGCCAATGACTAACATGTATTTCGGGATGCTACGCACTAATGAGGATAACTCATTGTAGAAGGTGACTAGTTCAGTTTCTTCACTAACATTGGTGGGGCTGTAGCATGAGATGATTGTTGCTCTGGGGTTGCCGTTAAAAGTAGCTGCCATCATTCTAGGTTGTATTTTCTCAACGCTATTAAGCGTTTTTAATGCTCTAGGTCCTATAAGTAATCCTACCCTTCCTACTGCGGCGTTGACAGAGTTTTTCCATGCGGATACAGTGACGAGCGACCACCCATTGCAAGAGAACATAAATGATAAGAAATATTGGCATTTCATCTACTAATTTTAAAATTAGGTATGGAAATCATAAATTCTTCTTCTCCCATGAGCATCAAAAAAGTCAAACTGCTCTATCTAAACATTATTGGGGATTAAAAGTTAAAGGGTTAACCCCGGAAATACAATGGTCCATATTGAAAAGATCTAGTACCCCAAAATCTTTCGATAGTAGATGCAACCTGTGTCTTGAAGAAAAAATCCACATTTTGCTTTTTCCTGAGCCAAAAAAATTATTAAATAAGAGAAATGAACTAATAGCTAGGTGTAGACATAGGGCTAAATTTAAACTATAAATAATTAACAAAATTTTTCTATAACAACATAGAGCTAATTTTGAGAATAAATAAAATAAATTGTTAGATAGAAAATTGTGAAAAAGAATAAAATACATACGTACTACGCATAAAAAGTGGAACGAATTAATGCTTTCTAAATAATTTTGAAATGTTAAAATATAGCAAATAAATTAAATATTTGCTTTAATTTCAATATATCTAATACTGTACCTTTACTTGAATTTTATTTAAAGTTTAAATCTTAGTCAATAAAAAATCTGTAAGTTAGGTCTAAATATAAATTTTAAAAAAACTTATTAAAAAAAAACAATATTTACTACACTGCTAACCGAAAGTTAAATTTAAAACGGAAGTGGGCTTAATGAAGAGGTAAATCCTCACCCCTCTTCGACTCCCTCCCACCTCTTCGACTCCCTCATACTATCCTCTCCCACTACCATGTGTCTATTCAATTTTTTTTATCCAAAATGATCTGAAGAAGTCCTGTTATTTTTTTCGTGTTTTTGAAAACCTCAAAAATGCGTAACAGGATTGAAATAAATTTATAATCCTATGTGACCGGTTTCGTTGATTTTCTTAAAGAATTTATTGCTCTGTATTATTGGTACATTGAGCTCTTTACCAGGAAAATTTTAAATATTCATGCGTGAATAACTTCTTGTCTTGATGGAATTACTCCCAACTCCGGTTTAACTGGACAAAAAAAAAATATATATATATATAAGGCTTAGTCTATCGTAAAGTTGGACGGGTTTCGATTCCGGCTTCGAGCGTCCTGCGTGTCTAGCCACACTGAAGAGTTCTGATAGAACGCAGCAGTCTGTCTGTGGATGACAATATATGCTCCCCCATGGGGGTTGAGCTCTCTGGCGAAAGTAATTGACGGCCACCGTTAGCGTAATGCAAGGCTCTTCGAAAGAATCGAGCTCTCTGGTAGCCGATAGGGTATGAAAAAATGTAAACAAAGGCTGCTGCTGCTGTTTGCTAAAAACATAAAATACCTAAAAATTCCTTTAGCCAACGTAGTCCGTGTGGTCTGAAGCCTTAGTCTATCGTAAAGTTGGACGGGTTTCGATTCCGGCTTCGAGCGTTCTGTGTGTCTAGCCACACTGAAAAGTTCTGATAGAACGAAACAGTCTGTCCGTGGATGACAATATATATTGCTTCAAAAAGTACATGTATTGCATTAAGAATGCTTTAAAATCATAAAAACGAATTAAAAAGTGAACCCTTTCTTTTGGCCACTTTTTAATTCGTTTTATAAAAGCAATATTTAGATTATGTATCTACAGCAAGATCTTTATATATATATATATATATATAGACGAGATCTATGAAATGCTAATAAAAATAGTTCAGCTAGCAATCAACTATGGAATACTAATTAGAATCCTTAACTTTTTCTTTGCTCGAAGCCGCAATATCATGGACAGCAATTAACTAAGAAATGCTAATTAGAACCCTCCACTCCTTCCTGAATAGAAGCAATATATAATCCTGAATGGCTGTTCCAACAGTAACCCAATCGTTTCACCGGTCGTCTCGTCCACAATGGCAGAAATACAACGATTACAGTCACGAGTTAGATTCCCAATACCTTTTTTTAACCCTTGTAGTCACCCTATTAAGATAGGGGCGACGAAGATATTTTAACACTGCTCACGTGTCATATAACTTATGAAAAATGGATTCTGCCATCGCTGTCTCCACCCTAAATGATTGTTATCCTAACCGTGTGATCTGAGTTTTTATCTATATTCAAACTGTTTCGCTTCTGTCTGAACATCATTTCACTCAATCTACACATTCTTTTCTACTTACGTTACTCGGTTTTTACACAAGAAATAAAAGCAAGAAAAAGTTAAAATATGAAAGAAAATACTCAATGAATTTAATAAAAGTAATATTTAAGAGTTTGAACTAAAACAAAATTAAGATGATATTATTAATAGAGAGTCTGGGTAGTTGTTAGGAAAAGAAACTGATATTAAGATGGAAGAGACACTAGTCGAAAAAAAAACAAACATTGTTTTTGATAATTTCCCATCAAATCGAAAAATTATGATAATCGTATTTTTTTAAAATAAAGGCCATAGAAGGTCTGTTTGTGTAGTTGTGATAAAAAGTAACTATTATTAAAATGAAAGAATTACTTGTGAAAAATTAATAATGGTTGACAATGTTTCCCACCATAAAGAATTATGATAATCTTTCTGCTTTTGAATAAAGGCCATCGAACGTTTAAGTTGATGTGATAAAATGTGACTGGTATCAAAATGAAAGAAATACTTGTGAAAAATTAATAATGGTTGACAATGTTTCCCACCATAAAAAATATGATAAAGGCCGTCGAAGGTTTAATCTGATGTGATAAAAAGTGACAAGTATTAAAATGAAAGAATTACTTGTGAAAAATTAATAATGGTTGACAATGTTTCCCACCATAAAAATTTATGATAATCTTTCTGCTTTTTAATAAAGGCCGTCGAAGGTTTAAGTTGATGTGATAAAAAGTAACAGGTATTAAAATGAAAGAAATACTTGTGAAAAATTAATAATGGTTGACAATGTTTCCCACCATAAAAATTTATGATAATCTTTCTGCTTTTTAATAAAGGCCGTCGAACGTTTAAGTTGATGTGATAAAATGTGACTGGTATCAAAATGAAAGAAATACTTGTGAAAAATTAATAATGGTTGACAATGTTTCCCACCATAAAAAATATGATAAAGGCCGTCGAAGGTTTAATCTGATGTGATAAAAAGTGACAAGTATTAAAATGAAAGAATTACTTGTGAAAAATTAATAATGGTTGACAATGTTTCCCACCATAAAAATTTATGATAATCTTTCTGCTTTTGAATAAAGGCCGTCGAAGGTTTAAGTTGATGTGATAAAAAGTAACAGGTATTAAAATGAAAGAAATACTTGAGAAAAATTAATAATGGTTGACAATGTTTCCTACCATAAAAATTATGATAATCTTATAGTTTTTTTAAACAGGCTGTAGAAGACTTTCTAAGTAATTGTGGTCTCGGTTATTCCTCTGCTTTCAAATTACTTCTCTTTTCCAAGCCCTCGGGGACTGTTCCAAGGACCCAAACTACAATTAGTGTCACCTTCAATTTCATGTTCCACGACTTTTTTTTATCCTTCTAGCAAAGTCCCAGTATTTGTTTGTCTTTTCACTTTATTTCATTTTCAATCTGTGGTCCATTGGAATTACCAGATGACAAGTTCTTTTTTTCCTTTCTTAATAAACACTACGTTTCGTCTTCAAGATTGAGACATCCGATTCTATGTCGATGTCTTTGAGAATCTTATGCATGCCATTTGGTAGTATGGTCAAATTTTAATCACTTGCAATATTCCCAGTGAATCGCTTTTCCCGCCCAGTCGTCTTGTACTCCTTTTGTTCCTGTTTGCTACATTTGCTTATGTAGTTAAACGTTTCATCTCTATCTTCACATGATATACAATATCTATTCTGCTACATATTATCTATCGTCGATTTGACTCAATTGGTCCTGATTGTAATATTTGGTATTGCTATTTGTTGTATCATGGTAAGGAAACGATACACAGTGAAATAGAGTTAATTATTTATTAACACAAGTGGTATAGTCTAGCTTGTATTATAAGTCTCTCGCTGTAGGAGTTACGACCAAAATTGGTCTTCTACTGACCGACGTCTTTCAGAGCTCTTCTGTCACTGCTCCTGCTTCCGTCTCTCAGCTTAAAAGACACAGCGTCTTTTATACTTTCGCGATACCGGAAGTCTCGTTGTACGAGCCAATATTCAACACAATTAAAAGAGATTCAGTCTCTTTTAAGGTTTCTTTTTTTCTATGCCATGTTCAAGACATCTCATATGAAATCTCCAAAATTTATCCAAAAATTGTCATCTGAAGACTTCGTACAGTTGTTTTTCTTCTCTTTTTCGTTTTTTAGATTTCGTAGTTTTACTGTTTGTTCTTCGGTTGACATCGCTGTTACAGGCTGCTGAAATTTTTTTTGTAAATTTCTCGAGTTCTTGAACTGTTGCATCAAGACACTCCTCAATGATAATGATTCTTCTTCATCCTTCATTTTTTTGACACATATGTTATTTGTCATCTCTCAAATGATAGGTCTTGTCGTTAGTCATCAAATATTTGTTCATTTGTTTTAGTTCTTCCCTTATCTATTAGAGTTAATTATTCATTAACACAAGTGGTACAGTCCGACTACAATTATAAGTCTCTCGCTGGAGGTGTTACGTCCAAAGTTTGTCTTCTACTGACTGACGTCCTTTCAGAGCTCTTCTTCCGTCTCTCAGCTTAAGAGAATGACCCCACATACCTTATAAGGGGTACAGTTCACGTACTTATCCTTTTGATGGGTTTTCTGTCGAACAATTTGGTTGGGAGTAGTTTTCTTCTTCATTTGAGGTAATCAAAAATTTTATTTCCATCTCTGTTTGTCTGATGGTGTCTACTTCCAGTATTCCCAAGAATTTTTAATCTTCCTTCTCTCCAAACATCTAATTCTTTCCTTATTTGACAGTTCTATTCTTTTTGTTGTTTCTCTATCATTTTTTCAATCAACATGGCACATTTTCTGTGCCAAATTTAATTCCTATAGACTGGCTGTATAGTCTTACAGTTTGTTTCGATGTTTCTTGTTTTTGTTTTTTTTTTTTTTGTTGTTTTTTTTTCATTTTTTTACAAATATTTCCATGTCATCCATGTACACATAGTGGTTTACCATATTTACCAACCCCTCCGCTCGGGCATGATATGACACAAGGTCAATTTTTAAGCGGAGTTTAACAGGTTTCAATTCAGAGTTTTCCTTCTCCTAGACTAGTTGCCTCACCAAGGCTGAAGAACCCAGTCTGCCCGAGTATTTACCCATAGCTGGAGGGAGAATAATTGGATTCATACCTTTTCCAAGGGTATTAGTGCTATGTGAAATGCAATCAGTCTCGTCCAGGATTTGAACTCATGTCGCCATCTCTAATCAAATACTTATAATGGCTTTAGAGGTAATATTTTGTTCTTTTTTTTGTAAATTTGTAACCGCTTTTGCATTTTCTGAGTGCAATCGTTTTTTAACATTGCTATCACAAGTACCAGAGGCAAGAGTGAGTCTCTCTGGAAGATACCTCTTGGAATTTTTACCGATGCCAAAGTTTGTCTTCGTAAAGCTAATTTCAATTTTCAGTATTCCATGGCTTTGCTGATGAAGTTTACGACTTTGTCGGATATTTTGTACATTTTCAGATATCCTATTATTATTGTTATTATACTTCTTACGAGCTTCTCCCACCAGCGGCTGTTGATGGTCTTTCACTGGACTCCAAGTGATAGCATGTATCCTCAAGGATCCTGGACTCTTCTAAGTATTCTGGCCAATCTGAATACTGCTGTAGTCAAGATGGTCACTGCTCCTTCTTCGATTTCCAAATCTTCCAGCCCTCTTTCTAAAACTTTTGGGACCGTTCCGAGTGCTCCAATTACAAATCGTATCACCGTTACTCTCGTATTCCACAGCTTTTTTGGTTCTCTGATAAGGACAAGTACTTGTCTCTCTATTCGTTTTCTTTGATTATTATTATTATTATTATTATTATTATTATTATTAACTCTATCCTCGTCATAGACTATTTGACGAAGATGGGCATCAGGACAGTTGCTCAACCTCCTTATGGTCGAGACCTTTCTCCCTGTGACTTTTGGGTATTCCCTCAGCTCAGAGGCTGTCGTTATGAGACAATTGAGGAGATGAAAGAGGCTGTGACGAAGGTCATTGACACACTCACACAAGAGGACTTCCATTGGGGCCTTCCAGAAGTTGTTGGAACGGTACCACAAATGCATTGCAGCCGGAGGAGATGATTTCGAAGGGGACTAGAGTTTCATGTGTGTACTATCAATAAAAGTGCCCATACGAAAAAAATCTGGAAACTTATTTAATGATCCTCGTACTTTTAGAGCATCGTAATATGTCACCATAAAATACGCGATAACCATGAGGCACAAAATATCTAAACGTAGACTAGTAAGGTAAACCAATGAAACCTGGGTAATAAGTTTGAAGATCGTGATTTATGAAGACACGGTAATGTGAGAGGGTTCTGAACAAAAAAGTGTAGACAGAGATAGCTAAACTCGATATTACGAGTGTCTCGACAGTATAATATTCCGTGACACGGCCCTCACAATATCATATTAATAGCAGGGTCTGAGTTCGCGCCCGAGTAATAGACACAAAAAGAACATTGCTGATGTGGTAACACGATCTAGGACCGAGGAAAAGCTGACAAAATTTTATAGAGTGTTGTTGAATGGGGCAATGAAGTGAGAAGTAGGGGTTCACTCCAAGGGGTCCGGGAACAGGAGCCAGAAAATGGAGAGGTGTGGGGGTTCCTGTTTACTTATAAATACGAAAGTGTGTAGGTTTACAAGTTGCTGTGTGAGTTTATGACTACGATAGGACGCCTTTGCGGCTATAAGTGAATTTTCAAAATATGTCATGGATATTTAATAATCTATAATGTTTAGTGAAAGAAAATAAATTGCTTTTATTTGCGATATAAAAGAATTGGAAATCTTTAAGTGGGAAAATACTTTCAGCCAGTGAAAATTTATAATGATAAATAAAGAGATTTTCAGTTTGAAGAAAGAAAGAAAGAAAGAAAAGAGTAAAGAAAGAAAGAAAGAAAGAAAGAAAAAAGCGACAAAAGAAAGAAAGAAAGAAAGAAAGAAAGAAAGATATGAAGAAAGAAAAAGAGAGAAAAAGAAAGAAAGCAAGAGAAAAGAAGAAATAAAAAGAGAAAAAAATGAAAGAAAGAAATATCAAAAAAAAAAAAAGAAAGAAAGAATAAAAGAAAGAAAGGACAAGAAAAAAAGAAACCCAAAAAAGGAAAGGAGAGACAAGATAGAAAAGAGAGAAAAAAGAGAGAAAAAAGAAAAGTATAAATATTGATAAAGTAAAAAAAGAAAAGTGAAGAAAGAAAGAAAGAAAGAGAAAAAAAGAAAGAAAGAATATTCCCAAAGCCAAAATATATATATACACACGCATATATATATATATATATATATATATATATATATATATATATATATATATATATACGTATTGAGAGAGACAAACAGAACTAAAGAGGGAGTGAGTGAGAGAAATAGAGAAATGTTGCCGAAAGGTTTTTGTCTTGACCAAAAAAATGCCCCTTGAGGCATTCATTGGACATTCTTTTTCTACATACTTATTTACTGCACGTCAATACACACACACACACACACACACACACACACATATATATATATATATATATATATATATATATATCTGTGTGTGTGTGTGTGTGTGTGTGTGTGTGTGTGTGTGTGTGTACGTATATTCTTTATGAAAACTTCTTATAGCAACGGAAGATCAAAAGAGATATCTTTATGATAGGCATATCTGCATTTTATAACTTCAATTTTAAACTTGTCAATCAAGATTCTTTTATCACATACATATATATAGTAATATAGTGTGTATATGTACGTTAGTTTTGTATATATATATATATATATATATATATATATATATATATATATATATACACAAAATTAACGATATGATTATTTACACACACACACACACACACACACACACATACATACATACGTATATATATAAATATATATATATATTAAAATAACCCTAAAATGGAATTGCCAATTTGGCAACTGTATCTATGCACAGGGGTAAGACTCCTCATATGAGTGTCCTGGATATGATACTAAACAATCTGATGGTGAGGCTCTATTAATGCCATCCCTCTCAGGTCCACACTGGCTCAGAGTGGTAGCACCTGATAGGCTCTTACCTATAGGTCAAATAGAACTAAACTGTGTACTAATCCTAAACAGAATTGCTTGAAATAGAATTGTTTTGACATTTAAACTATGAATTTATGCTAAACTCAATTGCTTAAAATTGAACTGTTTTTTTATGGTAAACTGAATTGTTTGAATTAAGACTCTTTTGACATTTAACTGTGTGTAAACAAAATCTGTACTTATGTTAAACTGAATTGTTTGAATAAGAACTGTTTGACTAAACTGAATTGTTTTAAATAAAACTGTTAGATTAAACTGAATATCTTGAAATAGAAATGTTTTGACCACTATACTCTATTTATGCTTAATTGAATTATTTGAAATAGAACTGTTTATTTGTATAAAGATGGATTTGGCATTAAATAACCCACAAAGATTGATAGGCCATAAACACAAAGAAACAAACAAGCAAACTAAAATGGAATTTAAAAAGATATATATATATATATATAAGTAAACTTAAGACCTAATTTCATTACACACATTGTCATGCATAGAGATTCTGTTTCATTATATCACAACACTTCAATGTGGCTTGACACTTGGAGCTGAGGTCGAAACCCTGCATAACACGCTACTTGAAATCACCTTCTACCAGACTATCAACACAGAGAGAAAGTGAGCGCTAAAGACTGAGAAAGGAAAACACGACCCACCATTTGAGATTACCTTGTGCCAGACCGTAGAGAGCAAAATAGAAAAGCCGGAAATACACACGAGAATGCTGACTTTGAATGCTGAGAAATGGTTTTATTGTTAATTCTTGAACAGAATCTCCAACTATAAACTAACAACCTCTCGGATGGGATAAAATATGTACTATTTTTAAAGACCTTTTTTTTAAAACTGAATTGTTATTGTTACAAAGCCGTATCCAGTTCTCTGTTTATTAGCGTTTGCTTTGTTTTATTTTTGCTCTTTTTTACTTTTTTGATTGTGCTGTCTCATCCATAAACTCATCGATTGGCGACTCCGATTAGTAATTGATTGACTGTCTGAATCAAAGATACAACGTGGGCAGAGCGGCGGACCGATAGTGCGATCTGACGATACAACCAACCAAGCTGAACGGTCAGCGGATTGAAAACTGAACCCCCCCACCAATGTTTGGGGAAGGATGTACAACCACATTAGAATTAAATAGCAATACTTGAAACCATTAAACTGTGTGCATACAAAGGAACGCTGGCTCGTTTAAAAAGTTATCAGAAAAAATTCACATAAAAATCATATGTATAAACAAGAATTGGCATTAAATAACCATAAAGGGTTGCGATGCCATTAAACAAATAAAAAAGAACAATCCCAAAAACTTAGAACCATACCTAGAGGTTATTTGGCATCATCAAACAATTAATTCAACTCTTTTATTTTTATGTAATGAACAATGAATGAAACTTAATCATTCTATGAAATATGAGGAATGTCTTCAAAACATATGAAGACCGAAGCTGTATTTACAAAAAGGGAAATGATCAATGAATAAAAAGTTACTCTTCTTCAAAATATGAGATGTGTCTTCAAAACTTATGAAGAGGGAAGCTATATTAACCAAGACGAAAATGATCAATATATTAAAAATGTTTCCTCTTTAAAATGTGTGTCTTCAAAACTTATGAAGACGGAAGTTGTATTTACCAAGAAAAGATTAATGAATAAATTGCTGCTTTTCTTTAAAATACGAGACCTGTCTTCAAAACATATAAAGACGGAATATTTATCATTAAGAGTTTTCGGTCTATTGTCTTCATCTGTATTGTTATTTCCATAACATTTCGGCCGATGTGCCTTGGGCCTTCTTCAGGTGTTTGTCGAACTCAGGAATCTACAATGTATTTCGAAGTGTGTCCTTTATTGAATCCATGGGTGTCACCTGTTCTGATTCCGTTAGCCATAACCGGGTACAAGTGTTAAGTATTCCTGTATTAGTTGTCTAAATTTCTGAGACGAAGCTTATTGATTTTTATCATTAAGGTTTTTCGGACTATTGTCTTCATCTTTATTTTCACAACGTTTCGGCCGATATGTCCTCCCGCCTTCTTCAGGTGTTTGTCGAATTTGGCATTTTGTTTGTTTCCTGTACTGTTATTCGCCTGTATTGTTTCCAGTATTGTTATTCGCCTGTAGTCAGGATTGAACCTGCAACCTCCAGATGATTGTCTACTTTGAAGGTTAGGGAACCAACGCCTATTACCATTACGCTAGGTATTTCCTACTAAAGAAATCAATGATTGTAAAGTTAATCTTCTTTAAAATATAAGGTGTATGTCTTCAAAATATATGAAGACAGGAAACTGTATTTACCCCAACCAAAACGACCAATGAATGAAAAGTTACTCTTCTTAAAATTACAAGGAGTGTCTTCGAAACATATGAAGACAGGAAACTGTATTTACCAAGACGGAAATGAGTGAATGAAAACTTACTCGTCATTAAAATACAAGGCGTGTTTTCAAAACATATGAAGACAGGAAACTATTTACCACAAAAAAAAAAAAAAAAAAAAAAAAACACCAATGAATGAAAAGTTACTCTTCTTAAAATGACGAGGATTGACTTCAAAATATACAAAGGTGGAAGTTGTATTTAGCACAAGAGAAATGATCAATGAATGAAAAGTTGATTTTATTTAAAATACGAGGTCTGTCTTCAAAGCATATGAATATAGAATTTATATTTATCACAACGAAAATGATCAAAGATTGAAAAGCTGCTCTATTTTAAAATATTTTGCTAAGAAATATTGTTACGTGTTGTTACGTTGTTATTTCCTCGCTAAATGTTGCTGGAAACTAAAGGAGAGAAGAACCAAGATATCGAAAAGTTTTTATGAAGGTTTAATGACAGCGAGAATAAAGGATTCTTTTATGCAGGGAGTCTCGTAGGAAGGAAGGAAATAGTTATGGAGGTTGAGAAGGAATTTTAGCAGCTAAATTTCTAAGTGGAGTATGCGTCGCTACCGTTAATGCATTGTTGAATGTCTGAGTGAGATATGGTCGCCATAGGTGTAGCAAAGGTCGTATTTGCTAGTTAAGGACAGGAATGATGTAGTCACCCATGAATTTGTGGTCCTGGTTGTTGTTGGAGAGAAGTATGAATGTCTCCAGAAAATGTTGCATAGGGATGAAGTAGCTGGATATCTGAGCGGAATTGCGCGTCGCGGTCGACATAGCTAAAATTAGAGGCGACGTGAAGGTATTCCTGTGTGTGGCGGATTGAATACATTTAATTTATATTCAACTGGGAACCCTTGGTCTTAGGGAGTAGACTCAAGAGGTTCATAAATTAGATGGCAATGCCTGTGGCGGCTCGTTCCAAACTATGCAGTAGTGTTTCGGCTTGGTTGGGTGTATTCGCCAGTAACGCTATGTCATCGGCGTAGTCGGTGTCGGTAATTGTTTTTGCGGGGTACCTTCTGCTTCTGTCCTCGTGGTGTAATGGTTAAAGCGATGAACTGCGGAATCGTAGTACGCGAGTTCGTACTCCAGTCGCGCTATTACGTTCACTTTCGGGCAAATACCCTTGGGAAAGGTATGAACCCCCTTATTCTCCCTCCAGCTATGGATAAATAGTAGGACGGACTAGGTTCTTCAGCCTTGGTGAGGCAACTAGTCTAGGAGAAGGAAAACTCTGAATTCAAACCTGTTAAACTCCGCTTAAAAATTGACCTTGTGTCATATCCTGCCCGAGCGGAGGGGTTGGTAAATAGTACCTTCTGCTTCTTTTACTTTTTCAGCTCGAAGCCGTTAAGTATATTTTACTCCACATTGAGGAGATCGTGGTCAAGGGCAAGGGACAAATGGCCAACTTTTAGGAAAATATTAGTTAAAATATTGTACCATTGCATTCAATAGAAAAGAAGTTTGCGTGCCGTGTGTTTTTGAGGTCTCTGTGTTATTTAGGCATCACTTTTTTTTTACTCTCTTCTCAAATCAATCTAAGAAAAGAAAAATTCTGTTTTTAACCACTTCTTCTGAAATTAATCAAAGTTTTCTACACTTTTACTGTTTTTGATCTTATTGGTCATTTTTTTTCAGAAAATTGGCCTCCGTGTCAATGCACAAAAAACTGAATATATGTGCTAAAATCAAACAGGTGACATTTCCACACTAGAGGGAACCTCTCTGAAACTAGCCGACAAATTCCCTTTCCTAGGAAACAGTGTCTCATCAACCGAAAAAAACATCGACGCACAGCTAACGAAGGCATAGACAGCTATCGATAGGCTTTCGATCATATGGAAATCGGACCTGACTGATAAAATGAAACGCAGTTTCTTCCAGGCTGCGGTAGTGTCGATAATGCTATATGAATGCACTACTTGGACGCTAACTAAACGGCTGGAGAAAAAGTCTGGAAACTTATGGTATGCACCTCGTATGTGCCAGGTTCGGTGAGACAAATCACCGAACTACTTCCTCTTTCCTACGCGATGGCACGTCACGTGACTTGACTAAAGACGCCATATATATTGTGGCGCCCAATTTGTATTCTCCTCTTTTAACAGCTTATAAAGCACAGTTAAAATTTGCATAGTAAATCGACTCATAGTCTTAGTATGAAATAAGGATAGACGAGTATTTGGGGGAGAGAACGATATATAATCTACAATGGCTGATATGCCATCAAATCAAACCAAACTAAACCCTATATACGAGGTGCATACGATAAGTTTCCAGACTTTTTTAGTATGGGCATTTAAAATTGTTGTAGACACTTGAAAATTCAGTACGTTATTGCTTTACATCTAATGAGGTATACTGACCAATTTTTATGATTTCAGGTTCAAATGAACAGCTACAGCAGCAATTGGAATAAACCTAACAAAATCCTGATTGTCACAGCTGGTGAATTTCAAAAATGCAATCTGGATGTGAGGACACTTTAGAAGAACGATATGCAATAAAATTCTGTTTTAAACTTGGAAAAAATGCCACAGAAACGTATGGAATGCTTCAGACTGCTTTTCAACCATCTGGCATGAATGGAACATCAGTTTTTGAGTGGCAGAAGAGATTCAAGGAAAGCAGAGAGTTTGTGAGAGATGATGAGAGATGTGGGAGGAGTAAGGAAGTCGTTACACCAGAGTTGATTGGCCAAAGGGTTAGGGTTAGGGTTACTATGTTGAAGTTTTAAGGGAGTTCAGGAAGAGATTCCGTCGGAAGAAGCCACCACTCTTCAAATCGGGTCTATGCCATTTCCAACAGGACAATACACCAGTCCACAACTCCATCCTTGTCACAGACTATTTGACCAAGATGGGCATCAACACAGTTCGTCACCGTCCCTATAGTCCAGACCTTGCTCCCTGTGACTTTTGGTTATTCTCTAAGCTGAGAGGCTGTCGTTATGAGACAATTGAGGAGATGAAAGAGGCTCTGACGAAGGTCATTGACACACTCACACAAGAGGACTTCGATGGGGCGTTCCAGAAATTGTTGGAACGGTAAAACAAGTGCATTGCAACCGGAGGAGATTACTTCGAAGGGGACTAGATTTTCAAGTGTGTACTATCAATAAAAGTGCCCATACGAAAAAAGGTCTGGAAATTTATCTAATGATCCTCGTTCTCTTCATACAGTAAAAGTTTTCGACAAAATATACAAAGGGTATTTTTCTTTCTTCTGGTAGAATGAATATAAATCACTGGTAACCTCTGTACGAAATTTTTTGGTTGTGTAAAATAATGAAGAGTAACGTATTTGACGGTATATAAGAAGCACGTGTGTATAAGACGCACTTTGATTTCATCAGGTCAAATCAAGAAAAAATTCGTAATTTGTAAAATTCTTTGTTAATGGTACAGCCAAAGCTATATTTATGAGGTGTGATTTTGGTTGCAATTAAACGAAAAATAACTGAAATATTAGGAAACAAGCCTGTAATGAAAACAGGACTAGAGATTATGTCTAGTAATCTTTGCTCAGTGTCCGAAGGCTCTTAAGGAAATGGTCCAATGTTTCACATGATTCTTGTCAGCGAGTCGCAAGTAGGTGTCTAGAAAATATCTCATTTTTGGGCTTTATTTATGTAGCGTTCAGTACATCGATTGCTTCTTCATAGGTAACGCAATCCGAGATAATTTCGTTGACTGTGTGAGACAGGTAGTTTGTTAGGAGCGCACGCTTATTGATGGGACGTCACGGTCTTTCTGAATGTAGAACCTCGATGAAATTTGTAAATGTCTCCCGCCAATGTTTTCAGTACTTGTCGGCTGAATCGCTTTCTGGATCTGTGGTAAATCGCTCCGGTCGCATAAGTTGTTCTATTCTTACTTGAATAAAATTTAATGAAAACAAGACAAGTGGTTCTGTCTAGTAACCTTTTATTCATTTAAGAATCTTACTAATCGTCTACTTGACAAGCGGAAATCTACAGCTTTTATAGCTTGGATTATCAAAGAGGGGATAATCCATATTCACAACAAAGCCTATAAAAACTTAAGAAAACAAAATAGAAATAAAAAAAAACCCCTACAAATCGCATATAAGACGCAGAGGAAATGTAAAAGATATTTCTATTAAAAATAGTGCGCCTGATATGCCGTCAAAAACGGTAACTGGAACACAGTCTGAAAATTGACGATATTTGCTGACGAGGCAGCGCTCGGAATTCAGCTAACGTAAATTGCAGCTCCATAAATTTGACTTTTTAAGCCCGAAAAAAAAAAATCTACAGAAATTGAGATCGATATATTCGGTAGCGCTAAAATCCACCCCTTTCTTCCAGAGAGGTCAAACATTGGAGCAGTACTCTTAACAGTCGATATACACCACTTACCGTTACGCTGTATGAGGCATGTTGGTGTGGTTTTGTGACACCCTGTGAAAATCGATCTCACTGTCAATGACACATTCGCTATTGCACCACGTAAGGCATATATATATATATATATATAGAGAGAGAGAGAGAGAGAGAGAGAAAGTGAGAGACGTAAATAGTAGAGTATAATCCGACAATATAAAGAAAAATTGATAACAAGGTAATCCAAGTAGAAGGTGAGATTTATTGAGAAGTAAAGTCGACACTATAGCGTTTCGGTTCTACTGAACCATCATCAGGGCAAAGAGGGATGATATTAGTGATGTTAAATCAACGATGGATATTTAAAAACACAAAATATAAAAACCCAGGGGAAAATTTTGTATTACAAGAAAAGGTTGGCCGTTTAATTAATGAATCAGAATTTGTTGTTTTTTTTTTTGTAATACAAATTTTCCCTAGGGGGAGACAAAAAGAGCTGGTAGGTGGGGTAATCTGGATGGTGCCATAGAAACAGGGAGTGGCGGTGATCTGTCAATTTGATTACTTACAATTGTCATACGTGTAAACAATTTAGTTGACATCGTTTAAACGAATAATCGTAGGCGGTAGAAACCTGTAAACAAGAAATGGCTGTCAGGAGGATATTCCAAACTTTGACCATCCCCCACCACTTCGCCCAACAACAAATTTGACCTATCCCCACCCCCCGCCATCACATCAAATCGCAGTATTTTGGAATTGTGCCACCTCTCTTTCTTCTAAGGGCACCTCGGGTGGTGTAATGGTTAGGAAGGTAGACTAGCAAACCTGCACGAGTGAATTCGATTCTCATTGGGTGCCCCATTCATGCAGCCTTGTGCAACATCTACGCAAAAAGTTTACTAAATTACGACCTCTTTTTCTTCTACTTTTCTTTCAATTTTTTGTTCTTTCTTTTCCCTTTTTCTTTTCACTTTTTCGTTCTTTCTTTTCCCTTTTTCTTTTCATTCTTTCGTTCTTTCTTTCCCTTTTTCTTTTCACTTCATGGTTCTTTCTTTTCCCTTTTTTTCATCTTTAATTCTTTCTTTTCCCTTTTTCTTTTCGTTTTTTCATTCTTTCTTCCCCCTTTTTCTTTTCGTTCTTTCGTTCTTTCTTTTCCCTTTTTCTTTTCACTCTTTCGTCCTTTCTTTTCCCTTTTTCTTTTCACTCTTTCGTTCTTTCTTTTCCCTTTTTTCTTTTCCCTCTTTCGTTCTTTCTTTTCCCTTTTTCTTTTCGTTCTTTCGTTCTTTTTCCCCCTTTTTCTTTTCATTCTTTCGTTCTTTCTTTTCCCTTTTTCTTTTCAGTCTGTCGTTCGTTCATTATATTTTTTCTTTTCGTTCTTTCGTTCTTTCTTTTCCCTTTTTCTTTTCATTCTTTCCTTCTTTCTTTTCCCTTTTTCTTTTCATTCTTTCTTTCTTTCTTTCTTTCTTTTCCCTTTTTCTTTTCATTTTTCGTGTTTTCTTTTCCCTTTTTCTTTTCATTCTTTCCTTCTTTCTTTTCCCTTTTTCTTTTCATTTTTTCGTCCTTTCTTTTCCGTTTTTCTTTTCACTCTTTCGTTCTTTCTTTTCCCTTTTTCTTTTCATTCTTTCCTTCTTTCTCATCCCTTTTTCTTTTCATTCTTTCGTCCTTTCTTTTCCCTTTTCTTTTTATTTTTTCGTCCTTTCTTTTCCCTTTTTCTTTTCGTTCTTTCCTTCTGTCTTTTCCCTTTTTCTTTTCATTCTTTCGTCCTTTCTTTTCCCTTTTTCTGTTCATTCTTTCCTTCTTTCTTTTCCCTTTTTATTTTCATTCTTTCCTTCTTTCTTTTCCCTTTTTCTTTTCGTTCTTTCGCCCCTCCTTTTCCCTTTCTCTTTTCATTTTTCGTGTTTTCTTTTCCATTTTTCTTTTCATTCTTTCCTTCTTTCTTTTCCCTTTTTTATTTTCATTCTTTCGTTCCTTCTTTTTCCTCTTTCTTTTCATTCTTTTCTTCTTTCTTTTCCCTTTTTCTTTTAATTCTTTCGTTCTTTCTTTTCCCTTTTTTTCTTTTAATTTTTCGTGTTTTCTTTTCCCTTTTTCTTTTCGTTCTTTCGTTTTTTTCTTTTCCCTTTTTCTTTTCATTTTTTTCGTTCTTTCTTTTCCCTTTTTCTTTTCCTTCTTTCATTCTTTCTTGTCCTTTTTTCTTTTCGTTCTTTCGTCCTTTCTTTTCCCTTTTTCTTTTCACTCTTTTGTTCTTTCTTTTCTCTTTTTCGTTCTTTTCCCTTTTTCTTTTTTGTTTTCACTCTTTCTATTTTTCTTTTACCATTTTCTTTTCACTCTTTCGTTCTTTCTTTTCCTTTTTTCTTTTCACTCTTTCGTTCTTTCTTTTCACTTTTTCTTTCCACTCTTTCGTTCTTTCTTTTCCCTTATTCCTTTCGTTCTTTCTTTTTTTCGTTCTTTCGTTCCCTCTTTTCCTTTTTTCTTTCCGTTCTTTCGTTCTTTCTTTTCCCTTTTTCTTTTCAGTCTTTCGTTCTTTATTTTCCCTTTTTCTTTCCACTCTTTCGTTCTTTCTTTTCCCTTTTTCTTTTCTTTTTTCTTTCTTTCTTTCTTTTCCCTTTTTTTTTCGTTCTTTCTTTTCCTTTTTTCTTTTCGCTCTTTCGTCCTTTCCTTTCCCTTTTTCTTTTCACTCTTTCGTTCTTTCTTTTCACTTTTTCGTTCTTTCTTTTCCTTTTTTGTTTTCAATCTTTCTTTTTTTCTTTTACCATTTTCTTTTCACTCTTTCCTTCTTTCTTTTTCTTTTTTCTTTTCGTTCTTTCCTTTTATTTTTACTTTTTCTTTTCGTTCTTTTCATTTCCCGGCTTGATTTTTTCATTTTTTTTTTCTTTTATTCTTTTTTTAATTTTTCATTTTTTCATTCCTTCTTTTCACACGTTGGGATCTAAAAAGAAGAAATTTAAAAAAATAAGAAGAATTATTCAAAAGTAACAGTTCATTCAATTGTTTTTCATTTATTTTTCACTCGTTCATTCCTTCTTTTTGCATACACCCTCAGCCTTTATTTTTTCATCAATTCCTTTTTCATTTTTTCACTCATTAATCCCTTCTCCTTGCATACATAATCATCTTTCATTCTTTCATCCATTCTTTTTCTTTTTTTTTAACTCATTCTTCACTCTTTCTTTCCTTCTTTACGCATACAAACTGCGATTTCATTTTTTCATCCATTCCTTTTTCCTTTTTCACTTGATATTCTCGCTTTCATTTTTATTATTCCATTCCTTCTTATCGCATACAACCTCAGCTTTCATTCTTTCATTTTTCCCTTATTCTTAATTCTTTCATTCCTTCTTTTCGCATACACCCTCAGCCTTCTTTCTTTCATCCATTCCTTTTTCCTTTTTTTTCACTCGTTCTTTGACCTAGAATGTTAGCCTAACCAACGCTAAAGTACTCAGTCTGGCCTGCTATTAACCCATAACTGGAAGGAAAATAATTGGATTCATGCTTTTTCTAATGATATTAGTACTATGTAAAATGCAATCAACCTCGTTCAGGATTTGAACTCTGACCACCGTGTCCATTTCCTACGACGTTAACCATTTATATATATAGATATGTGTGTGAGTGTGTATGTATGTATGTATGTATGTGTGTATATGAATGTGTGTGTTTCTTTTGTTATATTGTCTTGCATTTGCACCTGGTAGTAATTAAATAAAAGTTAAGTCACTGACCTTAGTCAAGGATGACCCGAAGGCTCCCTTTTCAATAGCTACAACACCGAGTTGTAGGGGAGAGCGCTACTCCTTCCCTCAGATCACTCCACTTTACCCTTGATACGTATCTTATAATGCTGAGTGTTAAGCAAGGAGGTATCAAGTACAGTCTTTGGTATGACTTGACCTGGGATTGAATCATGGTCTCACAGACCATTGGCGAACACTCTATTCATTAGGCCAATGGCTTGGTATACCGGACCTTGTAGTGATAACCTTGAATTATGTGAATTTCTTTAATGAAGCGTGGTCAGTTGGTGATTTTATTATTAATATTCCATTAATCTTATTCTATATTGACCAGTACTTCTTTTCTATATTGACCATTACTTCTTTTTTCTATATACTGACCAGTACTTTTTTTATAATGACTAGTACATATTCTTTCTATATTGACCTGTACTTCTTTTTTCTATATTGACCAGTACTTATTTTTTTTATATTGACCAGTACTTTTTTTCTACATTGACCAGTACTTCTTTTTTTGTATTGACTTGTACTTCTTTTTTCTATATTGACCAGTACTTATTTATATTGACCAGTGCTTCTTTTTTTCTCTATTGACCATTATTTCTTTTTTTTATATTGACCAGTACTTTTTTATATTGACCTGTACTTCTTTTTTTCTAGATTGACCAGGACTTCTTTTTTCCATATTGACCAGTACTTCTTTTTTTCTATATTGACCAGTACTTCTTTTTTTCTACATTGACCATTACTTCTTTTTTCTGTGTTGACTTGTACATTTTTCTATATTGACCAATACTTTTTTTATATTGAACTGTACTTCTTTTTTTCTCTATTGACCATTACTTCTTTTTTTCTATATTGACCAGTACTTCTTTTTTCCATATTGACCAGTACTTCTTTTTTTCTTTATTGACCAGTACTTCTTTTTTCAATATTGATCAGTACTTCTTTTTTCTATATTGACCAGTACTTCTTTTTTCTACACTGACCAGTTCTTCTTTTTTTCTACAGTGACCAGTACTTCTTTTTTTCTACAGTGACCAGTACTTCTTTTTCTATAGTGACCAGTACATTTTTATATTGACCAGTACTTCTTTTTTTTCTCTCTTGACCATTACTTCTTTTATCAATATTGACCAGTACCTTTTTATATTGATTAGTACATCTTTTTTTCTGTATTGGCCCGTACTTCGTTTTTTCTATATTGACCAGTACTTATTTTTCCATATTGACCAGTACTTCTTTTTTTCTATATTGACCAGTACTTCTTTTTTCTACATTGACAGTACTTCTTTTTTCTATATTGACCAGTACTTCTTTTTTCTACATTGACTAGTACTTCTTTTTTCTATATTGACCAGTACTTCTTTTTTTCTATATTGACCAATACTTCTTTTTTCTATATTGACTAGTACTTCTTTTTTCTTAATCTCTCGTTTTTACAAGATAGTCATTAATTGTATGATTTTTTAGATAAATTATCTTTTTTTAAATCTAATTTCTACTGTTTTTATAACGAGTCAGATTATTTTCTACGGCCGTTGAATAAGCAGTCTAGATTAAAACCAAAGAAAAAAATCTACTCGGCAGGATATTTGCATCACTATCCTTGGGAACCTAATTTTTCAGTGTAAGTGTCATAAACAGTTTGGTCACAATGATACGTAACGTTAAAAAAAAACAACAACTTTACAACAAAAGAAGTGAGGGTTAGGATATTTTTTTTCCATTTCTATTCCATCTTTGATCAACAACACAAGCGTGTGAACAAATACCCTCGGTCGGCCCGGTCTTGTTTTTGTTTTTTTTTAAATATCAGCATTTTTTTCTTTTTTGCAAATAACTAAATATTTGTTCATTTATTTCGAGCAGTGTTACCGATATGGAGACAATATCTAATATTAGCAATAATTATATTCTTAATGATGCTCCATGGAATTTTCATATGCCCAGTTTTGAGGAGAAAGAATGGAGGAACAGTAGTTGTGTTAGTAATCAGGGCTATTTTCCTATTGTATCTTTTTAAAGGACGCTTTGGTTGATCGAATCACCAAGTTGAAAATGGCGGGAAAAATGGAAGAAACAAAAAAGAATGGAAGAAACACAAATATTGTTTGAAGAACGAAAAATGGAAGCGAAAAGGAAATTGTTTAATTTAGTTGTTCCGTTTTTGGATATTTTTTTTGCTATATTTATTTTTCTTTATCCTCTCTCTATCTCTCTCTCTCTCGTCTTTGTTTATGTTTCTTTCTTTACTTTTCGTTTTTTTCTTTGCTTTTCTTTTTTCTTTGTTTATTTTCTTTAGTTACTTTCTCTCTTTTCTTGATCTCCTCTGTATCTTTCTTTTGTCTTTCTTTTCTTTTCTTTTTCCCTCTTTATTTTTCTTTATTTATTTTCTCTCTTTTTTCATTTCTTTTTCTTCTTTTCTTTTTCCCTCTTTATTTTTCTTTATTTACTTTTTTTTTTTCATTTCTTTCTTTTCTTCTTTTCTTTTTCCCTCTTTATTTTTCTTTATTTACTTTCTTTCTTTTTTTCATTTCTTTCTTTTCTTCTTTTCTTTTTCCCTCTTTATTTTTCTTTATTTACCTTCTTTTTTTTCATTTCTTTCTTCTTTTCTTTTCTTTTTCCCTCTTTATTTTTCTTTATTTACTTTCTTTCTCTTTCTTTTATTTTTCTTCTTTTCTTTTTCCCTCTTTATTTTTCTTTATTTACTTTCTTTCTTTTTTTCATTTATTTTTCTTCTTTTCTTTTTCCCTCTTTATTTTTCTTTATTTACTTTTTTCTTTTTCATTTCTTTCTTCTTTTCTTTTTCCCTCTTTATTTTTCTTTATTGACTTTCTCTCTTTTCTTCTTTTATGGTTATTTCTTTTCTTCTATTTTCTTCTCTTTCTTCTCTCTTTATTTTTCTTTTTTTACTTTCTTTTATTTCTTACTTTCTTCTGCTTCTTTCTTTTCTTTTCTTTCTTTTCTTTTCTTTTTTCTGTTGTTCTTTTCTTTTTTCTCTCTTTATTTTCTTCATTAGCTTTCTCTCTTTTCTTTTTTTTTTCTTATGTTTGTTTGTTTTCCTCTCTTTTTTTATTTAGTCTCTTTTTTTTCTTCCTTTCTTGTTTCTTTCTTTTCTTTTCTTCTTTTGTTTTTTCTATCTTTATTCCTCTTTACTTTTTTCTTTTCGTTTCCGTCTTTTCTTTATTCTCTTTATTTTTCTTTATATACTTTCACTCTTTTCTTCCTTTCTTATATTTCTTTCTTTTCTTTTCTTTTTTTTTCTGTTTCTTCTCTCTTTATTTTTCTTCATTTAGTTCCATTCTTTTCTTCCTTTCTTCCGTTTCTTCCTTTTCTTTACTTGTAATTCTTTTCTTTTCTTGTATTTCTCTTCTTTCTTTCTTTTCTTTTTTTCTTTCTTTTTCTTCCTTTACTTTCTCTCTTTTCTTCCTTTCTGCTCTTTCTATCTTTTCTTTTCTTGTTTTTCTTTTTTGTTTTTCTTTTACTTCGTTTAGTTTTTTCTTTTGTTTTTATTCTTGCGTTTTTTTCCCTCCCCTTTTTTTTCTAGCTTTCTGGCTTTTCATTTCTTTATTCTCTATCTTTTCTTTTCTCTCTTTCTTATTTTTTCTTTCTTTTCATCCTTTCTTCTGTTTTTTTTTCTTTTCTTTTCTTTACATTTCTTTTTCTCTTTCTTTTTTTTTCGCTCTTTCTTATTTTTTCTTTCTTTTCATCCTTTCTTCTGTTTCTTTTTTTTCTTTTCTTTCCATTTCTTTTTTCTCTTTCATTTTTTTTCGCTCTTTCGTATTTTTTTCTTTCTTTTCATCCTTTATTCTGTTTTTTTCTTTTCTTTTCTTTTTTCTCTTTCTTTTTTTTCGCTCTTTCTTATTTTTTCTTTCTTTTCATCCTTTCTCCTGTTTCCTTTTTTCTTTTCTTTTCATTTCTTTTTTCTCTTTCTTTTTTTTTTCACTCTTTCTTATCTTTTTTTTTCTTTTCATCCTTTCTTCTGTTTCTTTCTTTTCTTTTCATTTCTTTTTTCTCTCTCTCTTTTTTTCGCTCTTTCTTATTTTTCTTTCTGTTCATCCTTTCTTCTGTTTCTTTTTTTTCTTTTCTTTTCATTTCTTTTTTCTCTTTCTTTTTTTTCGCTCTTTCTTATCTTTTTCTTTCTTTTCATCCTTTCTTCTGTTTCTTTTTTTTCTTTTCTTTTCATTTCTTTTTTCTCTTTCTTTTTTTTTGCTCTTTCTTATTTTTTCTTTCTTTTCATCCTTTCTTCTGTTTCTTTTTTTTCTTTTCTTTTCATTTCTTTTTTCTCTTTCTTTTTTTTTGCTCTTTCTTATCTTTTTCTTTCTTTTCATCCTTTCTTCTGTTTCTTTTTTTTTTCTTTTCTTTTCATTTCTTTTTTCTCTTTCTTTTTTTTCGCTCTTTCTTATTTTTTTCTTTCTTTTCATCCTTTCTTTCTTTTGTTTCTTTTTTTTCTTTTCTTTTCATTTCTTTTTTTTCTTTATTTCTTTTTTTCGCTCTTTCTTATTTTTTTCTTTCTTTTCATCCTTTCTTCAGTTTCTTTCTTTTCTTTTCTTTTCATTTCTTTTTTTTTTTGCTCTTTCTTATTTTTTCTTTCTTTTCATCCTTTCTTCTGTTTCTTTTTTTTCTTTTCTTTTCATTTCCTTTTTTTTCTTAATTTTTTTGTTCGCTCTTTCTTATTTTTTCTTTCTTTTCATCCTTTCTTCTGTTTCTTTTTTTCTTTTTTTTCATTTCTTTTTTCTCTTTCTCTTTTTTTTTCGCTCTTTCTTATTTTTTCTTTCTTTCCACCCTTTCTTCTGTTTCTTTCTTTTTCTTTTACTTTTTTATTATTGCTTGTTCCCTCTTTTTTCTTCTAGCTTTCTACCTTTTACATTTTTAGTTTTTTCTTTCTTTTTTTTCTTACTGTATGTTTTCTTCCTTTTTCCTTTTTTGTGTTTCTTTCCTTTTTGTTTTTCACCATTTCTCTTTTCTATCTTTATTTTTTTTTATTTAGTTTCTTTTTTTTTTTTTTTTTCATTTTTGGTTTCTTTTTCCTCTTTTTCTTCTAGTTTTCCGCCTCTTTCTTTTCTATGAACTTCTTTTCCTATCTTGTTTTCTTCTGTTTCTTTCTTATATTCTTTATTGTCTTTCGTTAATTTTTTCTTCCTTTCTTTTTTTCTTCTTCTCACTTTTCTTTTGCTATTTCTTTATTTGTTTTCTTCCTTTTCTATCTTTTTTTAAATTGCTTTAACTTTTTCTTTTCTTTTTTGAACTTTTTCTTTTCTTTTCTTCCTTTCTTTTCATTCTTTCTTTTTCTTTCTTTAATTTTTGTTCTTTCTCGTCTATCCATTCTAATTTTTTTTTAAATCTCTTAAACACTTGCACTGTATTTTTTTTTCCTTTTTTCGTCTTTTTTTTTCCTCCTTTTTCGATTTAGGACAATTTTTTTCGCCATCTTTCGTTTTTACTGCCATCTTTTTTTTTCACTTTTTGCTTTGGTCTTTGTTTTTGTTTTTTTTTTACTTCAACACTTGTTTTCTTCATTTTTTACTTCTTTCTTTCTTTCTTTCTTTCTTTCTTTCTTTCTTTCTTTCTTTCTTTTTGTCTTTCCTTCTCTCTTTATCGTTTTATTCTCTCCGTCTGTAACCGATTCATTTTTTACTTCTTTCTTTCTTTCTTTCTTTCTTTCTTTCTTTCTTTCTTTCTTTCTTTATCGTTTTATTCTCTCCGTCTGTAACTGATTCATTTTCTACTTCTTTCTTTCATTTTTTCTTTCTTTCTTTTTTTTCTTTCTTTCTTTCTTTCTTTCTTTCTTATCTAATCTGTCTGTGTTGTTTTGTCATTCATAATTCTCATCATTTTTTGTTTTCTTTTTCTTTCTTTCATTCTTAAAATATGCTGACTGCATCGTTTGCAGAGAGATACCCCCTCCCTAAAACGAAGTGGTCGCCTGGGTATGACTGTAAACACCTCGTAAGACTCCAGTTCTAGTGTTTTTTCCTCTTTCTTGCCACTTCTCCTAGACACATCCCAAGTTGGAGTGATAGTACCTGTTAAGGCTCTTATCTGTAAGTGAATCCTTTCAGAAATTGTTAGTATTAGATAGAAATATTTGAAACCATTTAACTGTAAGTAAATTAAGAATGATTAATTAGAGCTATAATTGTTAACAAGTAATTATTATTTTTATTATTACTATTTACTCCTTTAGAGTTTTTCACTACAGCGACATCTGATAGTTTTTCACTGGAGTTTGAGTGTTAACAAGTCTCCTCAAATCTCCGGGACTCGTCTCAGGATTCTGGCCGTTCTCAGTTATGCTATCATTTGGATAGTCTCTACCCGTCCGCCAACTTCCAAGTCTTCCAGGCCTTTTAATAATCCTTTAGTTATTGTGCCTAACGCACCAATCACAATAGGCACAATCGTTACTTTCATGTTCCATGGCTTTTTCAATTCTCTAGCAAAATCGAGGTACTTATCCTTCTTTTCACTTTCCTTCAGATTTATTCTGTGGTTCGCCGGGACAGCAAAGTCGACAATTTTGCAAGTTCTCTTTTTTTGTTGTTGATTATTATAAGGTCGGCCTTCTGGCCGGGATTAGTTGATCCGTTTGTATGTTAAAGTCCCATAGGAGTTTAGGCAAGTCATTTTCTAGGACAGGTGCTGGGTTGTGCATATACCATTTGTTTCTATGGTCGAATTTAAATTTCCTACACATGTCACCTTGCCGACCTAGGCGTGTCTCGCCTTATACTTCTTCTTTGCCAATTTGCTGCATTCGCTTATTATGTGATTGATGGTTTCCCTCCCATTTTTGTTTCCTAGTTGTTGTCATTCTTTCGTCTATCGTATTGTCCGTATCGTTTCTGATGGCTGTAATTAGTCCTCGTTCGTGCTTTTCTATGAAGTCTTCGAGCCGTTATATCGATGCGTCTTCGATGCTGGCAAGTCCTCTTCCTCCCTCTTTTCTTGACACATATAGTCTGTCAACGTCGTCTCTGAAGTGTAATGCCTTATGCATGGTCATTTGTTTAAGTTCCTCTCTGGTCCACTTGAGAAAGAGTCCTGAATATCTGACTAGGGGCACAGCCCAAGTATTTATACCTTCGATGAGGTTTCTGTTGGAGAGTTTTGTTTCGAGTAGTTTTCTCGTTCTTCTGAGATTATTATTATTATTATTGTTGTTGTTGTTGTTGTTATTATTTTATACTCCTCGAGAGTTTTTAACATAAGCTGAGCTGATGGTCTTTCATTGGAGTTTGAGTGATAGCAAGTCTCCTCAAATCTCCAGGACTCTTCTCAGTATTCTGGCCGATCGTCACAATGCAGAAATTTTGACTCTCTCCACTCGTACTCTTATTTTCAAGTCCTCTGGGTTGGTTTAATGGCATATCAACCTTTGTAGGTTATTTAATGCCAAAGCCATTCTCCTTGAAGAACAGTAGTGGTACTATTTAACCCATAGCTGGGAGGATAAGGGGGTTTATACCTTTCCCAACGTAATAGCGCGACTGGAGTTCGAACTCGCGTACTATGATTCCGCAGTCCATCGCTTTAACCATTACACCACTAGGACACCCCCTCAAGTCCTCTAGTCCTTTTACCAATCCTTTAGTGAAGGTACCAAAAGCACCAATTACAATTGGTATAATCGTCACTTTCATGTTCCACAGTTTTTTCAATTTCCTAACAAGTCCAGGTACTTATCCTTCTTTTCTCTTTCTTTCAATTTTACTCTGTGGTCAGCCGAGACAGCAAAGTCCACAATTCAGCAAGTTCTCTTTTTTTGTGGATTATTATGAGGTATGGTCGTCTGGCCGAGATTAAATGAACCGTTTGTATCTCAAAATCCCATTGGAGTTTGTGCGTCTCATGTTCCAGGACAGATGCTGGGTGGTGCATATACCATCTGTACATGAAATTGAAATTTGACTATAAAAATTTATAGCCAAATTTCAATTTCATGTACAATTCTCAGCGGATCACTTTGCCCACCCAGTCGTGTCTCGTCTAATACTCTTTCTGCATTTGCTCATGATATGATTGATCGTTTCGTCTCTATCTCCACATAATCTACATTTGCTGTTTTGTTGCATTTAATCTATTCTTACTTTAATATGGTTAGTCCTTATGGCGTTATTTTTTGTTGCTATCAATAGAGATCCAGTTTCGCTCTTATGGTTTTCCTTTTTTACCCACGTCCATGTTTTATCGTGTGATATGTCGCTGGTTAGTCGCTTAAAACGTCCATAAAGTTGTTTTTCTGTCCATTTTTGTTTTTCTAGTTATTGTCGTTCCGCTGATCCTCGTGTCATCAGTATTGTTCACAGTGGCTGTCTCCAGTCTTCTCCACGCTGTCCCATGTAGTCTTCGAGTCGATATATCGATGCGTCAACGCTTTTTTCAATGCTGACAAATCTTCTTCCTCTTTCTTTTTTTGACATATACAATCTGTCAACGTCATCTCTAAGTGTAATATAATGGCCGAGGGATTTCATTTTATATATCTTGCCTTTAGGTTTAGTTAGACTGAGAACATTTCGGTTCAGTATATGGGTTTGTTAGGTGCAAATTTAAGCGCAGGTGTTCACACGCGCATGGGGAGGATGTGTCGTTCACAGATGTCAAAATAAAAATCCCAGAACCAGGGGATGTGAATGACGTCATGCACCGGAAGCGTGCGTGGAGGATTTGGGGGATTTTTAAGAAAGTCAGTTGAGTTGAGTCTTGCTGTCCGAAGAAGAAGGGTGACTTTCACTTGCTCACCGAGGCCTTGTGGCGGGTGCCACATATGCTGGGGGGCAGATGGAAAAGCCAGCATAGAAAGAATGTGCATCTCTCCTTATGTCGAAGAACCTTTATACTCAAAGGTTATAAAAAGTCTCGTCCCTGAACTAAGAAGTCGTAAGTGTTTTTCGTGTTTCGGGATTCCTATGTTCTATGTATATATGTTATGAACATTCTATGTACGTTTTACATATCCTGACATCTGGCTATGCTACATAAGATGCAAGTTGGAATCATGTAATTGCTTGAAGGAAATCTGACTTCATAACTATATAAACCTATAAGGGTTGACATGGCTTTAAAACAATTAACTTATCCTGTTCTTGCTCAAAAGAAAAATTGACTTCGGCATTTTATAATCAAGCCAAGCTTGATAGGCCGTAAAACCAACCTCTACGAGTCCTTTTCTTTCTTTTTTTCTTTCCATCTTTCTTTCTTTCTTTCTTTCTTGTTTTTTCCTTCTTTTTTTTTCTTTCTTTCTTTTCCTCTTCTTAAATTCCTTTATTATTTCCTTTTGCTTATTTTATTAATTCTTTCTTTCTTCCTTTCTTTTTTTCTTTCTTGTTTTTCTTTCTTTCTTTCTTTCTTTCTTTCTTTCTTTCTTTGCCTTTCCTCTTCTTAAATCCCTTTATTTCCTTTTGCTTATTTTATTAATTCTTTCTTTCTTTCTTTCTTTCTTTCTTCCTACATCCCATTATCTTTGTTTTATCTTTGTGAATTATCTATTTTTTCGCTTTCTATCCTTTTTTCTGTTGCGTTTTTTTTTTCTTTCATTCTTACTTTCTTCTTAAATTTCTTTTTATTTTTCTGATTTTAATGATTCTTTAATTTTTTTTGTTTCTTTCTGTCTTTCTTTCAACCTCTTTCTTTCTTTCGGTCTTTCTTTCTACCTCTTTCTTTCTTCTTTAATTTCTTTTTATTTTCCTGTTTATTTTATTTATTCATTATAATTTCTTTCTTTCTTTCTTTCTTTCTTTCTTTCTTTCTTTCTTTCTTTCGTTTTACATCCCATGATCTTTCTTTTATCTTTGTGAATTATCTATTTTTTCGCTTTCTATCCTTTTTTTCTGTTGCGTTTTTTTTTTCTTTCATTCTTACTTTCTTCTTAAATTTATTTTTATTTTCTGATTTTAATGATTCTTTTTTTTTTTTTTGTTTCTTTCGGTCTTTCTTTCTACCTCTTTCTTTCTTTCTTCTTTAATTTCTTTTTATTTTCCTGTTGATTTTATTGATTCATTATAATTTCTTTCTTTCTTTCTTTCTTTCTTTCTTTCTTTCTTTCTTTCTTTCTTTCTTTCTTTCCTAAATCCTTTTCTCATACTTTCGTTTATTTTATTGATTCGTCCTTTTTGTTCTTTCTTAAAATCCTTTTAATTCCCACAATGGAACAATCTTGTTTTTCTTTTTTCTTTTCTTTTCTTTTTTTTTTTTGCCGTTGGTGTATTATCATACAATATGGTAGGGATATGACTTCCGGCACCGATCCGGAAGTTTGTCCCTTTTCCATGGACTCAATGAATCGCAGTGATAAAAGGTGGTTGTTGGCGTTGATTGGTCAAATCAAAAAAGAAAACGCTGGGCTGGGTTATCATCGAAGGAGTATTGTTTATGCATCACACCCATAAAATCAATTCTTACAAACGAAGTTGGCGGGAAACAATGAGAGAAAAGAAAGCAAAGAAAGAAGTGAAAGCAGCCCCCCAAAATCAAAGACATCTTGAAAAAGTAAATGCCAGATAAAACTAGTTTCA
>OY757944.1:8446999-8564499 GCA_963585895.1 Sepioteuthis lessoniana
TATATATATATGGGGGGGGGAAGAAACATTTCAGAAGTTAACGAAAATTGAGAACTTTTGCACTATATATTTCTAAAGCTGCCGACCGTAGTAGAGGGTGATCCGAAGGCTCCTTTTTCGATAGATACTACACCAAGGTATTAGGGTGCGAGCTACTCCTTTCCTTGGGTTGCTCCACTTACCGTACTTTCTAATGATGAGTGTTAAGCAAGGAGATATTAGGTACCATTTCTGAGTCTTTGGTATGACTCGAACTGGGATTGAACCCAGGTCTCCCGGGCCATTGGCGAACACTCAAACCATCATGCCAATGTCGGGTATATATACAGTTCAAAAAGCATTTCAGAAGTTACCAAAAATAGAGAACATTTTAAAAGTGTTCGATCGCCTCCTGAAGAAGACACCCCAGCGAGTCAGACGTACAAAAAAAAAGGGGTCAATTTTTACGCTTTTAAACTTGTAGTTTTAACTAAGTAAGAGTCAAATTCTGCCTTTTCATCTTAATCAGATTTTCAGTTTTCGACATTCCTACTGATTTTTGTTGTTAATTCCCCCCCCACCTCAGTTTTTATGGTTAACAATATTCATAACTTTTTCCTATTAGACTTTTTCGGTTAACCAGTTTCATCACGATGTATTGATTTGGTTTGCTTTCTTTGTTGAAAGGCACATCAATTTTTGTGGTTTATTTAATGACGAAGGAATCTTCTAGAAGGACAATTGTGGTACTATTTAACCCAAAGCTGCCGCTACATGTTCACTTTGTATTTATTTTTTCTTAGTGTGTGTGGGGGGGACAATATCACTTGGTTTTTAGAAAGGGAAATATTTCACTTTCTAATATTCCTTATTAAATTCTAAATTATTTCATCAAGTCAAAATAAACAAATTAAAAAAAAATAAGCCTTTTGAATTTTTTCCAGATCCTTAAGACTTCTAACTTTATAACCGTCTTTATCACTTTGAAAATTATTCGTCTGAAAAAGAAAAAAGAAAAAAGAAAAAGAAAACAAACCAAATGAGACTCTAGAAATCTTAATATATTCCCTGTTTTTTTTTTTTTTCTAGAAAATTCAAAATTATTTAGTCAACTCGAAATGCTGTAAATCCAAAATAAAAACTAATACAGCTTTTGAATTTATTCTGAACGTTAAGACTTCTGGGGTAAAAAGTTGGCGACCCGAAGGCTCCTTTTTCGACAGCTACTACACCGAGGTGTAGGAGAGGGCGCTACTCCATTCCATGGATTGCCCCACTTTACCCTTGATCATTACCTTATAATGCTGAATGTTTCTGAAGTACAACTTGTTAACAAACATTTTTATTAGAGATGCCCGTGGTGTAATGGTTATCGTCGCAGGATATGGACACTGCTACACGAGTTCAAATCCTGGACCTGACTGATTGCATTTCACATAGCACTAATACCCTTGGGAGAGGTATGAATCCAATTATTCTCCCTCCCGCAATGGGTAAATAGTAGGGCAGACTAGGTTCTTCAAACTTGGTGAGGCAACTAGTCTAGGAGAAGGAAAACTATGAATTCAAACCTGTTAAACTCCGCTTAAAAACTGACCTTGTGTCATATCCTGCCCGAGCGGAGGGGTTAGTAAATATGAATAATCATTTTTATCGCTACACATGGGCTTTATACTCAGTTAAAGGATTTTAAATATTGCTATACTACGCTAATAATTCTAGTTTATTCTTATCCTTTGCTCTCACCCAATTAAATGGTTTTAAGCATTGCTATTTAAAACTAACAATTCAAGTTAGCATCAGTCATTTTTTTGCCCACAGTTAAATGGGTAGACACATCTGTTTAACCCATAAATAGGACACTAAGAGATACTCCCACTCTGCGTCAAAGTAGACTTGGGAGTAATGGCATGAAAGGGTACTCCACATTCTCCAAAGCTCCAAGACTTGAGCATTACCGTCAGATGAAGTAGAGTGACATATACCTCTTCTTTGAAGAGACTTTGATGTATGGGAAGAGATTTAGATAGATAGATAGATAGATAGATAGATATGAGTTGAATAAGATAGATATAAGTTGAATAAGATATATAGATAGATAGATAGATAGTAACAAAATCAGATAGATATATACTAACAAAATTAGATAGATACTAACTAAATTAGATAGATAGATAGATAGATACTAACAAAATTAGATAGATAGATAGATAGATAGGAACAAAATTAGATAGATACTAACTAAATTAGATAGATAGATAGATAGATAGATAGATAGATACTAACAAAATTAGATAGATAGATAGATAGATAGATAGATAGATAGATAGATCAAGTGACAAAGGCAGGACGCTCAAGAGAAAGATAAAAAATATATATCGGTTACTCGGCCATATACAATCACAAGGGATTCATCGAAAAAAGGGTTGGGTCACTTTCAGTGGCATTTTCAATGATCCTTCATCAATAGATCTAATTAATCCCCAACAAATGCAAGCAAATAATAACCATGTCCATCAATGGACGCTTTCTTGTTTTGTGAGGAATAATTGTCGTATGATAACAATATGTTGTCGAACCATCATTTTGATAATGGTTTAAGGGGTTTTGTATTAGTGTTTTTCTTGAATTTCTTTTATTGAATATAATCAGAACAATATCGAATAAAATCTCTATTCGCAATTTGGAAAAGTTTTCTGTCTATCCTCTAGAGACGGCCAAATGGTCTCATGTAGTATTAATTTGTAATGCATTTTTATTGTAAATATCAGTGTTCCGTGAAATTTAACAGTAAAAATCATTTCCGATGCATTTTTTATTTTATTTTCCGATGCATTTTTTATAGTAAAAATCATTTCCAATGCATTTTTATAGTGAAAATCATTTCCAGTGCATTTTTATAGTAAAAATCATTTCCAATGCATTTTTATAGCAAAAATCATTTCCGATGCATTTTTATAGTAAAAATCATTTCCGATGTATTTTTATAGTAAAAATCATTTCCAATGCATTTTTATAGTAAAAATCATTTCCGATGCATTTTTATAGTAAAAATCATTTCCAATGCATTTTTATAGTAAAAATCATTTCCAATGCATTTTTATAGTAAAAATCATTTCCGATGCATTTTTATAGTAAAAATCATTTCCGATGTATTTTTATAGAAAAAATCATAGGCAAATAAATACATTTTTACAATAAAATCACATCTATTCCAAAGGCCACCAATCAAATTTATCGAGAATTCTTACAAGATCCACGGGAAAATTTAACAATAAAGATGAAGACCATAGTCCGAAAACCCTTACTGATAAAAAAATACACTATTTTGTTCCTATGGAAAATTGTTTATTTCAATTCATAACAGTTGGGAAGACATTTACGAAGATGGAGGAATATATTCTAAGTTTTAGATTACCTGGTTTTGATCAAAGTGTTTTGGAGAAAAATTTAATACAATATTAATTTTATTTGAAATAGAGAAAAAGAATTTTTTTTTTGTTAACCGTTGGGTTATTTTATGCCAAGGGGTTAGGGAATAACGTTCATTGTAGGTTTATAGTTACATTTTTTGCTCAGAAGTTATTATTGGCGACCGTAGTCAAGGGCAAACAGAAGGCTCCTTTTTCAATAGCTACTACACCGAGGTGTAGGAGAGAACGCTACTCCTTTCCCTGGATTGCTCCACTTTACCCTTGATACGTACCATATATTGCTGAGTGTTAAGCAATGAGGAATCAAGTACCCTTTTTATGACTCGACCTGGGATTGAACCCAGGTCTCCCGGACCATTGGCGAACACTCTACCCACTAAGCCATTCCAATCTAATATAAGTAATTTCTACACAATTATAGATTTCAAGTATTACTATCTAATACTAATAATCTTAAATTCGACTCATAGATGGGACCCTAAAAGGTTTTACCACTTTGTGTCAGAGTGGACCCGGGAGTAATGGTAATGAAAGGGTACTCCACACCCCCTAAAGCTACAGAACCAGAGCCTCACCACCAGATGCGGTTTAGTGTCTTACCCTGGACGCCCATTTTTTGAGGTTGGGGTACATCTCTCTGTAGCGGATACAGTCACGGCAGTCTTAACCCCGTTGACAGGATAGGGATTAATCGTTCGTAAGCCAATATTATTTTAAGATTATAACTATTATTTAAGATTTATTATTTCTTCCAATCTGTGTCTGTATTAGTAATACTGTAAGGACGCACCACCAGAACTCTCATGAAACACGAGGAGTCAAATCTTGAAGGGAACGGTACAAGAATACTACGAACTGTTTCGAGCAAATCCCGGATGCGGCACCCAACAAACACTCGCTGAATAAGCTACATGGATGATTGGGGAGGATTGCGAGAGAGAGAGAGAGAGAGAGAGAGAGAAAGAGAGAGCACGACTTTATTATTATTGTTATTATTATTATTATTATTATTATCTTAACTCCTTGCACAATTCCCAGTGGAACACCTTCCCTACCAAGTCGTGTCTAGTCTTATACTCTCTTAGCGCTAATTTACTGCATTTGCTTATTATGTGGTTGGTTGGTTTGTTTGGTTTTATGGCATATCAACCTTTTTAGGTTATTTAACGCCAAATCCATTTTTATGTAAATAACCTGTTCTATTGAAAACAATTCAGTTTAGCATAAGTACACAGTTTAATTGTCAAAAACATTTCCATTTCAAACTATTCAAGCAGTTATATGTAATAATTCAGTTAAGTGTAAACACAGTTTTAATGTCGTAAAACAGTTCTATTTGAAATAATTCAGTTAAGCATAAGCACGCAGTTTAAGTGTAAGTACGGTTTAATTGTCAAAAACGTTTCTATTTCAAGCTATTCAGTTTACTCAATTCATTTTAGCATAAGTATGCTGTTAGTTCTATTTAACCCATAGATAGGGCCCTATCAGGTGCTACCACTCCGGGCCAGAGTGAACCTGGGAGCGATGGCAATGAAGGGGTACTCCGCATTCCCCAAAGCTCCAGCACTGCTGGAACCTCACCATCAGATTGTTTAGTGTCATATCCAGGACACTCGTTGGGGGGGGGTCTTACCCCTCTACAGAGGTGCAGTCTGTGTATTCTACAGCCCCAGCTGACTGGTCAAGCTTATTATGTGTTTATCGTTTCGTCTCTATCATCACATAATCTACACCTGGTATTTTAATGCGACTTGTTTATTCTTGCTTTGACATAGTCCATATGGCGTTGTTTTATGCTGCTATTAGAAGAGATTCGGTTTCTGTTTAGAAGTTTCCCTTTCTTAACCATGTCCAAGTTTCCTCATGTGAGGTTTCGCTTGTTGTTTTTTTTTCATGCTTGTATAATCTGTATTGTTTCTGGTCACTGTAATCAGTCTTTCTCCGCGCTTTTGAAAGCGGTTTTCAAATCGTTGTATCAATGCATTAGGAGGTGCCCGTGGTGTAATTGTTATCGTCGCAGGAATCGGACACGGTGACTCGAGTTCAAATCTTGGACGAGACTGATTGCATTTCACATAGCACTAATACCCTTGGGAAAGGTATGAATCCAATTATTCTCCCTCCAGCTATGGGTAAATAGTAGGACAGACTAGGTTCTTCAGCCTTGGTGAGGCAACTAGTCTAGGAGAAGGAAAACTCTGAATTCAAACCTGTCAAACTCCGCTTAAAACTTGACCTTGTGTCATATCTTGCCCGAGCGGAGGGGTTGGTAAATAGGATCAATGCATCGATGCTATCTTGAATGCTGGCAAGTCCTCTTCCCCCTTTTCTTTACACATGCAGTTTGTCAACGTCATCTCTGGGATATAGGGCCTTATGAATTGTCATGAGTTTTCTTGTTCTCTCGTCCATTTGTTGAAGTTCTCTTGTCTACTTTAAAAATGGTCCCCAGTGTCTTCCAAATACCAAAGCCCATGTATTTACCCTTTTGATGAGATTTCTGCAATGTAGTTTGTTTTCGAGGTGTTTTCTCGTTCTCCTAACGTATTCTTTTTTGTCTTTTCTTTCATCTTCACATGGTTAATGGTGTCCGCTTCCATTATTTCCAGGAATTTGTTGGTTTCCTTATCTTCGAGCGTTCTGATTTTATCTTGATTTGGTAGTTCTATGTTGTTTCCGATTTTCAGTATTAGTACGGCAGTGGTAAAAACCTTTTAGGGAAAAGTGTTATATTTTATGAAGAATACATTAGTAGATAATATATTGTATAAAACTGTATTCATTTGGAAGCCATTTAGCAGCAAGAATTTAATCACATTTTATTATCTAAGACAATTTTTTTCAAGATCCAAAATATCCGGAAGAACTTAATATACTATAAAGTATAGATAAGTATATACTGTATTTCAGTACAACAGAAAATCATTAAAATCATGTTATATTTAAAAAGATATTTTTTATTATTCAAAGTTCACTTTACTATGTGAAAGTTCATCTCTCTAATAATAAACAGAAAGATGGTTTGGTTTGGTTTCTTTGTTTAATGGCATATCAACTCTTTTTAGGTTATTTAATGCCAAAGCTATTCTCCTAGAAGAACAGTAGTGGTACTATTTAACCCACAGCTGGGAGGATAAGGGGGTTCATACCTTTCCCAAGGGTATTTGCCCGAAAGTGAACGTAATAGCGTGACTGGAGTACGAACTCGCGTACTACGATTCCGCAGTCCATCGCTTTAACCATTACACCAATTTTTTTTTTCAAATACATTTTTGCCGTGTCAGTGGGGTTTACAATATGCTGACTTATTCCAACAGAAGGGTAATCCCCCCCCAGATATCTTTGGTGTCGGGAGTATTCCTTCGTTGTCACTACTTGATCCATTCAGACCCAGAGTGGTAGTACGTACCTTTCAGGGTCCCGTCTAAGGGTCAGATAGATATCCTGTCCTGAGTATGACACTAAACAGCGTCTAATGTTGAAGCTTGAGTCCTGGAGCTTTGGGGAAGGTAGAGTACTCATTCACTGCCCTTACTCCCAAGTCTACTCTGAACCGGGGTGTTTGTTCCGGTTAGGATCGTATCTATGGATTAAATAAAACGGTTTAAAAAATTTTCATATTCGATAGGGCCGCGTGCGTGTAGAAAAACTCAAGAACTACTTTCACAGAAATATTCCCTAACTTCTGTCAATCTCTGGTCCAGCAAAAAATAATGCTGTATGGATTGTCATGCCGTTAAAATCTATCAATCAAATTCATTTCTAACTTTTTATTGTTATGATTAAAGTTGCAAATTGAGGATTTATTGTGGCATCGTGGCTAACGTGCTAAACTGTGATATCCTAGTGAGTTCGAACTCCAGTCGCGCTTTTATGTTCACTTTTGGACTGATACCTTTGGGAAAGAACTGAACCCTCTTATCCCTACTGCCCTGGGTTAAATAGTACCACGATTTTCCTTATACAATGATGGCTTTGACATCAAATAACCCATAACGGTGGATATGCCATTAAACAAAGAAATCAAATTACAACCGCTATTATAATAAATATGGTTCCTCAGAAGTCGTGAGTTCAATTCCTGGTTCAGGAAAAATATAATTGTCATCATCATCATCGTCAGGTTATACTGACTTCACAGATTCTTTTGGCTTTCTCTTGTCATCCGTCCCTGTCGCTTATAGAACAAGTTCTCTCGGCAGCATCCAGTGTCTGCACATAGATAATGAATGCCAACACTAGTGTGTCCATGTGTAGGAGTCCATTGGATAACGTCGTTTATGAGTTTCACATCCCCAGCAGTGTCCAGCATGTTTTGCCCGTCTTATTTGGTAGGGGAGTGGTGAGAAGAGAGGCAAGTGGCCGTACATTAATTGTTTTGTAGGATTCTGTTTTTAGGATTCATTCAAAATAGCCGTTAGCATCCTTATGTGTTTCCCATGTAGCTTTTTTTCCAGAGCGTTTCGTTAGAGACCAAGTGGTGCAGCCATACAGTAGTGCTGACATGCCTCCAGCTTGGAAGAAAACGCGTTTTATCTTATTAGAGGGATTATATTATATGAAGATACAATATGTCATCGAGAATTAATGAATGTTATTCAACCTTCGAGGGTTATTTAAATGTCAAAGGCATCCTTGTATAAAAACAGCAGTGTTATTATTTAACACATAGCTAAGGAGACACAGTTAAACAGGTGGCCCGCCGGGACGGCAAAGTCTACAATTTGGCAGGTTCTCTTTTCGTTGTTGTCTGTCACTTGGTCTGGTCATCTGGGCAAGATTTGGAGAACCGTTTGTATCTCAAAATCCCAGGGTGTAATGGTTAAAATGATGGACTGCGGAATCGTAGTACGCGAGTTCGTACTCCAGTCGCGCTATTATTTTCACTTTCGGGCAAATATCCTTGGGAAAGGTATGAACCCCCTTATCCTCCCAGCTATGGGTTAAATAGTACCACTATTGTTCTTCTAGGAGAATAGCTTTGGCATTAAATAACCTATAAAGGTTGATATGCCATTAAACAAAGAAACCAAGCGAATCAAAATCCCAGAGGATTTTGTGTGTCTTCTCTTGGACGGATTCTGCGTTCAGCATATATCACGTGTTTGCTTGGTCAAATTTAATTTTTTTGCACAATTCCCAGTAGATCACCTTCACAACCCACTCGTGTCTTGTTTTATACTCTCTTTACACTAATTTACGACATTCGTTTATTGAGTAATTTATCAATTTGTCTTTATTACCACATAACTTACAATTAATATTTTGTTGCCTCTTATCTATTTTTGATTTTATCATCATTATTATTATTATTATTATTATTATTATTATTATTCTCTTAAGAGTTTTTCTCACCAACGTTAGCTGATAGTTTTTCACTGGTGTCTGAGTGACAGTAAGTCTCTTCGAGTCTTCAGGAGTCTTCATAGTATTCAGGCTGATCTCAACAATGTTGAAGTCTGGATGGTCTCCACTAGTCCTCTTATTTCTAAGACCTCCGATCCTTATACCAACCCTTTTGTGACTGTACCGAGTATGCCAATTACAATTGGTATCACCGTCACTTTCATGTGCCATAGTTTTTTTCTGTTCTCTAGCAAGGTCTACGTATTTATCTCTCTTTTCGTTTTCCTTCAATTTTACCCTGTGGTCTGCCGGAACAGCAAAGTCCACTATTCGGCAGGTTCTCTTTTTTTGTAGACAATTACAAGGTCTGTCCGTCTAGCCGAGATTTAATTTTGGTATCTCAAAATCCAGAGAATTTTGTGCGTCTTATTTTCTTAGTCGAACTCTGGGTTGTGCATATACCATTTTTTCCTTTAACCAAATTTAATCTTCTTGCACAATTCCCAGTGGATTAACTTCCCCACCCAGTCGTGTATACTCTTATACTCTTTTAGCCCTAATTTACTGCATTCACTTAATATGTAATTGATAGTTTAATCTCTATCACCACATAACCTATATATTGGGGTGTCCTCGTGGACTGCGGAATCGTAGTACGCGAGTTCGTACTCCCGTCGCGCTATTACGTTCACTTTCGGGCAAATACCCTTGGGAAAGGTATGAACCCCCTTATTCTCCCTCCAGCTATGGGTAAATAGTAGGACGGACTAGGTTCTTCAGCCTTGGTGAGACAACTAGTCTAGGAGAAGGAAAACTCTGAATTCAAAACCTTTTAAACTCCGCTTAAAAAAATTGACCTTGTGTCATATCCTGCCCGAGCGGAGGGGTTGGTAAATAGTACCACATAACCTATATCTGTTATTTTGTTGTATCCTGTCTATTCTTGCTTTGACATAGTTAGTCCTTATGGCGTTTTTTGCTGTGATTTGAAGAAATTCGGTTTCTGTCTTTAAGAAGTTTCCCTTTCTTAGCCATGTCCACGTTTTTTCGTGTGAGATTTCACTTATTTGTCGTTTGAAATATTCATACGGTTGTTTTTCTTCGCATTTTTATTTTCTGGTTATTTTTGTTCTGTTGATTGTTGTGAGGTCTGTATTGTTTTTGGTCGCTGTTATCAGTCTTCCTCTGCTCTTTTAGATATAGTCTTCTAGTCATTGTATCTATGCATCGACGCTATCTTGAATGCTGGTATGTTCTCTTCCTCCTTTTTTTTTTTCTCTTTACACATACTGTCTATCTACGTCATCTCTGGATTGTAGAACCTTATGCATCGTCATTGTTTTTCTTGTTCTCCGGCCCATTTGTTCTTCTCTCGTTCACTTTCAGAAAGGTGCCAGATATCTTACAAGGGTTTCAGTGAAGGTATTTCCTTTAAATCACTAGATGCTGCTTTCTTTCCAAATCATAGTTTCGCTAAAGCTTAGCGTTTGTTTTTTTTTTGGGGGGGGGTTGCTATTCTATCTGCCATTTTATAAGGAGATAATATATTATTATCTAAATCCTTGAGTGTTTTGCACCGGCTATAGCTGATGGACTTTCACTGGAGTCTAAGTGACAGCAACTTTCCGCAGATATCCATAACTTTTCTCAGTATTCTAGTCGACCTTAACAATGCTGTAGTTTGGATGTTTTCGGCTCGTCCTCCGATTTCCAACTCTTCGAGCTCTCTTACCAAACCATTGGGGATCGTTCCAAGCACACCAAATGGTATCACTGTCATAAATTATTATTATTGGCCGAGCGGTTAGAGTGTTCGCCAATGGCCCGGGAGACCTGGGTTCAATCCCAGGTCGAGTCATACCAAAGACTCAAAAATTGGTACTTGATGCCTCCTTGCTTAACACTCAGCATTGTAAGGTACGGATCAAGGGTAAAGTGGAGCAATCCAGGGAAAGGAGTAGCGCCCTCCCCTACACCTTGGTGTAGTAGCTATGTAGGAGCCTTCGGGTCACCCTCGACTATGGTCGCCAGCTTTACTTACTTATTATTGTTATTATTATTATTATTATTTTCGGGGTTTATAAGTGTTATAGAAAAAGCAGAAAAGTAGTAAAGGCAATATTTTTATAGATATCTGACGCCATTATTCAGAAGTTGTAGTTCGTTTATTTTTCGCATTCAGGTTCCTAAGTCTTTTGTTGTTTACAATCGACTTACAAAAGGACAAAGAAAGATCAAGAACTCAATTTCTGTCACCAGCGCCCTCTAGCGACTGACTAGGTGATATTGTTTGGAACAGAAATTAAATGCGATTTGGCATAAACAGATCAGTGTCAGCGTTTTTATTCAATCACCAACTTCCAATTTGTTCATTATTTTTACGATCTGTTGTCTATTCTTGTATGGGCGGCGGCTCATGGTCCTATTTTTATTTTGGTATTTTTTGCAGTGTGGGGGTCAACAACAAATCCGAAGGTAGGCAGATACAGGGCTGGTGATACTCAATTCAAAAAATCTGATCAGCAATAAAGTAATTTCTAATGAGAAGAAGGACTTTCCAGATGTTTAGTTCAATTGGGTGGGTGGATAGGTAAAGTTTGGTTTCTTTGTTTAATGGCATATCAACCTTCGTCGGTTATTTAGTACCAAAGCTATTATTTTAGAAAAAACTGTAATGTTATTATTTGACCATTTGAATTCGGCCATTCAGACATTTCAATAAGCGTATTAGACCGAAAGTGAACGTTATAGGCAGGATGGTTTTATCTGTATTATAGGCTGGGCAGGATGGTTTTATTTGTATTATAGGCTGGGCAGGATGGTTTTATCTGTATTATAGGCTGGGCAGGATGGTTTTATCTGTATTAACAAATGATTTATAAAAAAATATTTAAACGACAAAATCTACATACATTGTAGTAATTTAAATGGCAAGATCAATATATATATATATATATATATATATATATATATATATATATATATATATATATATAATGGTTATTTACGCAATAAATTCTCATGCACGATGGCTATATAAACGACAAAAATATATACAATTCAAACACCTTAAACAAAATTTATATACGAGGTGCTTATTTAAACGAGATAATCTATATACACAGTGGATTTTTAAACAATAAATCTTCATGCACAATGATTATCTAAACGAAAATACCTATATACACCTGGCTATTTAAACGTCAAAATCCATAAACACCTGACTATATAAATAATAGATCTTTATACACCTGGCAATTAAAATGACAAAATTTATATGCACCTGGATATATAGAAAATAAATCGATATACCTGGCGATTTAAACGTCAAAATATATAAATACCCGGCTATATAGATAAAAAATACGAGACACCTGGCTATTAAAATCTCTATACACCTGCCTATATAAATGATATATATATATATATATATATATATATATATATATATATACCTGGCAATTAAAATCTATATAGAGCTGGCTATATAAATAATAGATATATACACAACTGGCTATTAAAATCTATATACATATATATATATATATATATATATATATATATATATATATATATATATATATATATATATATATATATATCTGGCTATTAAAATGACAATATATATATATATACACCTGTATATATAGATGATAGATTTATATACACCTGGCTATTCAAACGTCGAAATCTATACACCCCTGGCTATATAAATAATAGATGTATATACACCCCTGCCTATTTAAACGACAAAATCTAAATAAATCTGACTACATAAACAACAGATTCATCAACACCTGACTATTCAAACGACAAAATATATATGCACTTCACTATATATATAATAGATTTATCCACTCCTGGCTATGTGAATGACAAAATCCATATATAGGTCAATTATTCAAACCACAAAATCTATACATAGCGTCGTTATTTAAACGGCACCTATTTACTCCATGACTGTTTAAAGGACAAGAGATATATTCACAGTGACTATCTAAACGACAATATTTATTTGTGTAAGGACTACACGATAGAATCTCTACAGATGGTTGCTATTTACTTGATAATTTCATATACATGATGGCTTTTTAAACGACAAAATCTATGTGCATGTCAAACGGAAATGCGCAAGATTGACAGTAACACGTGTGAACATATATGAATGTTATTTATATGTCATATCTTATTATAGACGGTAGCTATTTACATGCCACACACACACACACACACACACACACACATATATATATATATATATACATAAATATTGTGTTGACTACGTTTCTGTCCGATGATTGGGCACATCACATGAAACTTGAAGTAAAAGACTTCTTGAGTTCATGATTTGATATTTTTCTGGGTTGTATACTTGCTCTGCTTAAGAGCGTAGAGCACTTTTCTTATAAATTCTCTCATTTCCGGATAGATTATTTGAATTTCAAACAGCGCCAATACCCTTTGAATTCAATACCTAAAAAAAACTTATTATAGACTCTCTAGTGGACAGTCCTATCATTCAATCTATAGCTGTGATATGATTGATTTCTGAATGACATGTCAATTTATTTTGGGTTATTTCATGTTTAGAAGTTTAGGAATCACGTTCTTTGTATTGACTTTTTTTGTAATAGTATCTTAAGAGGTTTTTTTTTTGCTTATTTCCATTTATTTATTTATTTTTTGCAAATGGTTTTATAGAATACGTATAATTTCTAAACAGTTTTATTTGACGACCCCAGATGGAACTGTTGCAGATTTATTGATTGACTGGTCATACGACATATCAACCTCTTGTGGGTTATTTAATGCCGAAACCAAAGTAGAGTTGATGTGCTATACTGGGTGAAAATTGTTGATAAAATATGATAGATAGATAGATAGATAGATAGAAGACGAACATATGTACGTGGTGCCTTCAGTAAGTTTCCAGAATTTTTTGTACAGGCATTTAAAATTGTCGTATACTCTTGAAAATTCAGTACGTTATTGCTATACATCTTATGAGATGACTGACCAATTTTTATGATTTCAGCTTTAAATGAACAGCTACAGCAGCAATTGGAATACACCCTACTAAAGCCTGATTGTCACAGATGGTGAATTTCAAAAATGAAATCTGGACGTGAGGACACTTTAAAAGAACGATATGCAATAAAATTATGTTTTAAACTTGGAAAAAAATGATGCCACTGAAACGTATGGAATGCTTCAGACTGCTTTTGGAGCATCTTGCATGAATCGAGCATCAGTTTTTGAGTGGCATAAGTATGGGATGATGAGAGGTGTGGTAAGAGTAAGGAAGTCAGAACACCAGATTTGATTGGCCAAAGGGTTAGGGTTACTATGTTGAGGTTTTAAGGGAGTTCAGGAAGAGAGTCCGTCGGAAGAGACCAGCACTCATCAAATCGGGTCAGTAGCATTTCCACCAGTCCACAACTCCATCTTTATTACAGTCTATTTGACCAAGATGGGCATCAAGACACTTCACCCTCTCTATAGTCCAGATCTTACTCCCTGTGACTTGGTTATTCCCTATGCTCAGAGGCTGTCGTTATGAGACAATTGAGGAGATGAAAGAGGCTGTGACGAAGGTCATTGACACGCTCACACAAGAGGACTTCCATGGGGCCTTCCAGAAATTGTTGGAACGGTACAACAAGTGCATTGCAACCGGAGGAGATTACTATGAAGGGGACTAGATTTTCATGTGTGTACTATCAATAAAAGTGCCCATACGAAAAAAGTCTGGAAACTTATTTAATGATCCTCGTAATTATTAATTGTTTTTGAGCAGTAAAGAATATGTGGGAGTATTATTCCCTCAATTAAGAATTTGTACGTATTTATATGCAATGAATGTTTCAGAGAAATTTATTGATTATATCTTATTGTATAATTTTGTTACCTTTAGGAACCCAAAAACGTTATCTGGGTTAACTTTATCAAAGATCTGAGAATTAAATTTTATTTATTGCGGACTTTTTGTCCTCATCTTGGTATTTTTTTTTTTTTTTTTTTGTGTGTTGTTTCTTCTTTCACTACGTTTCGGCCAAATTTCACCCTGGCCTTCTTCAGGTGATTTACCGCGATCTCGGATAGGAATGCTGAGTCTTGTAACCGTATCCCCAGTAATTATTGCCTTCCATAGTTGTCTATCGCAGAAGGCCAGAGGTAAAATTTGGCCGAAACGTCGTGAAAGAAGAAACAACACAAAAAACTACCAAGATGAGGACAAAAAGTCCGCAATAAATAAAAATTAATTCTCAGATTAAGAAGCCTCATCTCAAAATGATTCCAATTAAAGACAATTACAAAAATTTGGTACGGACCCGACTCTGGAAGACCAGATAAGGATTTATAAAACCAAAACTCCATCCTTGATCGCCCTTCGGAACCCGTGGCGCAGCGGATAGCGGCATTGAGTCTCTACGGTTCCAGGTGAGCATTGTCAGAAAATAGCGGTTTCAAATCCTACCCAAGCTGGCCAGAGGTTTACTTGTTCAAAAACGTGGTGCGATAAATCACCTGAAGAAGGCCAGAGGTGAAATTTGACCGAAACGTAGTGAAAGAAGAAACAACACAAAAAAAAAAAAACTACCAAGATGAGGACAAAAAGTCCGCAATAAATAAAAATTAATTCTCAGATTAAGAAGCCTCATCTCAAAATGATTCCAATTAAAAGACATTTATCAAATATCTTCTTCAAATGACTCTCCTGCTGGTGTCTCAAGCGCGTCTGTTTAAGGTCTATACAGCTTGTCAGTATATGATTTACTGTGAAGGGCTTTTGGCATAGTATACAGATTAGGGCTTCTTCACCTTTCAGCAATGGCAAGTGTATATCCTATTCGGAGTCTAGCCATTACCACTTCTTCCCTTCTTGACATTCTTCTATTGAGACTTTTTACACAGATGGTTTCTGTCACCTGGTGTAATTTGTTGTCCGTGCAGGAGTTCCTGACACTCTCTAAAGATATTTGTATTCATTTTTGGTGAATGGAATTTTTCCTGTTGAAGTTGTAACGACTCATTGTCTACTTTATCGGCTCGGTCGTTCCCAAGGATACCGATGAGCTCTGGAATTCAAGAGAAGATTTTGCCCTTGTTCACCGTTAGGGTGTTTATCCTATTTAGCAGTTTTGTAGTCAGGGGTGTGTAATTTTTTTTATTTATCATATTTACCCAACCCCTTCGCTCGGGCAGGGTCAGTTTTTAAACGGAGCTTAACAGGTTTGAATTCAGAGTTTTCCTTCTCCTAGACTAGTTGCCTCACCAAGGCTGAAGAACCAAGTCTGTCTTACTATTTACCCATAGCTGGAGGGAGAATATTTGGATTCATACCTTTCCAAGGGTATTAGTCCCGTCCAGAACTTGAACTTGTGTCGCCGTGTTCATTTCCTACGACGATAACCATTACACCACGGGCACCTCCACTATAATAATGTCCATCTTACAACCCAAAAATATGGGTAAGTACTGCTTGTGTAACTCATTTAAATAGGAATAATTTCCTAAACTTTCATAAAAGCAACCTTGCATCGTTTATTTTTAATAATGGCCATCTTACAACTCATATATGTCGGTAGGCATTGCTGGTTGATGATAATTATTGACATATCTTTATCTTAGATAAATAAATCACCTTGTCCAACCCTTCCACTCGGGCAGGATATGACACAAGGTCAATTTTTAAGCGGAGTTTAACAGGTTTGAATTCAGAGTTTTCCTTCTCCTAGACTAGCTGCCTCACCAAGGCTGAAGAACCTAGTCTGTCCTACTATTTACCCATAGCTGGGGGGAGAATAATTGGATTCATACCTTTCCCAAGGGTATTAGTGCTATGTGAATTTTTTATTTATTGATGTGAGTAGTGACAAAGAGTCTGTGAGGATGAGGTATTTTTGGTGTTCATTGGACGTAATGATATCTAGCACTAAGTTAATGGCAGATAATTGTGTAATAAAATAGCCAGGGGATTTCGTTTCATGCCTTTGGGTTAAGTTAGGCTGAAAACCTCTCGGCTCAGTGCATGGGTTACTTAGGTGTGAAACATTTACGCAGGTGTTCATGAACGCGGACGGAGCGGACATGTCACTCAGAGATGTCACAATAGCCCAGAAGGGAAACAGGAATAGAGAGTGCGGGTGACGTCACGCACCGGAGGCGCGCGGAGGATTTTGGAGATTTTGAAAAAGTCAGTGAGTCGAGTTCTGCCTCGGGAGAAGACAGTTGGCTTTCGCTTGCTCGCCAAAGCCAGGCCAGTGGCCTTGTGGCGGATGCCACACGTGTGCTGGTCGTGGTGGGGCAGATGAAAAAGCCAGAGTAGAAAGAATGTGTATCTCTCTCCTTATGTCGAAGAACCTTTAAACTCAAAGGTAATAAAAAGTTTCGTACCTGAACTAAGAAGTCGTAAGTGTTTTTCGTGTTTCGAGATTCCTATGTTCTATGTATATATGTTCCGAACATTCTATTTTCATGGCTAGGTAATAATTGTGCTTTGTATACTGAAGCCCGTCGGGGAGTCTTTTCTTTAATTTTATTTTTTTATAGATGTCCGCGCATTCTATCATGTACCCTAGCAGGTATTAAAACTCCGAGTCAGTGGCTCTGGGTGTAATGGAAATGAGTGGCTGCTCTACACTTCCAAGATCTCCAGAACAGGAACCTCATCACCGGAAGAAGTTTATTGTCATATCCAGACACTTCTAAGAGTGAAAGCTACCATGCAGGAGGGAGAAGAATTGATTCATGCTTTTCACGAAGACAAAAGTGAAAAGAGGGACAGCTAGAAAATAAGTTTGTTCAAATTTGAATTTGAATTTGGCCGAGTTAATTTTTATTCTACGAGGATTTTCTCTAATTTTGTCATTTACCTTGTAATCTGTGATCGAGTTGTTGTCATCTTGTGTATTACGGGTGCAGTGTGAGGACCAGCTGGGTAAAATTAACGAACCTGCTATGTGTGAGAAATCGCGCGACGCACTGTTCAGTGTTGGTGGGGAGGTTTGGCGCGAAATTTAAGCGCGGTAAATTGAGAGGGAACGGACAAGATGCACAACGCGGAACTGTTCTTTCCTTCCTTCATTTCGGTAGCATATCCTTCCTCGTTGACTTGGTCACCAATTTCAGATCTTCCTTCCTTCTTTCCTTTTCCCTGTCGGCTGTGGCTATAGAATACACTGACTGTACCTCTGCAGAGGGGTAAGACTCCCCAAATGAGTGTCTTGGATATAATACTAAACAATCTGATGGTGAGACTCCTGTAATGCTGGTGCTTTGGGGAATGCGGAGCAACCCTTCATTGCCATTGCTCCAAGGTCCACTCTAGCCCTATCTATGGCTTAAATAGAACTAACTGCATACTTATGTTAAACTGAATTATTTGAATTAGAACTGTTTGACTAAATTGAATAGCTTGAAATTGAAATGTTTTTGACAATTAAACTGTTCTCATGGTAAACTGAATTGTTTGAAATAGAACTGATTTTTTCTATAAAAATGGATTTGGAGTTAAATAACCCACAAAGGTTGATATGACATAAAACCCAATCAACCAACCAATTTTTTACCGTCTTTCTTTCTTTCTTTCTTTCTTCTGTTTATTTTCTTTGCTTTTTCTTTCTTTCTTTTTTTCACCTTTCTGTTACCAACTTTCTTTCTTTCTTTATTTATTTATTTATATATTTTATTTCCGTTATTTCTTTTTTCTTTCTTTTCATCCTCCTTTACAAATATTCTCTTTTCTTCATTTTTTTTTCTTTCTTTCATGATTAATTAGTTTATATTATTTCAAAGTCTATTTATTTTCTCTTATTATTACTGGCATTATTCTTTCTTTTCTTTTCTTTTCTTTTCTTATCTTTCTTGCCCCGTCAGCAGGGGTTGTAGAATACTCTGCAGAGGGGTAAGACCAACACCCTAATGAGTGTCTTTGATCTGAGTATAAACAATCTGATGGTGAGGTTCCAGTAGTGCTAGAGCTGTGGCGGATGCAGGGTACCCCTTCAATGTCATCGCTCCTACCCCGGAGTGGTAGCACCTGATAGGGTCCTATAAATGGGCTAAATAGAACTAAACGGTGTACTTATGTTAAAAAGTTGCCTGAAATAGTACTGTTTTGACATTTAAACTGCGTACTTATGCTAAACAGAACTGTTTGAAATAAAACTGTTTTAAAAAGAACAAACCAGTGTACTTATACTAAACTGAATTGTTTGAAATAGAACTATTTCGACATTTAACTGAACTGTTTTGACATTGAACTGTTTGTAAATAAAATCTATACTTAAACTAAATTGATTTTTTAAAAATTTAATTCGGCTTTAAATGACCCGAAAAGGGTTGATACGCCGTAAATCAAAACCAACAAATTTTTTCTTGGGGGGTGTTCTCGTGGTGTAATAGTTAAAGCGATGGACTGCGGAATCGTAGTACGCGAGTTCGTACTCCAGTCACGCTATTACGTTCACTTTCGGGCAAATACCCTTGGGAAAGGTATGAACCCCCTAATCCTCCCAGCTATGGGTTAAATAGTACCACTACTGTTCTTCTAGGAGAATGGCTTTGGCATTAAATAACCTACAAAGGTTGATATGCCATTAAACAAAGAAACCAAACCAAACCAAATTTTTTTCTTATCGTTACTTTACTTTTCATTTTTTTAAATTCTTTATTTCAATTTTACTTTTCTTTCCTTCATTGTTTTTTTTTGCCTCCATTTTATATCTAATTTTTTTACTTTCTTTGGTTAATCCTTATTCATTTTTTCTTTTCCTTTCTATAGTTCTGTCTTTCTTTCTTGGTTTCTTTCTTTAATCTGTTTTTTATGCCTTCCACTACCTCCATTATCTCCTGTTTTTACCATGTATTTGGTTTGTTTTCTTTCTTTCTTTCTGTCTTTCTTTCTTTCTTTCTTTCTTTCTGTCTTTCTTTCTTTCTTACTTGTTTCTGAGTTTCGTTTTTTCACTCATTTTCACGTCTTTACATTTTATTTATTTATCTATTTATTTTTATTTTTACTTTCTTTCTTCTTTTGTTTTCTTTCTTTCGTTTTTTTTTTCTTAATTTCATTCTGTTTTTGCTTTCTTTCTTTCTTTTACTTTTCTTTTCTTTCTTTCTTTTTCTTTTCTTTATTTTTTTGCTTTCTTTTTTTTCTTTTGCTTCTCTTTCTTTCTTTCTTTCGTTTTCTTTTTTTTTTCTTCTTTTTACTTTCTTTCTTTTTTGACTTTCTTTCTTCTGTTTTTTTCTTAATTTCTTTTTTTTTGTTTTATTTTTCTTTCTTTCTCTTTTCTTTCTTTTATTTTGGCTTTCTTTCTTTTTTTTTTCGTTTTTTCTTTTTCTTTTCTTTCTTTCTTTTGCTTACTTTCTTTCTTCTTTTTTGCTTTCTTTCTTTTTTTTACTCTCTTTCTTTTTTTTCTTACTTTCTTTCTTTCTTTCTTTTTTTTGCTTTCTTTATTTTTTGCTTTCTTTCTTTCTTTTTTTCTTACCTTCTTTCATTCTTTTTTTGTGTTCTTTCTTTCTTTCTTTCTTTCTTTCTTTTTCTTAAATTCCCATATTTGCAAGAGACATTTAATAAACTATCATATTCATAAGAAACATATTTTATAAACTGCCGTATTTCTCAGACAGATTTAATAATGTTGCATATTTCCAAGTAACACATTTAATGAACAAGGAATCTAAGTTCTGGTGTCCGTCCTTTTATTAAGCACCAAATAGAAGCATCATCATCATCATCATCATAAAAGCGTGTGGACAGCAGGGATCCCTTTGACTCTCGATATCGGTCCCTATTGACTCTTCACATTTACTAAGCCTTTTTGATCACTCTGAGAGTTCACAAGGAGCTAATAAACGAAAGCTTTTACAGGTCAGTCAACACCGGTGTGTCCATGGGTATGAGGTAATTTACTAAGCTTTTTTGCTTAGATGTAGCACAAGGCCGCATGAATTGGGCACCCAATGAGAATCGAACTCACTCGTGTAGGTTTGCTAGTCTACCACCCGAGGTGCCCATGTCCATGGGTATGAGCCCTGAATAGGACATCGCAGAGGAGCTCATCCTTTTAGTACCCAGTATCTTTGATGTGACACAAAGACGTATGAATGGGACACCCATTGAGACTCGAACTCACTCGTGAAGATTTGCTAGTCTAGCTAGCTTACCATTACATCACACGAGGCTCTATAGTAGTTTTATTTAGTTAGTATCTTATGTAAGTACTAATGGCAGCACCATGTAGCAATTTACTAAACTTTTTTGCTCAGATGTGGCACAAGGCTACATGAATGGGGCACTCAATGAGACTCGAACTTACACGTGAAGGTTTGCAATTCTAGCTTGTTAACCATAACACCACCCAAGGCACCGAAGCACATCTATACTTGTAGTAATTTACTTAAATTTTTGCTCAGATGTGGCACAAGGCTACATGAATGGGGCACTCAATGAGACTCGAACTTACACATGAAGGTTTCCAAGTCTAGCTTGTTAACCATAACACCACCCAAGGCACCGAAGCACATCTATACTTGTAGTAATTTACTTAAATTTTTGCTCAGATGTGGCACAAGGCTACATGAATGGGGCACTCAATGAGACTCGAACTTACACGTGAAGGTTTGCAAGTCTAGCTTGTTAACCATAACACCACCCAAGGCATCGAAGCACATCTATACTTGTAGTAATTTACTTAACTTTTTGCTCAGATGTGGCACAAGGCTACATGAATGGGGCACTCAATGAGACTCGAACTTACTCTTGAAGGTTTGCTAGTCTAGCTTGTTGACCATTACACAACCTGGGACGCTGAATTCTTTAGGAATTAAATTTAGCAAAAAGATTTCTATGCATTTATTGATTCTTAAGTTTGTAAATCTATGTCAGTAATGTTTCGACAGTGCATATGCACTTACATAGATGGAGGTATTGCAGACAGAGAGAGAGGGGGGAGAGGGGGAGAGGGGGAGAGGGGGAGAGAGAAGGGGAGGGACTTTTCTCAGTATTTCCTCATCCTAATGCTAAATAAAGCATTAATTTGAACGGCAGTTATTTCTTAGAAAGAAAAAAAGAAAGAAAGATTGTAGGGGTTGCAAGAAAGAAAGAATGAATGAAAGAAGATCTTAGGCGTTGGTAGAAAGAAAGAAAGAAAGAAAGAAAGAAAGAAAGAAAGAAAGAAGATCTTTGAGGTCGGTAGAAAGAAAGAAAGAAAGAAAGAAAGAAAGAAAGAAAGAAAATCTTAGGGGTAAGTAGAAAGAAAGAAAGAAAGAAAGAAAGAAAGAAAGAAAGAAAGAAAAAAGAAATTGATAAAATTCGAAGAAAGAAAGAAAGAAAGAAGGAAAGAAAGACAGAAAGAACTAAAACGACGTGAAAAAGAAAGAAAATGGTAAATATTTGAAAAAAGAAACAAACCAGCAAAATAAATTGTAAAGAAAGAAAGAAAGAAAGAAAGAACTAAGACGATATAAAAATGAAAGATGGTAAATATTTGAAAAAAGAAACAAATCAGCAAAATAAATTGTAAAGAAAGAAAGAAAGAAAGAAAGAACGAAAGAAAGAAACTAGGCATAGAATAAAAAGCGAAAAACATGAAGTGGAAAAATTCATTCATTTTATTGTGTTAACTCATTAAATCATCTTGATAATAAACGTGGAATACTAATTAGTATTAGTAATTAGTATCTGTTTTCAAAGTTATGTTGATATATCCGTTTATTTTCTTATTTAAACTCCTTCAATTCTTTCTCTTATTTAAGACTTATTTTTCCATTTCCTTCTTTACTTTTTTTTACTCTCCGAGTCAACTTTCAGTCTTTTATTCTTTTATCTGAAAATAACCAATTTACACACACACACACACACACACACACACACACACACACTGATATCCCTATTAGTTTTCATTTTTCATATATTAAAAATCTGCAAGAATCGATCTATCAGTATTTTCTCTACTAATACCTCCGCAAAATAGAAAAATTATTCGTTACGAGATAAAGATTAACAGTTAGATGAATTAGAATAAACAGACATCATCATCATCATCATCATGTCGTGCTGGTAGCACCGATATCCCTGACCCTCTCTCGCCACTTCTCTCTATCGTTCATCGCCCTTGGTAGGTCTTCAGGACAACATCCCGTATCCTCACATAGTTGCTAAATGTATGTTCGTGCTGGTCGTCCTGCTTTTGCTCGGCCATATGTGGGTGTCCATAAGAGTACATAACTTAGATAGAAGGCAGGTGGCCGTACAGTTGGTGTCTTGTGGGGTGTTGCTGCCCGGACTTGTTCAATATTGCTCGCAACATTCTTGTGTAATTGCCGTCTAGCTTCTTCTCCAGTCATTTAGTTAGCGTCCAAGTTGTGCATCCATGTAGCAGTATCGATACGACCGCTGCCTGGAAGAAACTGCGTTTCATTTTATCGTATTCCGTATGATCGAAAGCCTATTGATAGCTGTCCATGCCTTCATTAACCTCGTGTCGATGTCCTTATATTGTAAAGATATTTGGCTTGGTTTCTTTGTTTAATGGATTATCAATATTCGTAGGTTATTTAATGCCAGAGTCATCCATCCATCCATCAGAACAGCGGTGGTACTATTTAACCCACCTACCTCCCATCACGAAAAATATCCAAGCTAGACGAACCAGACATTCAGGACACTGCTGGAGAAGCAAGAACGAGCTCATAAGTGATGTACTCTTATGGACCCCCGCATATGGCCGAGCAAAAGCAGAACGACCTGCTCGAACATACATACAGCAGCTATGTGAGGATACGGGATGTAGCCCTGAAGACCTGCCAGAGGCGATGAATGATAGGGAGAAGTGGCGAGAGAGGGTCAGGGATATCCGTGGTAGCGGCATGACATGATGATGATGATGATTTCAGTCACTCTTACTTCAAGATCAATAGCTGAAAAGTAGAGCTGATCCAATTTTATATACAATTGGGTGGGGGTGTCCTTGTGGTGTAATGGTTAAAGCGATGGACAGCGGAATCGTAGTACGCGAGGTCGTACTCCAGTCGCGCTATTACATTCACTTTCGGGCAAATACCCTTGGGAAAGGTATGAGCCCCTTATCCTCCCAGCTATAGGTTAAATAGTACCACTACTGTTCTTCTAGGAGAATGGCTTTGGCGTTATACAACCTTAAAAGTTTAATATGCCATTAAACAAAGAAATCAAACCAAACCTATATACATTCGAAAACAAAATAATTAAAAAGTTAATGAAATTTATTTCAAAGAGTAAATGAGACATTAAAAAATTAACTCAGTCAACAGAGTAAATTTAATTTATTTAATTAAATTTATTGTTTTATAAAATGAGAAATGGTAGATTTTACAACTCATATTAGAGACGACAAACGACTAACGGGCACAAGAGAACATAAAGAAATATGTTTTCCTTTCATAACTTAAGAAGAAAGAGATTTGGCATGGGGAAGATGTAGCTGAGATGACAGACAGAACACACTAATAGAAAATAGTCGAAAGCGGATTGTTAAATAAACAGAAATTATTTCTATTCGTATAAATGTGGTAAAACATTGAATTGTGTTTTTATCTCTGTTTTGATTATATTTAAAGTAAAATGCCTGGCAGTTTTATTGCATGCAATAAGATGAAAAAAAAAAAAAAATCAATTAATCAAAAAGAAAAACGAAAAATAGACAATTTACCTAAAAAAAAAATAGAATTTACGAAAATTTTGGATAGAAAATTTGTCCTTGTCTTTAATTAGAATCATTTTGAGATGAGGCTTCTTAATCTGAGAATTAATTTTTATTAATTGCGGACTTTTTGTCCTCATTTTGGTAGGGTTTTTTTTTTGTGTTGTTTCTTCTTTCACTACGTTTCGGCCAAATTTCACCTCTGGCCTTCTTCGGGTGATTTACCGCGACCTCGGATAGGAATGCTGAGTCTTGTAACCGTATCCCCAGTAATTACTGCTTTCCTTCGGGGCCCGTGGCGCAGTGGATAGAGGCATTGAGTCTCTACGGTTCCAGGTGAGCATTGTCAGAAGATAGCAGTTTCAAATCCTACCCAAGCCGGCCAGAGGTTTACTTGGTCAAAAACGTGGTGCGATAGACAACAACTATGGAAGGCAGTAATTACTAGGGATACGGTTACAAGACTCATCATTCCTATCTGAGGTCGCGGTAAATCACCTGAAGAAGGCCAGAGGTGAAATTTTGCCGAAACGTAGTGAAAGAAGAAACAACACAAAAAAACGTACCAAGATGAGGACAAATAGTCCGCAATAAATAAAAATTAATTCTCAGAAAATGTGTCCTCTATTTTGTACTAATTTATTCATCCCACCGAATAACGTGGACGAATTCATTTTAAAGAAAAATAAATAAATAGCAGTCGTATTGGATATTAGCATTATATATGTTGGGAATCACTTCCACCTCATCTCACATTTGACCCACAGTACATCTCCCACAGAACATAATGGCCATTTTGAATTCTTGGGTTTGAGAAGCTTGATCTAAAATGACAAGCAAGTTGCAAACATTAGCATCATCAGTGCCAATACACTGACTAGGAGAAATGCACTGGCAAATTTCCCGCGATACCTTCTTTTCCCGCTTCTTTCTCCCGTACGATCGACCAATATGGCGGCCAAGTGTTTAGCCTCTATTAGGAAGGCTATGACTTAGAGGTTCGTCGATGTGTGGCGACTTGCTTCGGTGACGATTGCACACATCGAACCAAATATGGCATGATTCCCAGAACAATCAGGATGCCATTTGTCCATCTTACAGTCATGGAGTGCCGTCTCTCCGGCTGCACGTCAATCGAATCGGTAGGCCTCGAACAATTAAGGTCATTCTCAAATTTTAGACATCGTTTATATCGAGATATAACGCTCGTTTCTTTTAAACAGAAGGTTGACAGCAAGGAGAACGGAATCGACGAGCCGAACTCTTACTGGGTCAGTTTGCGTGTACTACGTACGAACGCCATTAGGAATCTTCCCCACCACACCCATATCTGTGTATTTATATAACCCATCCGCAACAGGCAGGTTAGAATAGATTTATAAATTTTAATGGCATGTCAACCCAACTATGGTTATTTCATGCGTAGTAGTTAGAGAATCGCATTTATTGCCCGTTCATAATAACCATTTTTTTTATAGTTGTTTCTCATGATTTTTTTTTTTTGCTTTGATTTTTTAATTTTAATTTTGTGCACCCAATCCTATCCAATACAAATCATTTTTAAATAGATCTATTTAACTCTTATACGGAATCCTGACAAGCATAACCACTTCAGGTAAGAGTGGACCAAGGAGTAATGGTAAAGAAAGGGGTATTCCTACAGTTCATATCTCCAAAACTAGAGCCTCACTATCAGATGCAGTTTAGTGTCATACACAGGACACCTATATTTTTTTTTGGGGGGGGGTAGTGGGGTGGTCTTACCCTCGGCAGAGGATAAAGTCAACATATTGTAAAACCCCACCTGCTGGATGCAATCGATATCATGTGACACAACAGGTCTTTTCAAGCCTTTTTTAAGAGCTTTTATTCTTCTAGCCTGGTTGCTTAACCAGGACTAAAAAAATAGTCTGCCTTACTATTCACCCATTGCTGAGGAGAGAAGAAGATTTAAATTCAAACCCGAGAGCATTAACGTAGAACCAAACGCAAAACACAAACAATCTCTGGTTGCCCATTCTATTTCCTGCTACAAAAAACTGTTACACCAATTGCGCTATGGATAAGTTGTAGAACCGTTGCAGCTCTTCAGCCTGGTAAAAGACAATTCATCTTTGGTGTTTGATAACACGTCAAGCCAGGAATCTTTATTTGCTACTGGTACCTTGTAACTCAATGAAATCTGTTCCGGTAATTTTGAGAGGAGATGGTCGCTGCCGAATAACTCGACACGACACCTTGATCATCTAAGAGCTTATTTGAGAGCAAAGATCTGGACAGAGTCAGAGAGTCATATGGATTAAACACCCTTTAAATAAAATTATTATCCTAAACTTTATGGCCCAGTCAGCTGGGGCAGCAGAATACACTGACTGCATCCCTGCAGAGGGGTAAGATTCCCTAAACCAATGTCCTAGTATAACACTAAATAATCTGATGGTGAGATTTCAGTAATGCTGGAGCTTTGGGGAATGTGGAGTATCTCTTTTTTGCCACTACTCTCATGTCCACTCTGACCGGAGTGGTAGCAACTGATAGAGTTCTTCTATCTATGAGTCAAATAGAACTGTTTGATCATTTAAACTGTGTACTTATACAAACTGAAATGTATGAAATAGAACTGTTTTCACATCTAATTGTGTGTAAACAAAAACTTTTTATAGACAAATGACTAACTGTGTAAACAAGAAACTATTTACTTATGCTAAATTGAATTGTTTGAAATAGAACTGTTTCATCATGTAACTTTGATGTCGTATTAGATAGAAATAAGTGAAACCATTTAACTTTTTGGGAAAATTAAGCTCAAGCTGTTTTAAAAATGCTAATCATATATTTACTGTAAAACTGGGCTATTAGCCTAATTAGTAGAGTGTTTCCCAAGGGTCCGGGAGACCGGGTTAAAATCCCAGGTCGAGTCGTACCAAAGACTCAAAAAATTGTACTTGTTGCCACCTTGCTTAGCACTCAGCATTATAAGGTAAGGATCAAGGGTAAAGTGGAGCAATCCAGGGAAAGGAGTAGCGCCCTCCCCTACACCTCGGTGTAGTAGCTATTGAAAAGGAAGCCTTCGGGTCACCCTCGACTTAGGTCGCCAAATTTACTTTTTTACTTATATTTGATATATATGTATCAAATGGATTTGGCATTAAATAATCTACAACAGTTGATATGCTATTAAACCAAAGCAAACCAAACCTAAAGTTTAGTAGAAGCGACTTCCAACCTAGTGGACTGGGGCTGTAGTATACACTGACAATATCTCTGATATGTAAGAACTCCCACCCACCCAACATTAACGAGTGTCCTGTATATGAGATTAAAATATCTGATGGCTATTCTCCAGCCCTCGAGCTATTGGTAATAGGAACTACCCCTTCCTTGCCATTGTTTTAAGGTCCAAGCTGACCTGGAATGGTAGCGTCTGATACAGTTCAATCTATGGATCATGTAGAACTATTTGACATTTAAACTGTTTGCAAACAAATGACTTATGTTAAATCGAATTCTTAGAAATAGAACTATTTGATCATTTCACAGTGTGTAAACAAATGCCCGTGGTGTAATGGTTATCGTCGTGGGAAATGGACACGGCGACACGAGTTCAAACCTGGACGAGACTGACTGCATTTCACATAGCACTAATACCCTCGGGAAAGGTATGAATCCAATTATTCTCCCTCCAGCTATGGGTAAATTGTAGGACAGAATGTGTTCTTCAGCCTTGGTGAGGCAACTAGTCTAGGAGAAGGAAAACTCTGAACTGAAACCTGTTAAACTCCGCTAAAAAATTGACCTTGTGTCATATCCTACCCGAACGGAGGGGTTGGTAAATATGGTAAATAAATGATACATAGCAATGCTTGGACCCGTTTAACTATGTGCAAATAAATGAACTGTGTTGAATAGAATGATTAGTATTAAACCGTAATACGTGTAACTATTTCACTGTTTGAAAGCAAGATAAGTTCTTACTGTTACATTATACTTATAAACATTTAAATTTTCGTAAGCAAATGATTGATAAGAAAAAGAATAATTCATAAAAGACAGAAATATTTGAAACCACATAACGGTGTGCCAAATAAAATGAGCTGAGGTTCGTTTAAGATTTTATCAACCAAATATGTTTACAAATCCTATATATTTATTATATATGTACAAAAAGGATTTGGCATTAAATAACCTACAATGGTTGATATGCCATAAAACCCAACCCAACCAAATTCTATATATATATATATATAAAGAGGATTTGGCATTAAATAACCTACAATTGTTGATATGCCATAAAACCCAACCAAACCAAATCCTATATATTAAATATATATGTATAAAGAGGATTTGGCATTAAATAACCTACAATGGTTGATATGCCATAAAACCCAACCAAACCAAATCCTATATATTTAATATATATGTATAAAGAGGATTTGGCATTAAATAACCTACAATGGTTGATATGCCATAAAACCCAACCAAACCGAATCCTATATATTTAATATATATGTATAAAGAGGATTTGGCATTAAATCACCTACAGTGGTTGATATGCCATAAAACCCAACCAAATCAAATCTTTATATTTACTATATATATATAAAGAGGGTTTGGCATTAAATAACCTTCAATGCTCGATATACCATAAACCCCAACCAAACTAAACCCTATATTAATATATATGTATAAAGAGGATTTGGTATTAAATAACCAACAATGGTTGAGATAGCATAAAACCCAACCAAACCAAACCAGGAAAAGACTTGACCAAGAAGAAATTAATATAGAGCCAAACATATGCGACAATATCAAGATATATATCAACGTCCATCGCTCTCTCTCGCTCTCTCTCTCTCTCTCTCTCTCTCTCTCTGTATATATATATATATATGGGGGGTGTATTTAAGCATGCATATTCAACTATACGTTTAGACATGTCCAACATGTACATACGAACAAAGAAAGAAAGAAAGATAAATCTATCTATCTATCTATCTATCTCCCTGTATATTTATAGACGTTCGATTGAGAAGTACTCCCAAGGGAAATCATCTAAAGTTTCAATACCAACTATCCAGTCAGACTTAACGGAATTAGAACAATCTACCACCGTGGAATAAATAAAGGGTTCCATTAGAAGTTCTCTGTGGGCTTGCAAGTTCTACACGAAATACCCGAAGAAAGACGAAGGACTCACCAGCCAAAACATTGTGAGTATAAGAAAGAAGAAAAGATGTTATATCTTGACCTTCGACCCGGCCCAAAAATGCTATTCCAAGGTGATGCACCGGAAGGAAGTGACACATTCCAATGGCCAGTAATCGAAAGAGATCGCGTGGGCGGATTAAGGCTTATAATATGGGACAAGGTGAAGGTCCCACGGTGCCACTACAGTGATGCACCGGAAGAGAGTGACCTGTGAACTGCATGACAGTTATTTCCGCTTGATGACGATTAAACATTCGATTTTAAAGATCCAGTGGGCGATCGTGTGGGCGTTGAATTATTATATAATCGAGTTGAGTTGGGTGCCAAAGTAGTTGCCAGTAGAATTCCAGAGAGCTAGAGACCAGATGTGGTAGGGAAAGCCACACCCGACCGAGGGGGCTCTCGGAAACCCCCGATGGAGTGGACCCCAACATCAGGAGAACAAGAAAGACACAACGTGACGGTCATAACAGTGGGGTCAAAATATGAAGTTTATGTTCGGTCTCCAGCACCCTCTCACATGCAAACCCTTGAACAACCCTTTCGAAACCCTTGCAATAAAGAGAGAGGTAAATATAATTGTAAAGAAGTCTTCCTGCGTCATCCTTCTTGCGTCTTTATCGTTGTGTCGCCGTGAATTATTCTACATATATATGTGCATGTATGTAGATGTGAATCTGCATATGTGACTAGATAACAAAGAGTCGGAATAAAATAATATTTAGTCCATTTATCTTTTTATCGTAAAAAGGAGCATTTTACAGATATATGAAAAAAAAAACGATACAGGGAAAGAGAGAGAGACAGAGACAGAGAGATAGAAAAAAGAAAAATAAAGATAAAAAGCGAGAAACAAAGAGAGAGAGAGAAGTAGATAAAGAAAGAAAAAGATCAAATCTTTTGTTAATTTTGTGTCAAAATTAATATTACTTTTATTAAAAGCAAATACATCCTATGGATACAAAAGAAAGAAAGAAAGAGAGAAAGAAAGAAAATCCAGAGAGAGAGAGAGAGAAAGTCAGAGAGAGAAAGAGAGAGAGAGAGAAGAAAGAAAAGCAGAACGATAAAGTTTATGCTTATCTGAATCTAAGAAACATTCACAGAAAAGAAAGAAAGAAAGAAAGAAAGAAAGAAAGAAAGAAAGAAAAGTGTGCAGCATTGAGAGAGAAAAGAAAAGAAAAGGAAAAAGGAAATAAGAGAGAGAAATAGAAGGAGAGAAATAGAGAAAAAGAAAAAAAATAATGAAAAAAAGAAAGAGAAAGTTTATTCTGATTTGCATGTTATAAATATACACGGAACAAAAAGAAAGAAAGGTGACAGAGAGAGAAAGAAAAAGAAGGAAAGTGCCCGGTAGAAAGAAAAAGATTTTGCTTGTTTGTGTCTAATAACTTTAAAGAGAAAAGAAAGAAAGAACGAACGAACGAACGAAAGAAAGAAAGAAAGAGATAACGGCAGCCAATTTGGAAGAAGGAAAACTGATTTCATATTAGCTATACTCCGTTTAAAGATTGACCTTGTGTGTCGTCTTGCCTTATATACATATGCTCTATCATCGATACTGAGCACTATTTATATAAGAGCATAACAAACTACATAATATATATATATATATATATATATATATATATATATCATAACTTATTTCCAACTGAAATAGCGTTAACGACAAAGTGTCCACATATTGTCATTTGGTCCGTTAAAACAAAAGTTTTCGTTAATGAGTAAACGGTTTCCTTTGAAGAAAATTTCGACTGGAAAATATGAGGATCTGCGAGAACAATGTGTCAGAAATGGCTGGATAACAAATGTATTGAATAATTTTGTGATTTACTGCAAAACCCAGGGCGGCCAAAATGATCAGAACGATTGAAAAAATGAACGCTTGACTTGTTAACAATCTCTGCAATAGCTCCAGTACTTAGATTATCCTTCATTCGAAGCCAAATAATTTCTGTATTTTCTGTAATATTTGTATTCAATGTAGCCGCTTTCAGCCTCAATCACCGCCTCGATACGGATCCCGAAACGGGAGCATACCGTTTCCACAAGCGCCGGCGGGAGCTCGGCGAATACTCGGTGGATGGCGGCGATCAGGCTGGCTTTGGTGTTGTGGGAGGTCATGTTGGTGATGGTCTCGACGTATGACCAAACGAAGTAGTTCAGCGGGTTCAGGTCGGGGGATGAGAGGGACCTGACGGACTTGATTAGCCTGAGCTTCTTTGTCTTTTTAGTCAAGATTTGGCTTGTCTGGCGTCTGTTGGACCTACACTTCAAGTCATCCTTCACACATGCATTCACAGTTATGTGTGAGTCGCCTAAATCTCTGGCAATCTGCCGAATAGGCCGCTGGGGAGTTTCATCAATGATTGCCTGGAGCTTTTCGATGAACTCCTTGGTCCGGGTCTTCCTGGCGGTGCCCTTCCGCTCCACCACCTCCAAAGGGTCGTCCTATGCGTTGAGCTGTGCCCTCAGGCGTTGAACCGTCTGGATTTACATTTTGAGGGTGCTGGCAATGGTCCTGTTGTCATAACTTGGATCGGTAGAGAGCATGGGTTGTACAGCGGTGCATCTCCGATCTCGCTCGTTGAAGAGTGTGTCACTTTCAGACATGATAGAAGGCTCCTATTGCTCTTGGGATTTGTACACAACCGGCCAACTAGTAGATGGTCTGCAACAAAAAAAGAAAACCGGTTTTCATTAAACGGAAATGGAATCATGTCGTCTTTTCTAGGGCGACAATTTTATTGTTCCACTGTATATATATATATATATATATATATATATATATATATACATATTAAAGATTGCTGCTGGTCTAACGAGCGTAAAGGGAATAATTGAAAATGAATAGGCCCAAAAATGATTTAAAATTTGGTATTTAAGTTTCCATTCTTTCATATACTCTACACATGACTTTTATATTTTCAAGTGGATATTCAAATGAGTTAGTAAAATTCTGGCCGTTCTTTTTATATTAAATATTGTTTTCATAGGTTGTTTACGTTTTGTTTGATTAAAAATTTTGTATGAATGAATATCCCGTTCGAGTTAATTGTCCGTGAAGATATCTGGTCTATGTAAATGCTTGTTTTTTGTACGAATATAAAAGTATGTGTTCATCATGTGCGCATGCGCATTTATACATATATGTCCACTCCTGTGTCTGCACTCGGAAATGTAGTTGGTGGATTATTGTTGTTGTTCTTTTTTCTTCCCTTTTACTTCTAGTCTATATATATATATATATATATGGGGGGGGGTCCGCAGACAGAATGTTTCGTTGTATCACAACTCTTCAATGTGGCTAGATCTGCGAAATGCTTCAAGCCGAGATCAAAACCCGGCTGATTTTACGTCACTCGGATATCTTACCCCAGAACATCGTCTTAGCGTAAGCAAAGGAATTTTCACGTATATCTTTTTACATATACGTTATCGACTATATATATATATATATATATAAACTTAAAGGAATAAAAATCTTACAATTTTACTTTTGTTACATGATTTATAATTTCATACGTGTTCTATAAAATTGCATACCTTTGGTAAGAGTGTGTACACCATTCTCTCCCTAGCAATGGGTTGAATAGTAGTATACGGTTATTTTATAAGGATGGCTTTGATTTTAGATAACCCGCGAAGATTTATATGCCATTAGAAAATGAACCTATAAAAAAGACAAGAAAATCTTTCGATGAAACTTTATTTGGAAAAAATAGACAATAGAATGAAATATATACACCTAACATTCCTCGCATGTGTGTACATTTGTGTGTCTGTATACATAATATTCAAAAAAGAAAGAAAGAAAGAAAGAACGGAAGGGGAGATCTGTGCTGTTTTTGTAGTAATCTTAAAAGAAAGAATAAATCAAAGAAAGAAAGAAAGAAAGAATGAAAGAATAAATTATGTGATTTGTAGCTTGCCACATCGAAAGAGAAAAGAAAAGAAAGCAGACAAGTTGTGAAGTAAGCTATTGTAACACAAACTGACTAGAGAAGTAAAAAAAGATAGAAATAAATAAATAAATACTGGAAGGTGAGATCTCTGACGTTTATCGCTGTAATCGCTAACGAAAGAAAAAAATAAAGTGAAAAAGAAAGAACGAAATAAAAGAAAGAAATGAAAAAAGAAAAAAGAGCGGAAGGTTATACCTTTGGAGTCTTTTTTTATGATCTTTAAAGAAAGCAAAAATGAAAATAAGAAAGAAAGAAAGAAAGAAAGAAAGAAAGACATGCAATCAAAAGAAAGAAAGAAAGAAAGAAAGAAAGAAAGAAAGAAAGAAATGCAATTAAAATAAATAAATAAATAAATGCAATTAAAAGAAAGAAAGAAAGTAAGAAAGAAAGAAAGAAAGAATCATGTGATTTGTAGCTTACCACATCGAAAGAGAAAGGAAAAGAAAGCAGACAAGTAGTCAAGAAAGCAGGCTGACGTCACAACGGAACGGTTTCTTCAGTTTTTGAGTTCGTCTGCTAAGCTATTTATCTTTTGAATTTATTCTATACATAGCAACAAGGAAGAGAGAGAAAGAGAGAAAGTGAGAGAGTTTCCATCTTTTAAGATTATATAAAATTCCACTGTCATTATTGACGGGTGTGTACTAGTTGTAAAACAAATCACCGGACGGAGCAAAAGCGCAAATAAGAAGAAGGAGAAAAGGAAGAAAATAATTTTCCTGGAAAATGTTATAATCAGTATAGGATTCTATAAATTGGTTCTTAAAGAAGGCTAAAGTGAAGTACCCATTACCTTCCGCTAATATCAAATTGCTGCGCTTAACAATTAATGAATAAAGCAAAGACAACATTTTAAATTTCAAGACAGGATAAGGATGCTGAACTGCTTGGTTGGTTGGTTGGTTGGTTGATTTTTATGGTATATCAACCTTTGTAGGTTATTTAATGTCAAATATAACTCCGATGGAGGATCAAGTTCGAAATCATAAGTGACGTTCTTCTTTGGGCCCTTACACATGGCTGTGCCAGTGTAGACACACCAGCAAGAACTTATCAACATCAGATCTGTGAGGACATGGGATGTAGTTTGGAAAACCTTCTGATTGATTGATAGAGAGAGAGTGGAGGGAGAGGAACAGAGACAGAGTCAGAAAAATCTCTGTTAGCAGCGTGACTTGATGATGATGATGATGATATAGATAGATAGATGGTTGGTTGGTTGGTTGGATTTTATGACATACGAACCTTTGTAGGTTATTTAATGCCGAATCCATTTTTATACAAATAATCGGTGCTATTTCAAACAATTCAATTAAGCATGAGTAAACAGTTTGTCAAAAACAGTTCGATTTCTCGCTATTCAGTTTAGTCAAACGGTGCTAATTCAACCAATTCAGTTTTGTATAAGTATAGTTATTGTTTACACTCAGTTAAATATCAAAACAGTTCTATTTCAAACAATTCAGTTTCGCATAAGTACGCAGTTTAAATATCAAAATAATTCTATTTCAAGTAATTCAGTTTAGCATAAGTACCCAGTTTATTAGGTGTCTAAATTTCTGAGACGAAGCTTGGTGATTTTTATCATCAAGGGTTTTCGGACTATTGTCTTCATCTTTATTATTATTTCCACAACGTTTCAGCCGATATGTCCTCCTGCCTTCTTCAGGTGTTTGTCGAACTCGGGAACCTTCACGGAACTTCGAACTACGCACCCAGTTTAGTTCTAATTGACCCATAGAACCATGCCGGATGCTCCTACTCCGGGCCAGAGTGGACCCGGGAGTGATGGCAATGAAAGAGTATTCCACATTTCCCAAAGCTCCAGCATTACTGAAACCTCGCTATCAGATTGTTTAGTGCTATAACTAGAACACACTTTGGTGGGGTCTTACCCATTACCAGAGAAGCAGTCGGTGTATTCAGCAACCCCAAGATAGATAGATAGATAGATAGATACTATTTACCAACCTCTCCGCTCGGCCAGGATACGACACATGGTCAATTTTTAAGCGGAGTTTAACAGGTTTGAATTCAGAGTTTTCCTTCTCCTAGACTAGTTGCCTAACCAAGGCTGAAGAACCTAGTCTGTCCTACTATTTACCCATAGCTGGAGGGAGAATAATTGGATTCATACTTTTCCCAAGGGTATTAGTGCGATGTGAAATGCAATCAATCTCGTCCAGGATTTGAACTCGTGTCGCCGTGTTCATTTCCTACGACGATAACGACTACACCACGGATAGATAGATATGATTTATTAACGAATGGCTTCAAGTATTGCAATTTAATATTGGTACAGAGTTTAATATTTCCCGTATTACTATTTATCGTAGTTAATTAGTGAAATAGACAGAATTAAATCCTTTTAAGTATGGCTATCAAATACTAATAATTCAATTTAATATCAATCATACGTTTTCAAGTATAATAAATGATAGAATAATTCTATCTGACCCATAGATGGGACTTTAACAGTAACGACCAAACCAGGTAAGCGTGGAACTGGAAGTAATGGCAATATTAAAAAGCCAAGACTTCTCTACTATTTATTTTTGTATGAATGGAGAATAGTTCGATTCTTGCCTTTCTTAAGAGTATCAACGCTATTTGAAAATGCAAATAGCTTAGCCCTGGATTTGAACACGGGTCACCGTGTCCATTTCCTACGACGATAACCATTTTGATTTAGCAAGTAAGAATGAACTCATAAAAGACGTTGTTCAATGGACTACTATGCATGAACACATTAGTGCTGGTCGGCTAGCAAAGATTACATATATCAGTTCTATGCAAACACCGGATTCTGTCTTAGGAACCTGCCAGGAGTGATGAATGATAGCGACAAACAGAAAGTGTCGAGGGACTCTGCACTATGAGCCAGACTTGATGTTGATTTTGAAATTTTGAAAAAATACAAAATTTCGCTATTTCTTTCTTTTTTTTTTTTTTAAGAAATTTAGATTTTTTAACTATTTTTTAAAGTGGAGCATTGCAATGACAAAAAAAAAAAAAAAGAAGAACGCTAAGTTATTTCCTAAGGTAGCACACTGAACAATCATCAGACAGCTTTGATCTTAAATTGAATTAAACTGTTTTATATTTCTTTAGAGGTGGTTATTGGCCTAGGGGTTAGAGTGTTCGCCAATGGCCCGGGAGACCTGGGTTCAATCCCAGGTCGAGTCATACCAAAGACTCAAAAAATGGTACTTGATGCCTCCTTGCTTAACACTCAGCATTATAAGGTACGGATCAAGGGTAAAGTAGAGCAATCCAGGGAAGGAGTAGCGCCCTCCCCTACACATTGGTGTAGTAGCTATCGAAAAGGGATCCTTCGGGTTACCCCTATGGTCGCCAACTTTACTTATATTGATATTTACGTGATGTCATCAAATGAAAACTACATATTTCAAGATAGCTTCTTTCTTTAATAGCGTATCAACCTTTATGACTTATTTAAAGCTGAAGCTATACATGGAGAAGAACAGTAGTGATACTATTTAATTAATAGATAGATAGATAAGTTTGGATTAGTTTCTTTGTTTAATGACATATCAACCTTTATAGGTTAATTAATGCCAAACAACCCTTTGAGAAGAAGGGCAGTAATCCTATTTACCAACCCCTCCGCTCGGGCAGGATATGACACAAGGTCAATTTTTAAGCGGAGTTTAACAGGTTTGAATTCAGAGTTTTCCTTCTCCTAGACTAGTTGCCTCACCAAGGCTGAAGAACCCAGTCTCTCCTACTATTTTACCCATAGCTAGAGGGAGAATAATTGGATTCATACTTTCCCAAGGGTATTAGTGCTATGTGAAATGCATCAGTCTCGTCCAAGATGGGCTGTAATACTATTCAAACTTTGGCTTGGAAGAAGTTATAAAGAGTTCCATAATTTTCCCAAGGATATTTGTCCAAAAGTAAGCCTTAGTGGTGAGAGTCCAAATTCGCAGTCCAGCATTGTAGCCATTACGCCACAGGGATACCTTAATCAATTTGGGGATAAGAAGAGCCATTTAAAGCTGAAATAGATTTAATTTCATTTACCAAATTAAGATGAGACTAAACATGAATATGAATTCTCTTATGGTTTTGTGTCTGGTTAATTCAATTTCTTTTTTCATAACGAATTTTTTTCATTATATTTATTTCACCTATTTAGGTTGGCTTATCAGGTTTAATAGCATGTCAACCTTTAATGGTTTTTTAATGACAGATTATATATATATATATATATATATATATATATATATATATATATATATATATATATATATATTCCTAAACAAATTATTTGTAGGTAAATTTATTTTTAGAGCTCATTCGTTAGCACAGTTAAATGACTCCAAGTTTTGCTATCTAACACTAATAATTCAATTAAGTACAAATCATTTGTTTGCACACAATTAAATGTTTTCAACAATTGCTATCAAACACTGATAATTCTATTCAATATTAATCATTTGTTTGCACATAGTTAAATGGTTTCGAGCATTGCAATTATAGTAATACTTTTGTTCAATATTAACCATTTGTTTGCACGCAGTTAAGTTGTTTTGCTATCTAACACTTATAATTCTATTCAATGTTAATCATTTGTTTACACACAGTTAAATGCTTTTAAATATTCTTTTCAAACACTAATAATTCTATTTCATATAGATCATTTGTTTGCAAACAGTTAAATGGTTTCAAGTAGAGTGAATGATTAAGCAACTCTATTCAACCCATACTTGTGATCCTAACACCGGGTGAAAGTGGATCTGGGATTTACGGTAATGAATAAGTACTCCACATTCTCAAAAGATCAAGAACTGGAGTCTCACCATCAGGTCTGAACACTCTCTGGGTGAAGGGATCTTAACCCTCTGCAGATATCCTGTCAGCGTATTCTAAAGTCCCAGCTGACAGGTGGTCTATGAATCTGATATTTTTCACACATTTTTCATTAAAGTGGGTGCATTGCAATAAAAAGAGGAACGCCAAACTCTTTCGTCAAATGGTGCATTATTGAATAATCAGGTGGTTTGGGCGATTTTGGTCTCAAACCTGGTATAACCCAGTCGTTTGCATTTGTGTAGAGGGTAAGACCACCCGTCCAACGAATGTCACGGATATGACACTAAACAATCTGATGCTGACGCTCCAGTAATGCTGGAGCTTTGGGGAATGCGGAGTATACCTTCATGGCCATCGCTTCCAGATCCACTATGACTCGGAGTGGTAGCACCTAACAGGGTCTTATCTATGGGTCAAATAGAACTGTTTGAACTGAGTGCAAACAAATGATTTATGCTAAATTGAATTGTTAGAAATAGAATTGTTTGATCATTTGTGTGTAAAAAAATGACTGAATTGTTATTGATACATTGCTGTACTTAGGACCATTTAATTTTGCTGACTCATGCTAAATTGAATTGTTAGAAATAGAACAGTTCTATCATTTAACCGTGTAAACTTGCCGAGTCGGCTGGAGCTGTAGAATACTCAGAATTCTTCCCTGCAGAGGGGTAAGACCCCACCCCACCCCAATCTGATGGTGAGGTTCCAGTGATGCTAGAGCTTTGGGGAATGTCATGCACCCCTTCATTGCCATTGGTCCCAGGTCCACTCTGACTCGGAATCGTAGCATCTGATAAGGGTCCTATCTATGGGTTAAATAGAACTAACTGCATACTTATGCTAAACTGAATTGTTTGAATTACAACTGTTTGACTAAACTGAATAGCTTGAAATGGAACTGTTTTTGACAATTAAACTGTACTTTCATTTAAACAGCGTACTTATGTACTAATTGTTTGAAATGGAACTGTTTTTGACATTAAAACTGTATTTACAGTAAAATTGATAAACAAGGTAATCCAAAAAGAAGAATTTAATGTTAAAAAAGTCAACGTTATAACGTTTTGGTTTTTATGAACCATTATCAGGTTTTTTTTATTGCATATCAACCTTTGAAGGTAATTTAACGTCAAATCCATTTTTATATAAATAATCAGTTCTATTTCAAACAATTCAGTTTACTATGAGTACAGTTTAATTGTCAAAAATATTTCTATTTCAAACTATTCAGTTTTGACAAATGATTCTAATTCAAACAATTTAGTTTAGCTTGAGTACAGTTTAAATATCAAAACAGTTCTATTTCAAGTAATTCTGTTTAGCTTAACTGTGCAGTTTCGTTCTATTTGACACATAGATAGGACTTTATCAGGTGCTACCACTCCGGGACAGATTGAACCTGGGGGCGATGGCGATGAAGAGGTACTCCGCATTCCCCAAAGCTCCAGCATTACTGGAAGCTCACCATCAGATTGTTTAGTATCAAAGCAGGACGCTCGTTGGGGGGGGGTCTTACCCCTCTTTAGAGAAGCAGATGGTGTATTCTACAGCCTCAGCCGACTGGGCAAACTCGTTGGGGGAGTTTTACCCCTCCGCAGAGAAACAGTCGGTGTATTCTACAGCCCCTCCCCCACTAGCCGACTGGACAACGATCATCAGGACTAGAAAAGATGCTATCTAGTGATGTTAAATCACTGTGTGTGTGCTTGAATTTACGTGTGGATGTTTGGTGTCTTTTGTTTAATGGCAAATCATCTCTTTTTAGGTTATTTAATGCCGAAGCCATCCTTCTAGAAGAACAATAGTGGTACTATTTAACCCATAGATGGGAGGATAAGGGGGTTCATACCTTTCCCAAGGGTACTTGTCCGAAAGTGAACATAATAGCGCGACTGGAGTTCGAACTCACTTACTACGATTCTGCAGTCCATCGCTTTTAACCATTACACCACGAGGACACCCCCATGTGTGGATATGTGTGTGTGTGTGTGTGTGTGTGTGTGTGTGTGTGTGTGTGTGTGCATATTTTGTATTTGTGGTTGGATGCCCTCGAGCCCATGTGTATGTTTAATTTTGTGTGTGTCTGTGTGCATCAGTGTATTTGTAATTGCGTGTGAGTATTTATAGCTTACGTGCGCGTGTTTGTTTGTTTGTGTGTGTGTGTGTGTGTGTGTGTGTGTGTGTGTGTGTGTGTGTGTTAGCATGTGTGAGTAAATAAAAACGAATTTTATCTATGTATGTATACACGGATATATATTTCTATTTTTGCTTGCGTGTGCATTCGCAATTTTGTGTGTGTTTGCCTTTCTGTGTGTGTACGTGCGTATACACATATCTGCATTTCTGTGTGATTATGTGCCTGTTTGTGCAGGCGCGTGGGTGTGTGTACACATGTGTTTGCATCTGTAAATGCATAAGAATGTGTGTTTGTATTTGTGTGTATCTGCAAGTGTGTGTATGTAGCGTACATGTGTGTGTGTGTGTGTCTTTGTATGTGTGTGCTTGTGTCTGCTACTCTGTTTGTCTGCCTGTCTATCCGCTTCTCTCTCTCTCTCTCTCTCTCTCTCTCTCTCTCTCTCTCTCTCTCTCTTCTCTTCTCTTTCTCATTTTCTGTGAGTGTGTGTGTGTGTCTGTCTGTCATTTTCGCGGTGTGTACTTGCGTGCGAGCTGCAAACTAGATTTACTCTACAAGCGTTACTTTTTCCATTTCCATGTTCTTTTTCCTTTTGCTGTATTTGTTGGTGGGGTGTTTGTTTTTTGTTTGTTTGTTTGTTTGTTTTTTCTCTTTCGTTCCCATAATGCAAAATGGCTGACCATTAAAGCCTCGTTATCTCATCATAAAGATGAATGTCGAACGGCGATGCATCATTTTAATCGCCAATAAAAGAACGGCTTCATCAGTCAACTTCCGTCGGCGCATGCGTGCGTGCCTGCCTGCTTTCTTTCAAGCACTTCTTTTTGCTTTTGTTTCGCTTTCTTTTTCAAATCATGGCGACTGCTTTTTCAACAAGGTAACAACGAGCCACCGTGTGGACGACGGTGATGTCAAGGGGAGATAAAAAGGGTCAAGAAAAATACTGAAATAGAATTTTCTGTGGCGGAAAGAAAGAAAAGATGGCACTGCTAAATGAGTAGATACGCTAGTTATATTTCTTTCCATTTTTTTATTCTGGATTTTGATAGACATCTAAAACAAAACTAAGTGATTCTCTTGTCATGTCTGCTAGCTGATAGAAATCTTAACTCGTTTAAAATCAATAGCGTTGTTTTTAAAGGTTTTTTGCTCAGTATTTTTCAGATTTATAGTCACATTTCCCGTGTATTTATTATCTGGTTACATTTCAATGTTTCTATGTGGGTTTCTGTTTGTTTGTTTTTTTTAATGTTGCTGCTTTTTGATTTTCACTGAAGCAGACGATAAAATAGGGCACAGGGAAAGAAAAATTGACTGAACGATGAAGAAAGAAAAAAAATGAACTAAGAAAGACTGGAAAAAAACAAAAAGGAGAAAGAAAGAAAAAAGAGTAAAATGAATTTCAAAAAATAAAAACAACTTGAGATGGGATAAAAATCAGGAAAAGATGGTGAAAGATGAAAAGAGGAAGTGGAGAAAAATTCTCGGGCGAGCCAAAAGTATTTCAATATTCTGATTGGTTGGTTGGCTGGTTGGTTGAATGTGGTTATTTTTACGGCATATAAACCCTTGTCGTTTATTTGATGCCAAATCCTGTTAATACATATAAATAAATATATATAATTTGTAAACGAATAGTTTTTAAGTAACAAGTCTTGAACGATCCCGACATAATTTGTTTGCACAGAGTAAAATGGTTTCAAGTATTGCTATCTCACACTGTTTGGAGGTGCCCGTGGTGTAATGGTTATCATCGTAGGAAATAGACACGGCGACACGAGTTCAAATCCTGGACGAGGCTGATTGCATTTCACATAGCACTAATACCCTTGGGAAAGGTATGAATCCAATTATTCTCCCTCCAGCTATGGGTAAATAGTAGGACAGACTAGGTTCTTCAGCCTTGGTGAGGCAACTAGTCTAGGAGAAGGAATACTCTGAATTGAAACCTGTTAAACTCCGCTTAAAAATTTGACCTTGTCTCATATCCTGCCCGAGCGGAGGGGTTGGGTAAATAGGATCTCACACTGTTACTTTGATTTGCATACAATTAGATAATTCGAAGTATTGTGACCACTAATATTTTTATTTGCACACAGTTCACTAGTTTTAAGTATTGCTATCTAACACCAATAATTCTATTTGCATACTGTTAAATAGTTCCAAGTATTGCTATTTAACATTGTTCGATTTGCACACAGATAATTTGAAGTATTGCAAACACTAATAATTCTATTTGCTCACAGTTAAATCATTTTAAGTATTGCTATCTAACGCTAATAGTTCTATTTGCACTCATTTAAATGGCGAAAAGCATTGCTATCCAAAAACGAATTATCATTTGCGTTGAATAGCCATACTTGAAACCCTTTAACTGTATGCAAAAATGCTGTTATTGGTATTACATGGTAATACATGGAGGCAGTTGACTGCGTGTAAATGAATGAATTGTACTGAATAGGATTATTTGCATTAAATAGCAATAAACTTAACAACTTCACTGTGTGCTAACTAATCATTAATATTTGATAGAATTTTTGTGTTAGATATCAATACTAGAACCAACTGTATGCAAACAATAACATGTAAGTTGGCAACCTTAGTCGATGGTGACCCGAAGGATCCCTTTTCAATAGCTACTACACCGAGGTGTAAGGGAGGGCGCTTCTCCTTTTCTTGGATTGCTCCACTTTGCCCTTGATGTTTACCTTATAATGCTGAGTGTTAAGCAAGGCTCATCAAGTTCCATTTTTTAAGTCTTCGGTATGGCTCGACCTGGGATTGAACCCCGGTCTCCCGGACCATTGGTGAACACTGTTGAACCATTTAAATCTACCCATTCAAAATACTGATGTTGAATTGAATTATTTGGGATATATATAAATACTTTAAACCATCTTACTGTGCGCAAACAATTGTGCTCTAACTCGTTTAAAAATGCTATCCGCAAACTATTCATTTACAATTATATTTAATTTATATGAATGAATATAATTCGGCATTAAATAACCTATAATAGTTGATATACCATAAAACCCAACCAACCAACAAACCACGAAGATTTACTGACATTTTATAGATGCCAATAATTGAGAACGGGGCCGTATATCACGTGATCGAAACAGTTTATGTCGTTAGTGGGACCTGTTCTGGTTGGTAGTATCATGATAGTTGGTGCGCAGACATGTTTTGCATAGCTTCACTCCATGTGTGATTAGAAGATGAATTGGGAATTTATGAGTTCGAACAGAGATGCCGCGGAAGGGACCAAAAAATTGTGGGAAACGTGAAGGTTCAGTTGATCACAGTTAAGTAACCAGATGGTTCAAGATTTTTACTTAGGTTGCAAGAACCTCACCGCTCACGCAAGTTCAGGTAAATGGAGGTAATTCCGGTGAGTTGCAACCAGAGAGTATCAGGTGGGCTTGGAAAATCACAGTCGAGTGTGGTTTGTCACATTTTCGAACTCGAGGGCAAAAGATTTCGGAGCTACCGAATCGTGCCTCACGATTTTGCTACCAAAATATTGCAAAACTTTTGACTCACCCTATTATTATTGTAGCTCTATATCAGAACAAACACACACATACATACGCACACATACATAAACACACATATGTACACAAAGAGTATCAGACGAGCCCGTAATCTTCATAGTCCAGTTTAGTTGGTCTTCTTCACGCCCTTCGTAGTTGACGAACTATACCTCACATACTATCAAAATATTGCAAATGTTTTGACTCACCTTAGTATACAAGAAACATGCCGAAAAACATAAGAAAAATTAATTGATGGAAACAGAAAGAAAAGGTAAGGAAAAAAGCGATGAAAAGCAAAGTGAGGGAACAAAAAAGGAAAAAAAGAGGGTGATAACATATATATATATATATATATATAAGTTTCCAGACTTCTTTTGTGCAGGCTTTCAAAATTGTTGTAGACTCTTGAAATTCACTATGTTATTGCTATACATCTTATGAGATGAGTGACCAATTTTTATGATTTCAGCTTCAAATGAACAGCTACTGCAGCAATTGGAATACAGCCAATTAAAGTCTGATTGTCACAGCTAGTGAATTTCAAAAATGCAATCTGGACGTGAGGACACTTTAGAAGAATGATATGCAATAAAATTCTGTTTTAAACTTGGAAGAAATGCCAGAGAAACGTATGGAATGCTTCAGACTGCTTTTCGACCATCTTGCATGAATCGAGCATCAGTTTTTGAGTGGCATAAGAGACTCAAGGAAGGCAGGAAGTCTGTGAGAGATGATGAGAGGAGTGGGTGGAGTAAAGAAGTCAGAACACAATAGTTGATTGGCCAAGTGAAGAATTTCATGGATAAGGACCGTCGTGTGTCTATAGATACAACAAGTGCACAATTTGATGTCAGTGTAGGAACAGTACACACAATTATTCGCGAGGAACTGAAGATGCGGAAGATTTGTGAGAAGTTTGTCCCAAGAGTACTCAGAGAAGAACAGAAAGAAAGACGTTGTCATGACAGCAGGGAGATGGTCGAGCTGATTAATTTAGATCCTGCTGTTCTTGATGCTCTGGTAACCTCCGATGAAAGCTGGATCTACTGCTATGACACAGAGACCAAGAGACAGAGTTCCCAGGGGAAGCACGCTGTTTCTCTCAGACCCAAGCAGGCCAGACAGGGCAAATCCACCCACTAACTTTTGATGATCCCTTTTTTGACAGCACTCGCATGATCTACATTCACTGGATTCCCACTGGACAGACAGTCAACAAGGAATACTATGTTGAGGTTTTAAGGGAGTTCAGGAAGGGATTCCGTCGGAAGAAGCCAGCACTCTTCAAATCGGGTCAGTGGCATTTCCACCAGGACAATGCACTAGTCAACAACTCCATCCTTGTCTCGGATTATTTGACCAAGATGGACATCAAGGCAGTTTCTCAGCCTCCCTATAGTCCAGACCTTGCTCCCTGTGACTTTTGGTTATTCCCTAAACTCAAGGAAAAACTTAGAGGTTGTCGTTATGAGACAATTGAAGAGATGAAAGAGGCTGTGACGAAGGTCATCGACACGCTCACATAAGAGGACTTTCATGTGGCCTTCCAGAAGTTGTTGGAACGGTACAACAAGTGCATTGCAGCCGGAGGAGATTACTTCGATGGGACTAGAGTTTCAATAAAAGTGCCTATACGAAAAACAGTCTGAAAACCTACTGAAGGCACCTCGTATATATATATATATATATATATGAACACATGATTCCTAAGTAAATAGTTTGCATGTAATATTTTTAAACGAACCGGAATTTATTTGTTTGTACACAGTTAAAAAGGTTTACAGAATTGCGATCTCACACTCATCGATCTATTTCCACACAGTCCATTGGCCTTATGAGTTCAGCAATGGTCTATGAGACCAGGATTCAGTCCCAGGTCGAGTTATACCAAAGACTCAAATTTTATCAATCTAATTTTAAACCAATCATTTGTTTGTACACTGTAATGAGGTTTCAAATATTGTTATATATTGTTTGCACACAGTTAAATGGTTTCAAGTATTGTAAATGATTAAATAGTTTTATTCGACCCCTAGATGGGACCCTAGTAGACATTGCTGTTCCGGATTAGGGTGAACCTGGGACTGATTCCAACAATGGGATAATCCACAGTCCCCAAAGTTTATGCATCAAATTGTTGCGCTATCCAGGACATTCATTAGGGGGATTCCGCCCCTATGCAAAGTTGCATACGGACACCCCCACCCACAGCCGAATGAGCTGATGATGATAGGGAAGAGAGATGAAAGAAAAGAGGAGGTTGAAGAATATAACTAATAGAATGAAGAGAAGAAAAAAACGAATAAAAGTAAAGGAAAAAATGGAAGAAATTAAATAAAGAGGATGAGAAAATGGAAGAAGAAAATAAATTATGAAACGAAGAGAAAATAAGAAGATTAAGAAAGAAAGAAAATGCGAAAAAAGTGAAAAAGAAGATATGAAAAAAAAAAGAAAATACGAAAAAAAAAGAGAAGCGGAAATTAAAAATCGTATAAATCTGTCCCGAGAGTAACCAAACAACACCCGGTTTCCTTCGAGACTGGTTTCCTCACTGAGCTTATTAAAGCAAAAGAGCCCAAACTGTCCTACTATTTTTCCTTAGCTGGAGAAAAAAATTGATTGATTTTAACGGCATATCAATTCATCTTGTATTATCTTATTCTTAGACGTTAGAGAATCACATTCTTTTTTCTTTAATTGTTTCCTAGAAGTTTGTATTTGGTACACGGTCCACTATTCCAAATAATTGTTAAACAGATCTATTTGAGCCATTGATAGGATCCTAACAGGTACGAATGACTATGCAACTCAGCCTTACATCTGTGCGATAATATAGACCAACTCTATGTATAAAGATAAGAAGGAGGAAGAGGACTCGCCATCATTGAAGCAACAATTCAAAGACTGGAAGAATACATAAGCAAAAATAAATAAAGGCTAATACCAGCAGCCAATAAAAGCAATGTAAACTTCAGGACAAACAGTAAAACAAAAAAGTCTCGAAAACAAATATGAGAAGAAAAACAACTTGAAATAAGAATTTGACGAGATTGCAAACAAGATGAAGAGGACATGGCTAAGAAAAGGAAACCTCAACAGAGAAACTGAATCTCTTTCAATAATAGGATTAAATAATGATACAAGAACGAATTACCTCCAGGTAAAAATTGATAATACGCGGCAAAATATCAAGTGTTGAGTATATGAAGACAATGATAAGATAGCATAAAAAGCGGATCCAGAAGAAAAGGAGTATAAGACTAGATATGACTGGTTAGGAAAGATAATACACTGGGAATTGTGCAAGAGATTAGAATTTAACCATACTGCCAAATGGTAGATGCACAAACCAGAATCCATTCCAGAGAATGAGACAGAATTTTTCAGGATTTTGAGATACAAACGGATCACCTAATCCCACCCAGACGACTAGACCGAGTGTTAATAAACAAGTTAGTTGGTTGGTTGGTTGGGTTTTATGGCGTATCAACCTTTGGAGGTCATTCAACGCCAAATTCTGTCTATATATACATACATATTCAACCAAAGATTTCAAAACGAATATTAAGGTAGGTAGAATTTTCTATTTGCAGGATTTTATTTGTTTGCACAAGATTAACCAGTTTTAAGTTGTCATATTTTTTGGTACAACTCCGTCTCTCTCTAGAAGGATAGAATGTCATCTATTTTGACGTTCTCGAACAGATCGGTTAAGTTATTTACTTTGAAAAATCGCTTTCTGATAACAGCGAAAGTTCTGCATTCTATTAATAAACAAGAAAAAAAACTTGTTGTCTGGTGGATTTTGCTGTTCAAGTCGATCACCGAGCGAAAAAGAAAGAAAAACGAAAATTTAAGCAAGTACTTACATCTTGCCAGAGAACAGAAAAAGCTTTGGATTCAATCATAGTTGGGGTTCTTGGCACTGTCCCAACGAACATTGAAAAGATTCTCAATCATTTGGAGATTAGAGGAAGAATTGAAGCCATACAGAAAAGAGAACTACGAAAATTGGATCGTATTATTAAAAGAGTCCTGTAGACGTAAGGTAACTTGCTGTCACTTAGACTCCAGTGAAAAATCATTAGTTATAACTGGAGGAAAAACACTTGAATAATAAATAATACGGATGATAATAATAATTATAACAATTCAACGAAAAAAGAGAATTTGCAAAATTGTTGACTCTGCTGTCCCAGCTGAGCACAGAGTAAAATTGAAAGAAAGTGAAAAGAAGGACAAATACCTTGACCGTAGTAGGGAATTGAAAAAACTAAGGAAGATGAAAGTGACGTTTATACCAATTGTAATCGGAATTAATAAAGTGACTAATAGACTAAAGGATTAATAAAGGGACTGGAGGGCATGGAAATAACAGGATGAGTGGAGACCATACAAGCTACTAAACTATTGAGATCCATTTGAATACTAAGAAGAGTCCTGGAGATTTGCTTTCACTCAAACTCCTGTGAAAGACCATCAGCTAAAACTGATGTTAAAAACTCTCAAGGAGTAAATAATTCGACCATACAAACAAATGGTGTATGCACAACCCGGCGCCTGTCCTAGAAAATGACTCACATAAACTCCCATGACACTTTAACAAACAAACGGATCACCTAATCCCGGCCAGAAGACCAGACCTCATAATAATCAACACAAGAAAGAGAATCTGCAAAATTGTTGACTTTGCTGTCCCGGCGGACCACAGAATAAATCTGAAGGAAAGTGAAAAGAAGGATAAGTACCTCGACCTTGCTAGAGAATTAAAAAAACTGTGGAACATGAAAGTAACAATTGTGCCAATTGTGATTGGTGTGTTAGGGCACAGTAACTAAAGGACTATTAAAGGGCCTGGAGGACTTGGAAGTTGGCGGACGGGTGGAGACTATCCAAACGACAGCATTGCTGAGGACGGCCAGAATACTGAGACGAGTCCCGGAGACTTGAGGAGACTTGCTGTCACTCAAACTCCAGTGAAAAACAATCAGCTAATACTGATGTGAAAAACTCTAGAGGAGTAAATAATAATATATGAAACTAATAGTGAAATTTAAAAAGATATAAAACAGAACAACAAATCGAATACCTCTTAAAACAAAATTAAAATGTTTTTAATTACATCAAATCATTTTTAGTACATCCATATTTTACTTTTTATAGCTTGTGGGTCGGACTTTTTTCGGGGGTGGGGTGTATTTGCGGCAGATCTTGTGTTATGTTCTTTTTCTTGCGGAACAAAGGCAATAACTGGGAAAATGTACAATGATGAAGAAGTGGAAGCCAGAAATCAAGATGGAAGAAGGATGAAGTTAATGTAGGGAAGAAATGGCACTAGAGAATAGAAAGAAAGAAAGAAAGAAAGAAAGAAAGAAAGAAAGAAAGAAAGAAAGAAAGAAGAATGTAACGGGAGAAAGAGAGAATAATGTAAAGAAAGAAAGAAAAAAAGAAAGAAAGAAAGAAAGAATAATGCAACGAAAAAAAGAAAAGACAAAGAAGGAATGAATTAACAAAAGAAAGAAAAAGAAAGAAAGAATAACGTAAGGAAAGAAAGATGAAAAGAATAACTTAACGAAAAGAAAGAAAGAAAGAAAGAAAGAAGAATGTAACGGGAGAAAGAAAGAATAATGTAAAGGGATAAAGAAAGGAAGAAAGAATAATGCAACAAAAGAAAGAAGAAAGAAAGAAGGAATGAGTTAACAAAAGAAAGAAAAAGAAAGAAAAAATGACGTAAGGAAAGAAAGATGAAAAGAATAACTTAACGAAAAGAAAGAAAGAAAGAAAGAAAGAAGAATGTAACGGGAGAAAGAGAGAATAATGTAAAGAAAGAAAGAAAAAAAGAAAGAAAGAAAGAAAGAATAATGCAACGAAAAAAAGAAAAGACAAAGAAGGAATGAATTAACAAAAGAAAGAAAAAGAAAGAAAGAATAACGTAAGGAAAGAAAGATGAAAAGAATAACTTAACGAAAAGAAAGAAAGAAAGAAAGAAAGAAAGAAAGAAAGAAGAATGTAACGGGAGAAAGAAAGAATAATGTAAAGGGAGAAAGAAAGGAAGAAAGAATAATGCAACAAAAGAAAGAAGAAAGAAAGAAGGAATGAGTTAACAAAAGAAAGAAAAAGAAAGAAAAAATAACGTAAGGAAAGAAAGATGAAAAGAATAACTTAACGAAAAGAAAGAAAGAAAGAAAGAAAGAATAATGCAACAAAAGAAAGAAGAAAGAAAGAAGGAATGAGTTAACAAAAGAAAAAGAAAGAAAAAATAACGTAAAGAAAGAAAGATGAAAAGAATAACTTAACGAAAAGAAAGAAAGAAAGAAAGAAAGAATAACGTAACCAAAGAGAGAAGAATATCTTAACGAAAGAGAAGGAGGAAGAAAGAAAAAGATATAAAAAGAAAGAAAAAAGTCTAAAAGAAGAAATTAAAGACAGAAAAAGAAAGATGAATTGGAGCAAAAACAAAAGAAAAATAAGAAACAAATAGAAAGAAAGGAAGAAAGAAAGAAATAAAAGACGAATCAAACAAGGAATAGAAATGGTTAAAAAAAAACCAACAAAACAACAGTAAGGATAACAACGACTGCAACAACAATAATGGATGTAAAAAGAGCTAAAAAAGAATTTGGTGTAGAAAGTACAAGAATGGGGATTTGAGGCGGATGCCGGGTCGAAGGAGGAGGGCAATGAAAGTACGTAACTCGTTTAAATGCTGAATTATTACTAAAATACATTCGCGCCATTAATTTTATTGCCTTTGTCGCCATCAAGACGACATCATCAAAAACTAATCAAGCGCTTCTCGTAGCCTCGGTCACGTGGACGAGAGTCCGAGAAAACATAGCGGCCTCCTCCCTTTTGCTTTCGACGACTGCAGACGATTCACAGCGTGGAAAACGTAGATTTTAATAGCGACCTCCAGCGGAGCATTAGTTTGTCATCGCCTTTGTAAATAGATACTAATAGTGACTCCAAATGAAGCCCAAGAGTTGCCGTTCGTTTTTTTTTTCTTTCCTGAATTAAATCCTCCAATGAAAATGAGAGTTTAAACACTTAATGATTGTGTGCATCTCTTTAAGATATCTACTTACAACGTGTCTTTAAGAATATATAAATACAAACACACACACACACACACACACACACACACACACACATATATATATATATATATATATATATATATATATATATATATATATATATATATTGTCATTCACATACTGTTACGTTGTATCACTATTCTTCAGTGTGGGTAGACCCATGAGATACTTCAAGGTGGGATCAAAATCCAGCTGATATAGACGTATAACTTGCAAAGGCAGGGACAACTATCGATAGTTTATCGATCATAAGGAAGTCTGATCTATCCGATAAAGTAAGACGCGATTGCTTCCAAACTGTAGCAGTGTCCATACTACGATAATGCTGCACCATATCAACGATAACCAAACCCATTGAGAAAAAGCTAGATGGCAACTACACAAGAATGCTACGAGCTATTTTGAACAAATCCTGGAAGTAAAATCCACGAAACAACAGCTGTACGGCCACTTATCTCCCATCTGAAAAAATTATCCACGTAAACGAATCAGACATACAGGAAACTGCTTGAGAAGCGAGGACGAACTTATAAATGACGTTTTTCTGTCAGTATGGGTGACCAGTAAGAACTTATTTACATCAACTCTGTGCGGGATCAGGGCGTTAGGTGATAGGGACGAATAGAGAGAGAGAGTGAGAGAGTCTGGGAAATCCGTGCTGTCGGCTTGACTTGATGATGGGAATTCCCCAGAACAAAAAAAAATCAAGAGAACCAATTAAAGCAATAAGGTTTTATTTCCTATTTTATTACATTTAAAATCTATTGTCGCTTTCGTTAATAATACAAAAATATTCGAAAACAATCTATATCATAATTCCAACATATATCATTTGTTACTTTTTAATCCTACAAAAACTATAAAGATCAGTATATACTTCCTTATCTTGTTTTGTGCTAGTATCTTTACAATAAGAGTACATCTTTTATGAGTTCGTCCCTGCTTCTCCAGCAGTGTCATGCAGGTCTGGTTCGTCTAACTTGAATAGTTTTCGTGATAGGGTGTATGTGGCTGTACAGTTGGTGTCTTGTGGGGTGTTGCCGCTAGGACTTGTTCAAGATTGCACGTAGCATTCTTGTGCAATTGCCGTCTAGCTTCTTCTCCAGCCGTTTTGTTAGCGTCCATGTAGTGCAGCCATATAACAGTATCGATGTGACCGCTTCCTGGAAGAAACTGCGTTTTATTTTATCGGTTAGGTCTGATTTCCATATAATCGATAGCCTATTGATAGCTGTCCATGCTTTCGTTAACCTCGTTCTCTTATGGACTCCCACACATGGCCGTGCAAAACCAGGACGACCAGCACGAACATACATTCAGCAGCTATGTGAGGATACGGGATGTTGTCCTGAAGACCTACCTAGGGCGATGAACGATAGGGAGGAGTGGCGAGAGAGGGTCAGGGATATCCGTGCTACCAGTGCGATATGATGATGATGATCTTTACAATTCTTTTTCTTTTTCCTTTTCAGCCTTCGAGAGCACGTTTTTAGAGCTTATCCCCTTATCGGATCTTCCGAGCTTATCCTATTTTCAGCAAAACAATATACAATCATTTATCATACATTCATTTTTAAATCCGCTTCTTAAAAAAGAAAAATATCTACATCTATATCCTTGCCCTTGAGGTCATAATAATTACGCGGATACGTATTTCTAATTTTCTTGGCGGCGGGGGTTGACCGTGTCCTCTGGAAAGAGTACGGATGTAACTTGCGAGACACATTTAGGTTATTTGGCCGGGCAAATTGCAATGACTAGTTGATTTGGCGTCAATCGTGTTCGATATGAACTGGTGGCTCAGTTGTAGAGTTTCGGCACTGCAATCTGTGGTCGCTGGTTCGATCTCCAGTGGTGGAGATTACGGTATACACTGCTGGTGAGACCTATTATGGTCGAAACAGCTGTCCAGTGTTCCCGTATATGGTGCGTAGGTGTTCGCGGGATTTTCTGGTCGTGGTAATTCAATTCACAATATTAATTCCTCTACTTAAAAAAGAAAAAATATCTACAACAATCATTTATGTTCATTATATAAATGCGTGAGGATAGATGAAGTTAACACTGGAGTTAAATACCGTGTTTAATCTGAAGAAGCTTTATCTATGTAGAAAAATATTCAAATTGATTGAGGATGGAAGAATATACCACACGGATGCAGGGGACAGATATGGATGAATATTTCGCTTGATCGAGGTGGGTGGAAGAATACCCGACTTAGCCGCGGGGAGTTGCAGAAGACTATATCACTTGGTGGAGGGGTTGGTGAAAGAATATCTCTCTTAGCCGTAGGGAAGAGATGTCGGAGAATATCTCACATGGCTGCAGGGAGGTTATGTGGACAAGCGTGACGTGAGAACAAACAGACAATCAGAATTATAAAAAAAAAAGTTTAGTTATGATACATGTTCTCATTGCAGTGTCTTGAGGTTCGGGAATTGCGTACATTGTATAGTTATATTTTCAGTTTTTGGTGCCCGTAATGTAATGGTTATCGTCATAGGAAATGGACACGGCGACACGAGTTCAAATCCTGGACGAGACTGATTGCATTTCACATAGCACTAATACCCGTATGAATCCAATTATTTTCCCTTCAGCTATGGGTAAAATAGTAGCGCAGACTGGGTTCTTTAGCTAGGCAACTAGTCTAGAAGAAGGAAAACCTGTTAAACACCACTACAAAATTGACATTGTGTCATATCCTGCCCGAGCGGAGGGGTTGGTAAATATATATATTTACTGTTTTTGTTTAACTGCTTCTGGAGATGTTTTTTGGTTTTATTTTTGCACACTTTCTTATCACATACGTACAGTCATCTGATTTCAGGAATTTCGAATAATATGCTCGCAGTTTTATGACAACTCAGTCGGCTGGGACTGTAGAATACACAGACTGCATCTCGACTGAAGGGTAAGACCGCCCCCAACAAGTGTCCTGTGACCTAGTCGGCTTGGACTGTAGAACACACTGACTGCATCTCTACTGAGAGGTAAGACCGCCCCCAACGAATGTCCTATGACCCAGTCGACCGGGGCTGTAGAATACACTGCCCGCATCTCCACTGAAGAGTAAGATCGCCCCCAACAAGTGTCCTGTGGCCCAGTCGGCTTCGACTGTAGAATACACTGACTGCATCTCTACGGAGGGGTTACACTGCCCCCAACGAGTATCCGGTGAACCAGTCACCAGGGACTATAGAATACACTAACTGCATCTCTACTGAGGGGTAAGACCGCTTCCAACGAGTCCCCTGTGGCCCAGTGGGCTGGGACTGTATAATATACCGACTGCATTTATGCAAAGGGGTAAGACTCCCCCCCCCCAACGAGTGTCCTGAAGGTGAAACTAAACAATCTGATGGTGAGGTTCCAGTGATGCTGGGGCTTTGGTGAATGCGGAGTACTTCTTCATTAACATCACTCCCAGGTCCACTCTGGTAGCATCTGATAGGGTCCTATCTATGCGTTAAATAGAACTTTGACTTTTAAACCGAGTGTAAACAAAGGTCTTCTGATAAATTGAATTGGTTGAAATAGAACTGTTTGATCATTTAAAAAGTGTAAACAAATGAGTGACGTTTAATTGAATTGTTAGTTATACATAGCAATATTGGAACCGTTTAACTTTGTTCAGTAACACTAAATTGGATTGTTAGAAATAGAACTCTTTGATCATTTAACTGTGGGTATCTAAAAATGTGTTTACAAACAATATATTATATATATATATAAAGAGGATTTGGGATTAAATAACCAATAATGGTTGATATGCTAGAAAACCAAACCAAACGAAAAATAACAATACAAATTATTTCCCATTTAAAAATCAAATTATCAAGAAACTATTCAACTACGAATCATATGTATATCCATTTAAATGTGTACAAATAATCATCATCATCATATCGCGCTGGTAGCACGGATATCCCTGACCCTCTCTCGCCACTCCTCCCGATCGTTCATCGCCCTAGGTAGGTCTTCAGGACAACATCCTGTATCCTCACATAGCTGCTGAATGTACGTTCGAGCTGGTCGTCCTGCTTTTGCGCGGCCATGTGTGGGGATCCATAAGAGTACATCTCTTATGATTTCATCTCTGCTTCTCCCTTGAAACTATTTAATTTTGTGCAAACAAATGATTAACTATTTATAGAATTATTTGTATTTGATGAAAATACTTGAAACCATTTAACTGTGAGTCAAAAAAGAGCCCTAGGCTCGACAAAAAAAATACCAACAAAATGTGTTTACAGATCATGTTTAACTTATGTGTAAAGAGGATTTGGCATTAAATAACCTCCAATGATTGATATGCCATAAAACCCAACCTAAACAAATCAAACCAAACATTTGCATGATTTCAAGTATTCCTATCTAATACTAAAAATTATATAATTTTAAGTAATCATTTCAGTTTGAAATTAATCATTTGTTTGCGCCTACGCAAACTAAACGGCTGGAGAAGAAGCTAGACGGCAATTACACAAGAATGCTGCGCGCAATATTGACCAAGTCCTGGAGGCAACACCTCACAAGGCACCAACTATACGACCAGCTGCTTCCCATCACGAAAACTATCCAAGTTAGACGACCCAGACATGCAGGACACTGCTGGAGAAGCAGAGACGAGCTCATAAGTGATGTACTTTGGACCCCTACATATGGCCGGGCAAAAGCAGGACGACCAGCTCAAACATACATACAGCAGCTATGTGAAGATACGGGATGTAGCCTTGAAGACCTGCCAGAGGCGATGAACGGTAGGATAGGGAAAAGTGGCGAGAGAGGGTCAGGGATATCCGTGCTGGCGGCACGACATGATGATGATGATTATTAATAATAATTATTAATGATCAATATCGATTCGAAAAATTATTCTTAATATAAATAATTTTAACATTTGTATATTTTCAAGTATTCTAATCTATTACAAATAATTTTATTATTTCATGTAATCTTTCCTATTCGATAATAGTCATTTGTTTATATGCAGTTATATGGTATCAAGTATCTTTTTTTATCAAATATCAATAATTATACTGTTTCAAGAAATCATTTCTATTTAACAATAATCATTGGTTTGCACATATTTAAGCGATTTCAAATAACTAGTAATAATAATCCTTAGTAAACAATTAGAGCTTCAAGTAACTATTCTTAATACAAATAATTTGCATACAGTTATATGGTTTCAATTAACTAATAATAATAATAATCCTTAGTAAACAATAAGAACTTCAAGTAATTATTCTTAATACAAATAATTTTGACACAGTTATATGGTTTCAAGTAACTAATAATAATAATAATCGTTAGTAACACAATTCTAGCTTCAAGTAACTATTCTTAATACAAATAATTTTCACAGAGTTATAGGGTTTCAAGTAACGAATAATAATAATCCTTAGTAACACAATTCTAGCTTCATGTAACTATTCCTAATACAAATAATTTACACACTTATATGGTTTCAAGTAATAAATAATAATAATCCTTAGTAAACAATTAGAGCTTCAAGTAACTATATACAAATAATTTTCTGTCGTGTTTTTCCAAGTATTCCCTCCCATCGACTACTCATAATTATATGGTTTCAACATAATCTTTCCAATTTTATAGTCATTTGTTTGTCCGTTCTCGTATGGTATCCAGTATTCCTCTCAAATACGAATAATCACATGCTTGCTCAGTCGGATAGGGCAGTAGAATACAACGACTGCTTCTCTGCAGAGGGGTAAGACTCAACTAATGGGTGTCCTGGATATGACACTAAACAATCTAATGGCAAGGCTCCAGTAATGTTTGAGGTTTGGGGAATGCTGAGTACCCCTTCATTGTCATCGCTACCAGGTCCACTCTGGCCCGGAGTGGTAGCACCGGAAAAAGTCCTATCTTTTGGTCAAATAGAACTAAACTGTGTACTTATGATAAACTAAATTGTTTGAAATAGAACTGATTTTTTTTTACATTGAAACTGTGTAAATATGCAAAGCTGAATTGTTTGAAATAGAACTGTTTTGACATTTAACTGCGTGTAAACTAAAAAACTATTCATATGTTAAACTGAATTGTTTTAAATTGGACTATTTTATGTATAAAAATGGATTTAGCATTAAATAAAATACAATGGTTGATATGCAATTAAACCAAACCAAACCAAACTTATCATATGATTTCTAATAAGCTTTCCTATTTGATAATTGTCATTTGTTTGTACAGAATTAAATGGTTGCAAATAACTAATAATAATAATAATCCTTTGTAAATCAATTTAGCTTCAAGGAACTATTCTTAATGCAATGAGTTATCATAGAGTTTTAAGTATTCTTATCTAAGACAAATAATTTTCAAAGAGATCTATTTGAGCCTCAAAAGGTACACCTGGAAGAATTGGCAATGAAGGGGTACTCCACACTCCCCAGATCTCCAGAACTGGATCCTCTCTATCAGATACTGTTTAGTATCATATCCAGGATACTCTCTTTTTGTAATATTTTGACCTTCGACCCGGCCCAAAATGCCATTCAAGGTCATGCACCAGAAGGAAGTGACACATTCTAATGGCAGTAATGAGAGGAAATCGCGTGGGCGGAAATTGACTGATGAAATGGGACGAGCTAAAAAATCCCATGATACTCTCATAGACTGACGCACCGGAAGAGAGTGACCTCTGAACTGCATGACAGTTATTTCCGCTTGATGACGATTAAACATGCGATTTCAAAGATCGAGTGGGCGATCAAGTGGGCGTTGAACTATTATATAGCTCAGTCAAGACAGAAGTCAAGACAGTTCGAGTTGCAGTTACAGTTGGAGAAGGAGAAGACGAGATGTGGTAGGGAAACCCACACCCGGCCAAAGGGGCCCTGGGGACCCCTGATTGAATTGGGATCTAGAGAAAATGCTGATAAGATGCAGTAAAGAAAGCCAGCACCCAGCAGTGTGGACCCCAGGGCTCCGGTTAAGCATCGGAAGAACGAGAAAGACTCAACGTTGACGGCCATAAGTTTGGGGGTCAAAATATTGCAGTTATGTTCGATCACCAGCTCCCTGTCACAGTAAAACCCCACACAACCCTTTCGAACCCTTACAAATAAAGTGAGAGGTAAAATATTGTTAAAGAAGTGTTCCTACGTCTGTTTATTATTGTGTTGTTATGATTATGAGCATGCAACATTTTGGGATGGAGATGGACTTAATTCCTCCAAAGTTAGCGACCATAGTCGAGGGTGACCCGAAGGCTCCCTTTTCGATAGCTACTACACCAAGGTGTAGGGGAGGGCGCTACTCCATTCCCTGGATTGCTCCACTTTACCCTTGAACCGTACCTTATAATGCTGAGTGTTAAGCAAGGTGGTATCAAGTTCCATTTTTAAAGTCTTTGGTATGACTCGACCTGGGATTGAACCTAGGTCTCCCGGGCCATTGGCGAACACTCTAACCGCTGGGCCAAGCATTATTAGATATCATTTGAAGCGAGTATGCATATTGTTAGCATAACAAGAGAATTTTTCATTTTTAGTTTGTTCATACCTATGGTTGATTGGTTGCTGGTTGGTTGGTTGGTTTTACGGCATGTGAACACTTGCTTGGTTACTTAATTCTGAAGTCAGTTTTTTCAGCAATTACGTTTTAAAATTCAAGTAATGGATGATAAAACTTTATACAGAAAATATTCATAGTTTCAAGTAAGTATCATTTGGGTTGCAGATAGATAGATATTTCAAGTTTAGAATAAGATAATTAGAAATCATGATAAAAATATCTGACCTAGAATTTCATGTCATCGATCTTCAGGTGAGCTAGTTTTCAACACGTCTGAATTTCTTAGATTCAACTGAAACAATATGTACTATTTTTTGAGTCCCATTGTTATTGCATTATTGACATACAAAGTCACATGGTATAATCAGGGATCAAATTAATAGTATATATATACGTGTATGTGTATGTGTGTATTAGGGTGCTTGTAAGGTAATTACGTTTTACCAGAGAGGATATAAAAACAAATGTCGGCCAATTTTTTAAAAACATTATTATCATGAAAATGGTATCCCTTTCATTTTCAAATGCCAAAATGATATATTTTTTTGAATGTGGGATTCTTCCACATCTCCCATACTCAACAGATTTAGCACCTACTGACTTTTATTTGTTTCGATCGCCAGAAAATTATGTAAGTGGCAGAAACAAAAAACTTGAAAACACTAGTAGGGGTTGTCAAAAATTATTGTTCTTAGGATCGGGAAGGCGGCTTCCAACGTCACGTGTCCGTTAGTAACGTGATAATTTAGCCTGTTAATTCTTTCTCTTTTGCTTACGTTCATTGAACAGAGACAAGGTCTTTTTTAGTCCGCGCTTGTTGAGCAAAATCTGGACATAATTCTTATTTTAGTTTGTCGAACATAATGGAGACGTTGTTTCTAATTCTGCCGAGAAACTCTATTTCATCTCGTTGTTAAAAGCAGAAGACAAAGAAGATAGTTACATTACCCTTCTTTGTATTTCCTTTCATCTATGATCATTATTTGAGCAGTATGTGTCACATTTATTTTGAGACACGTGTTGTTATAACATTTATTGTATTGTTATTTAATGTTTCAATGGTTAATATAAATTTACCTCGTTTTTTTCTCATCATTTAGTGTTGGTGTATTGTTAGATATACTAATGTTGATATTGGAACTTGGTGAGTGGGAAACGATCTGAAATCATTTCCTGTTTCACATAACTCTCTAATACGGTCTTCCGATTCTTTTCTTTTTTTATCGGAAAAGCCCCAAGATTTTTTAAACGCGGAATCTAAAGATTTGTATTCTTGTTGTCCTTCAGTCGTTGAAAAGGAAAAGAGATAACATTTATCTGATTTTAATTTTTTTTCTTTTCTTTTTTAGTTTCTATTCCAAAATCAGATTAGCGATTAAAGATGGGGGAACTTAATATAGATATTTATCAATGCCCTGTCGATAGGGCTTAGAATACATCTATTGTACCTTTCCTGCCGAAGACTAAGACCCCCTCCAAAACTTTAAGAGGTGTCCTGGGTATGACTCTAAAGTTAATCAAGTGGCGAGTCATCTTTTTTCACCATTACTCACCAGAAAATCGACAACGTGAACGTCTGAGTCTATCCCGTTTAATCATAAATTTAAACTTGAAATACATGATTCCTTAGCAGACGTGGTACGCTTGTTGGCCGAGCGGGCTGATTCTAAGTCTAACATTAAGTTGGGCGGGATTCGATCCCAGCTTTAAGCGTCCTAGTGTCTAGACACACTGAACAGTTGTGATACAACGAAACAGTCTGTCTGTGGAGGACAATATATACGCTCCCCCATGGGGGCTGAGCACTCTGGTGAAGGAATTTATGGCTGCTGCTCGCATAATGCAAAGCTTTTCGAACGAATTGAGCACTCTGGTATCCGGTAAGGTATAAAATGTAAACAAGCGAACGTTACTGCTGCCGCTGCTACTTAATAACTTATAATTCCCTAGCTGACGTGGTACGTTTGTTGGCTGAGCGATCTAATACTAAGTCTAACGTTAAGTTGGGCGGGTTTCGATACCAGCTTCAAGCGTCCTATGTGTCTAGCTACACGGAAGAGTTGTGATACAACGAATCAGTCTGTCTGTGGATGACAATATATATATATACATATATATATTTGTTAGTGTGTGTGTGTGTGTGTGTGTGTGTGTGTGTGTGTGTGTGTGTGTGTGTGCTTTCCTGTCTGTGTATTTGTGTATATGTTTATGAACATGCTGATCTTTCATGGCTGTGTCTGCGTCTATGTATGTTCCACTGTGTATGCTATAAATTGTATATGCACGTAATTAGGTTAGAGTATATATATATATATATATATATATATATATAGTGACCCATTGCCGTAGCAGGGAGAGTGCTTTTCAATGGTGCGGGAGACCAGGGTTCAATCCCAAGTCATGCTATACGAAAGACTAAAAAATGGTACTTGATGCTTACTTGTTTAACAGTCAGCATTATAAGATATGGATCAAAGATTAGTGGAATAATCCAAGTAAAGGAGTTGTGCCTTCCCCTACACCTCGGTATAGTAGCCATGAAAAAGGGAGCCTTCGAGTAGGGTCGGCCAATTTACTACTTATGTATACACACATATATATATATATATATATATATATATACATTTTTATTATAACAGTGTTGGTTGTCACCAAATCACTTTGTGGTTATGTGTCGAACCAAGTGCAATATAATATGGAGAGTGGTCAATATCTAAGATAGAGCTATTATATAATAATCATGAATATATATTAGATATATATATTTAATTCATATATATATATTTAATTCATTTTCTTAACCGCCTGATGATTGTTGTTTTGCAAAAAACTCCATGAAACCCAGGGTCGCAGTCTATATTCCATGAATTAAATATATTTATCAAATTTAAATTTATTTATTATTATTATTATATACATACATTTATATACGTGGTGTATTCTGTGGCATTTTTCCCAAGTTTAAAAGTGAATTTTATTACATATCGTTCTTCTAAAGTATCCTCACGTCCAAATTGCATTTTTGAAATTCACCAGCTGTGTCAATCATGCTTAAAAGGGTGTATTCCAATTGCTGCTGTAGCTGTTCATTTGAACCTGAAATCATAATAATTGGTCAGTCATCTCATAAGATGTATAGCAATAACATACTGAATTTTCAAGAGTCTACGATAATTTTAAATGCTGTACAAAAAAGGCCTGGAAACTTATTTAATGATCCACGTATATTCAGTTAATAATGCAAAAATACTTCATAAAAACCAGTGGGGTATCCTTGTGGTGTAATGGTTAAAGCGACGGACTGCGGAATCGTAGTAAGCGAGTTCGAACTCCAGTCGCGCTATAACGTTCACTTTCGGGCAAATACCCTTGGGAACGGTATGAAACCCCTTATCCTCCCAGCTATGGGTTAAATCGTAAACAAAGAAACCAACCCAGCGCAAACAAATGATGGGTGTGTCCTCGTGATGTAATGGTTAAAGTGATGGACTGCGGAATCGTAGTAAGCGAGTTCGAACTCCAGTCGCGCTATAACGTTCACTTCGAAACTATCTAATGTTTAAATTAGATAGAACAATCTCTATACTAAATTCTTACAAGGGACTGATAAAAAGAAATTTTATTCTATCTGAAATAACAGAAATATTTAAAAATAAACTGCCACTTCCGCTTAACATGTCTTTGGTGATAGAAAATTAGTTTGAATATTAAACAGTTTTAATTAAGAAATCAAGATACACATAATGGTTCTGATACAAATCAAAAATAATCAGCTTACCACAAATGGATCCTCTGGAGAAATCATAAACAAATTTCAAGACCGTAATATTAAAAAAAGAAAAAAACAAAAAACAAAAAATTTGAACTCTTGAAAGAAAAAAGAAAAAAAAACTTCAAAATAACAAGGATTCCATTTTATTCAACCAATTCGCTTGCGATGGTTTCCTCGTGGCTGAGTGGGAGAATCTTGGACTGGCGTTTCAATCAGCCAGTTTTCGATCCCAGCTTCGGGAATTTAGCCTGACTAGCCACACTGGTGAGTTCTGATAGAACGAAACAGGTCTGTCTGTGGATGAAAATATATATGCTCCCCTACCCCTGTGGGTTTGAGCTCTCTAGCGAGGGAAGTAATGGTTGCCATTAAAGTAAAGCAAGGCTCTTCAAATGAATTGTGCTCTTGGTAGCCGTTAAGCGGAGATATGTAAACAAAAACAAATGTGATACATAAGCGTTTAAATTTCCGTTGCTTGCGCTGGTTTCCTCGTGGCTGAATGGTAGATTCTTGGATTGGCGCTTCATCCAGCCAGGTTTCGATCCTAGCTTCGGAAATCTAGTCTGTCTAGCCACACTGAAGAGTTCCGATAGAACGAAACAGGTCTGTCTGAGGATGACTATATATATATATATATATGAGAAAGGTGCATTTCTGCAGCACCTTTTTTTTTTTTTTTTAACAGGTTTGCTTAAATAAAATGGAATCCATGTTATTTTGATTTTTTTTTTCTTTTTTCTTTTAAGACTCCTGATATTTTTTCTGATGTTACGATCTCAGAATTTGTCAAAGATTTCTCCAAAGGAGTAATTTATGGTATACCGAGTACTTTCGGTTCTCGTCAGAACCATTATCAAGGTAATGTGAATGTTTATTTCTAAATTAAAACTGTTTAATATATAAACTAAATTATTTTTTAATCACCAAAGTCAGGCTTGTTTATATCACCTAGGTCATGCCAAATGCTAGTTGCAATTTAATCTTTAAATATTTCTATTACATGAAGTAGAATAGAATTTATCATATCTGTCCTTTATAGTATAGATTGTTCTATTTTAAACATTTTAAGATATCGCTAGTTTCAAAGTTAATTCTATTAATTGTGGGTTGTCTAAATAAGTTTAAATATAAAATAGTTTTAATTAAGAATTAAATATACACATTACCTTGATCATGGTTCTGATACAACCCAAAAGTAATCGGCTTATCACTAATGGATCCTTTGGAGAAATCATTAATGAATTTCAAGACCGTAACATAGAAAAAAACATTAGGACTCTTGAAAGAAAAAAGAAAATATATGTATATATGTATAGTTGGGTTGTGTGTGTGTGTTTATACATGTAATTGCAATAGTATCTGACTGATTTCACAATATATATATATATATATATATATATATATATATATATATATATATATATATATATATATAATGAAATGCTGACTTCCACATACGGGTAAATTCAAAGATTTTCTCATGAATTGAGCGCACTGGTAGCCGAGAGGGTACATATGAGTGCATACCTAAAAGGTCCAATCACTTAAGGTATGGTTGATGATAATCTTGGGGTAAGCTGCCCCACTGACGTAAAGTCTGCCGGGTTTCGATCCTAACTTAAAGCATCTCACGTGTCTAGCCACGCTGAAAAATTGTGATTGAAAGAAACAGTCTGTGTGCGAATGACAATATATATATACATATATATATATATATATATATATATATATATGCTTGTCTTCATGTATGTGCGCATGCATGTGTATGTGTCTATGAGTGTTACCGTGTATATATTAAGAATTGTGCAACTATTCACTGTTTATGTACACACACACACACATACACACACATATATATATATATATATATGTTTGAGTATGGATAGCAATATATATATATATATATATAGTGGTGTATTTGTATATACTTATGTATCAATGAGTTTGTGATAATGGGAGACGGCACTCAACAACAAACCATAAAATGATCTCTTCGCGTGTATTTCAGTGCATCGTTGATATACGAATGAGGGGGTACCGTTTGTTAATGTTCACAAATCTATTTTCACTTTCACTTTCGACAAAAGCGCGGGAAACCCGTCAAAATCGTAAATTTCGCTCCGAACAGTTTCCGTTTCCGCCCGCTACGACGCCATTTCCATCTCCGACTCCAATATCCCGAATTCCATCGTTCGTACTTCTCATCGATCTCCCATTCTGGTCCTTTTTTTCTTTTTTATTCCTTCATTTTAAAATCCTCACATTTCTTTTCTTCTTACCAATGTCATTGGCATTAATAGTAGAAGTATTGACAATAATTTCGTTGGATTTCATTATTTTCCGCATCAGCTATCACACTTCTGATTTTTCATTTTACCATTACAATGAATTCCACACTTTTTTCTCACTCACTTTAGATAGGGCTTAAAATAAACTAAACTGCTTTGGATGACGAAGATCCAGTCTTGACATTTAAGGAATGTGGATCACACCTTAATTAACCTTACTCTCAACTCCACTCTGACCTGGAGAAATAGTAACTGTCAGTGGGTCAAATAGAACTGTTCAATCATTTATTAAGAGTTATTATTATTAGCTATTTGAAACAAAACAGTTGTGTGCAAACAAATTATTTATAGTATTTTGAATTACTAGTGTTAGACAGAGGGTGTCCTCGTGGTGTAATGGTTAAAGCGATGGACTGCAGAATCGCAGTAAGCGAGTTCGTACTCCAGTCACGTACTCCAGTCACTTTCAGGCAAATATCCTTGGGAAATGTATGAACCCCCTTATCCTCCCAGCTATGAGTTAAATAGTACCACTACTGTTCTTCTAGGAGAATGGCTTTGGCATTAAATAACCTAAAAAGAGTTGATACGCCATTAAACAAAGAAACCAAACCAAACCTAGTGTTAGACAGCAATACTTAAAATAATTTAACACTGAGCAAAAAATGATTAATACCAAATAAAATTATTAATGTTAGATAGCAATACTTAAAACCATTTTGGGGGGGTGTCCTCGTGGTGTAATGGTTGAAGCGATGGACTGCGAGTTCGTACTCCAGTCGCGCTATTACGTTCACTTTCGGGCAAATACCCTTGGGAAATGTATGAACCCCCTTATCCTCCTAGCTATGGGTTAAATAGTACCACTACTGTTCTTCTAGGTGAATAGATTTGGCATTAAATAACCTACAAAGGTTGATATGCCATTAAACCAAACAAACAAACAAATTAAAACCATTTTAACTGGGTGCAAATAAATTATTATTAAATAGAATTACGAGTGTGAGATAGCAATATCTAAAACCATTTAACTGCGTGAAAGAAATTAATATCAATAAGAATTAATAGTGTTAGACAGCAATTCTTAAAACCATTAAACTGTGTGCAAGCAAATATTTATTTTAGGTAAAACTATAAGTTTTGGATTAAAATGTTTGAACTGAATGGAAACGAATACGATTTGACTGATTTAATGACAATGTTATCTTTAATTTAATTACCTACAATTTATATATATATATATATATATATGTGTGTGTGTGTGTGTGTGTGTGAACAGGATTTGGATTTAAATATCCAACAAAGTTTGATATTAAATAAAACTCCTCCAAATAAAACCATTTAATGCATACCACACTTTTTAAAAATCATATTGGCTACACCCTTTACATCATCATCATCATCATCATGTCGTGCCGCCAGCATGGATACCCCTGACCCTATTCTCGCCACTTTTCCCTATCGTTCATCGCCTCTGGCAGGTCTTCTGGGCTACATCCTGTATCCTCACATTGCTGCTGTATGTATGTTCGAGCTGGTCGTCCTGCTTTTGCCCGGCCATATGTGGGGGTCCATAGGAGTACATCTCTGCTTCTCCAGCAGCGTCCTGCATGTCTGGTTCGTCTAACTTGGATAGTTTTCGTGATGGGAGGCAGGTGGCCGTATAGTTGGTGCCTTTTGGGGTGTTGCCGCCAGGACTTATTCAATATTGCTCGCAACATTCTTTTGTAATTGCCGTCTAGCTTCTTCTCCAGCCGTTTTGTTAGCTGAAGGGGACGGTGCAATTCTGGAACATGTGAAATACTCTTTCATTGCCAATCCGAAACGGTTCCCATATTTGTGTTTTGAGTGATGTTGAAATGAATAAGCTCAGTACCAGGAGGCCTCATCCCTTCTCACCAGTTCTTTTAGAAGGATGGTTGGGGCATTAAATAACCCAAGAAAGTTGATATGCCATTAATCAAAAGAAACCAAACCAAACAAAACCTAAAGTCTCTAGGGCTCTTTTCAGTATTCTGGCTGATCTCAACAATGCTTAAGTTTGGATGGTCTCCACTCGTCCTCTTATTTTCCTGTCCCTGTACCAAGAGCCACAATGATAATTAGTATCACCGTCACTTTTTTCTTCAATAGTTTTTTTTTCCGTTTTTAATTATTATTGTTACTCCTTGAGAGTTTTTCACATCACCGTTTGCTGATAGTTTTCCACTGGGGTTTGAGTGACAGCAAGTCTCCACAAGTTTCTAGGACTCTGCGCAGTATTCATTGATGCATTTGTTTGGATTGTCTTCACTCGACCGCTTATTTCCAAGTCCTTCAGTCCCTTTATTAAACCTTCGGTGACTGTACCAAGAGCACCAATTACAATTGGTATAATCGTCACTTTCATGTTCCACAGTTTTTTCAATTCCCTAACAAGGTCGAGGTACCTATCCTTCTTTTCTCTCACTTTCAGTTTTACTTTGTGTTCCGCTGGAACAGCAAAGTCCACTATTCTGCAAGTTCTTTCTTTTATTTTTGTTGATAATCAAAAGGTCTGGTCGTCTGGCTGAGATTAGGTGATCTGTTTGTATCTCAGGGTCGCAGAGAAGTTTGAGCGTCTCATTTTCCAGTACAGATTTTGTGCTGTGCAAATAGGATTAGGGTTTATAATTCTTAATAGTATAATCATTGATAATTAATGCACCACGTATATATATATATATATATATATACATATACATATTGTCATCCACAGACAGATCTGTTTCATTCTATCAGAACTCATCAGTGTGGCTAGACAAGCTAGATTCCCAAAGCTGGGATCGAAACCCGGTTAACTCAAACGCCAATCCAAGATTCTACCACTCAGCCACGAGGAAACGAGCACAAGCGAGGGAAATTTAAACGGTTATGAATCACAATTGTTATTGTTTACATATATCCGCTTAACGGCTACCGAGAGCTCGATTCATATGAAGAGCCTTGCATATACGCTAATGGCAACACAATTACTTCATTCACTAGAGAGCTCAAACCTTAAGGGGTAGGGTAGCATATATATAAATATATATACATATATGTACAGGTCGTGTCATACCAAAGACTTTAAAAATGGTACTTGATACCTCCTTGCTTAACACTCAGCAATATAAGGTACGTATTAAGGGCAAAGTGGAGCAATCCAGGGAAAGGATTTGCGCCCTCCCCTACACCTCGTTGTAGCTATTGAAAAGGGAGCCTTCTGGTCACCCACGACTATGGTCGCCAACTTTACTTTTTTTTACTTTATATATATATATATATATATATATATTTACATATATATGGGAAGGCAGTGAGTGCGTACGTATATATATAAGCGAGATTTGGTTTTAAATAACCCACAAGTGTTGATACAACGAAACACAAATAAATTACTATTATTGATTTACTAAGCTTTTTGTTAAGCCGTGGCACAAGGCCGAGTGAATGAGGTACCCAATGAGATTGGAATTATTTTCAGCTTTTCTTTCAGTTTCTTACAATCCTTCACTGGGTTCCCGTGGTGTAATGGCGAAAGTGATGGACTCTTGCCTTGAAACAATGTAGTTCGAACCCCAATCAGGTCACTACACTAACTTTTGGTTTGGTTTGATTTTCTGGCATATCAACCATTGCAGGTCATTTAATGCCAAATCCATTTTTATTCATATGAACAGTTCTATTTCAAACAATTCACTTTAGCATAAGTACATTGTTTAGTTCTATTTAAGCCATAGATAGGACCCTGTCCGGGCCGGAGGGAGGTGTCCTCGTGGTGTAATGGTTAAAGCGATGGACTGCGGAATCGTAGTACGCGAGTTCGTACTCCAGTCGCGCTATTACGTTCATTTTCGGGCTAATACCCGGTGGGAAAGGTATGAACCCAATTATCCTCCCAGCTATGGGTTAAATTACGTTCACTTTCGGGCAAATACCTTTGGGAAAGGTATGAACCCCCTTATCCCCCCAGCTATCGGTTAAATAGTACCACTACTGTTCTTCTAGGAGAATGGCTTTGGCATTAAATAACCGAAAAAGAGTTGATATGCCATTAAAAAAAAAAAAAAACCAAACCAAACCTGTCGAGGCCAGAGTGGACCTGGGGGCAATGGCAATGAAGAGATACTCCGAATTCCCCAAAGTTCCAGTATTACTTGAGCCTCATCATCAGATTATTTCGTGTCATATCTAAGACACTCGTTGGAATAGTTTTACCCTATGCAAAGATGCAGTCTGTGTATGTTTGCAGCCACGGCAGACTGGGCCATAGACACTAGTTGGGGAAGTCTTCCCTCTCTGTAGAGATGAAGTCAGTGTATTCTGCAGCCTCAGCCGACTGGGCCTCATTCACTTTTGTAATGATATTGTTATATAATCGCGATAATCTCAATCCAATGGTATATATACAAATGCAAAAACACAGGCGAAAACAGGCGGACTCTGTTGTTCAGGTACGAACGTGTTTATTAACTTCTTGACTTCGGTTCTTCGACACGAGGAGAGAGGCACAATTTTTACTATGCTACCCATCCCCAACGCGCGGCGCATCTTGTGATGTTTCAGATCTCTGTCGGTAGATATCCGAAAATCTTAACTGTCGCCGCAACGGTAGAGAACTTAATTCTCTATGCCCTAAAGGCAGAGAACTCAACTGTCTGTTTTCATGGTCCAATCTCGACTGATTCTTTTTCAAAATCCTCAAATTCTCAGGACCATCTCCTCCGGGCATAACGTCATCCGCACTCCAGCCCCATTTCCTGTCTGGGGTTTATTATGACAATGGTACTATTTACCAACCCCTCCGCTCGGGCAGGATATGACACAAGGTCAATTTTTAAGCGGGGTTTAACACCGGTATTTGCCCGAAAGTGAACGTAATAGCGCGACTGGAGTACGAACTCGCGTACTACGATTCCGCAGTTCATCGCTTTAACCATTACACCTCGAGGACACCCCTTATTATGACAATGGTGATTGTCATATCCTTTGCGCATGAGCGTAAAACTGTACCCAAAGACTATGCGCCTGAACTCTTAGCCTGAATAGTTCAAAGCCCAACCAAAATGAATGATAAAATATAATGAACGAAAAAGGATTAATATAAAAAAAAAATCATTCCTTAATTATATAACAATATTCTTGGAAAAGTTATGAACCCCCTAATTCTCCCTCACAACTATGCATAAAATAGCTCTTCTTCTAAAGGGATCACATTGGCATTACATAACCAGCAAAGATTGATACGCTTTAAAATAAAGAAAACGAACTTTCACTGAGTCTTTACCACAGACCTAGCTTAAGGGAAGATAGTAATTATATATCTTTATGATTTTGCTGCCTTTTTTGGGTGATATTTTTCAATCACATTGCTTGTACTCTCCTAAGATGAGCAGTTATGCAAAGCTCAGTTTTTATCATTTTGTAGGGGATATATTTCACATATTTCATATATTTCGTTGGCGCTAGGGCGCTACGAGTTATATAGAACAAATCCTGGAAGCAATATCCCACAAAGCAGCAACTGTACGGCTACCAACCACCCATCTCAAAGACCATCCAAATTAGATGAACAAGACATGCGGAACACTGCTGGAGGAGCAAGGATGGACTCATAAACGGCGTTCTTTTATTGACCTCTTCACACGGACGCACGAGTGTAGGACAACCAGCAAGAGCATATCTACAACAGCTCTGTACGGACACAGGATTTAGCCTGAAAGATATGCCGAAAGCAATGGATGAAAGACAGATGACAAGAGATTCAGGGAAATCCGTGCAAGCAGCACATTATAATGATGGAAGAATTCTTTCTATATATCCGTGGTGCCATCAATAAGTTTCCAGATTTTTTTGTACAGGCATTTAAAATTGTCGTAGACTCTTGAGAATTCACTATGTTATTGCTATACATCTTAGGAGATGACTGACCAGTTTTTATGATTTCAGGTTAAAAAGAACAGCTACAGCAGGAATTCGAATGCACCCTACTAAAGCCTAATTGTCACAGCCGGGGAATTTCAAAAATGCTATTTGGACGTGAGGACACTTTAGAAGAACGATATGCAATAAAATTCTGTTTTAAACTTGGAAAAAATGCCATAGAAACGTATGAAATGCTTCAGACTGCTTTTTGACCATCTTGCATGAATAGAGCATCAGTGTTTGAGTGGCATAAGAGATTCAAGGAAGGCAGGGAGTCTGTGAGGGAGGATGAGACGTGTGGGAGGAGTAAGGAAGTCAGAACACCAGAGTTAATTGGCCAAAGGTTTAGGGTTAGGGTTAGGGTTACTATGTTGAGGTTTTAAGGGAGTTCAGAAAGAGATTCTGTTGGAAGAGGCCAGCACTCTTCAAATCAGGTTAGTGACATTTCCACCTGGACAATGCACCAATCCAAAACTCCATCCTTGTCACAGACTATTTGACCAAGATGAGCATCAAGACAGTTCCTCACCGTCCCTATAGTCCAGACGTTGCTCCCTGTGACTTTTGGTTATTCCCTTAGCTCAGAGGCTATCGTTATGAGACAATTGAGAAGATGAAAGAGGCTGTGACGAAGGTCATTGACACGCTCACACAAGAAGACTTCCATGGAGCCTTCCAGAAGTTGTTGGAACGGTACAACAAGTGCATTGCAGCCGGAGGAGATTACTATAGGAGACTAGATTTTCATGTTGATTGATTGATTGGTTTGGTTTAATGGCATATCAACTCTTTTTAGGTTATTTAATGCCAAAGCCATTCTCCGACAAGAACAGTAGTAGTGCTATTTAACCCATAGCTGGGAGGATAAGGGGGCTTCATACCTTTCCCAAGGGTATTTGCTCGAAAGTGAATGTAATAGCGCGACTGGAGTACGAACTCGCGTACTACGATTCCGCAGTCCATCGCTTTAACCATTACACCACGAGGACACCCCCAGATTTTCATGTGTGTACTAGTCGACAAATTCACCTACCTAGGAAGCAGCGTCTCATCAACCGAGAAAGACATCGACACACGACTGACGAAGGCATGGACAGCTATCGATAGGCTCTCGATCATATGGAAGTCGGACCTAACTGATAAAATGAAACGCAGTTTCTTCCAGGCAGTGGTTGTGTCGATACTGCTATATGGATGCACCACATGGACGCTTACGAAGCGGCTGGAGAGGAGGCTGGATGGAAATTATACAAGAATGTTGAGAGCAGTATTAAACAAGTCCTGGCGACAACACCCCACGAGACTCCAACTATACGGACACTTGCCTCCCATCACAAAAACTATACAAGTTCGACGAACCAGACACGCAGGACACTGCTGGAGAAGCAAGGACGAGCTCATAAGCGATGTACTCCTGTGGACCCCCACACATGGATGTGCAAGGGTGGGACGACCAGCACGAACTTACATACAGCAACTATGTGAGGACACGGGATGTAACCCTGAAGACCTGCCGGAGGCGATGAATGATAGGGAGAAATGGCGAGAGACGGTCAGGGATATCCACGCAGGCGGCGTGACATGATGATGATGATGATGATGACTATCAATAAAAGTGCCCATACGAAAAAAAGTCTGGAAACTTATTTCATGATCCTCGTAAGCTTGGACTACCAGGTGTCTTGCTGCTGAGCTTATCTTTTCCTTTCTTTATCCTATCAAGGATATTGGCATGACAGCAATTTTGAGGCGCAACATTTTTTTTTTTTAATTTTTAGGTTCAGGTTTTTATATTTCCTTATTTTATAATATTCTTTGTCTGATATGTCGATATCTGTTCTTGCTAACATATATATTAGATTAATATTATTGCTGTGAGTTTTTACACATAAGTTCTAAATGATGATTTTTCGCTGGAGTCTGAGTGACCAAGTCAAAACCAACCAATAATAAATAGTATCTCTACGGTTCCTCTACAAAGATGGATTTGGTATTAAATAAACCACGAATGAAACCATAAACAAAACAAAACAAAACTAGATATATCATATTTACCAACCCCTTCGCTCGAGCAGGATATGACACAAGGTCAATTTTTAAGCGAAGTTTAACAGGTTTGAATTCAGAGTTTTCCTTCTCCTAGACTAGTTGCCTCACCAAGGCTGAAGAACCTAGTCTGCCCTACTATTTGCTCATAGCTGGAGGGAGAATAATTGGATTCATACCTTTCCCAAGGGAATTAGTGCTATATGAAATACGATCAGTCTTGTCCAGGATTTGAACTCGTGTCGCCGTGACCATTTCCTACGACGATAACCATTACACCACGGGCACCTCCAAAATTAGATACATAACAGTTAAAGGGAAAAGTGTAATGCCTCTATTATTATTATTATTATTATTATTATTATTATTTTGGGGGGATAGGAGGAGTAGGAGGAGGAGTATCCCTCTAATAACGATAATATTCATGGGAAGAATGTAAAAGAAATTTGCTTTTGGCATCTCTTCAATTTGTTACGCCTATTTTTGTCGTTTTATTTCGGATCGTCGGCTACAGCCCCCCTCTCTCTGACACATCAACCTTGTAACCCCCCCACTACTCTTACATCTCTCTCTCTCTCTCTCTCTCTCTCTCTCTCTCTCTCTCTCTCTCTCTCTCTCTTTCGCTCGCTTTTCCTTTCCCTCCACCTACTTTTCGTAAACCCTGGTCGGATCTGGCCACTTCAGCTGATACCCCTAATGAAATAAAAACCTATCCGTCGTTTCTCCCTAATAGACCAGACATGAAATCGGAAGATAAGGGTTGCGACAAAGCCTCATGGCTCGGAAGAGTTTCTTTGGCGTATTTTGGGGCCGGTCCGGTGGGCGTGGCAGACTGGCTGCTTACATTGTATGGCTTAACTTCTTGAAAGAAATACCCACCACCCAGCCCTCAATTCAGCACGGCCCACTCCATGTATCTCGTGTTCATCAAACCTACCCCCCTCTATTGATGCTCCTGACAACCTAACCCTCGATTAATACAACATTAATCCAAAACCACCCTTGTCAACCCCACCCCTTCAACCCGCTAATCAAACCTTCACCTCACAATTCAGTGGTTGTGGATGAGGGCTTCTAGGGTCCGGGGTTCTGAAGGAGCGCTTTATTATATCACAATGTTACGAAGGATTTTGTTTGTCAGCGAAAAAAGGCGCGAAAAGGAGCAGTTGTTAAGTACACTGAATATGAAACAATCTTATTAATTTCATCTGGAAAAGGCATGAATCTTACTCTCCCTACACCTGGTTTTATAGGCGGTTCCTGAAGTTAATCAATGATGACCAGTTCTTTTTTTATTAATTTTTCTGATCTTACTAGGTTGAAGAAAGTTTAATTTTCTAAAGACCTTAAAAAATTAGAGACGGCAAGATATGAAATTGTTTTTCCCTCCGCCAATTTGTATAAATAGTCTGTATCTCATGTAAAAAATGAATGTCCTGATATGACACTAAACTGCACCTGATGGTGAGGCTCTAGCTCTAGTATTCTAGTGAGTGTGGAGACACTCCAGCATGGTTGTAGCAGTTAGGGTTCTCTCTATAGATCCATAAGACCTGTTTAAAATTTATACATATTTAAATGAACTAAAAAAAAGTAAATATAAACATATAAAGAATGCAATTCCCTAACTTCTTGGCATAGAATATCTATTGACTAGTTAACATACTGTTTGTTTGTTTGTTTGTTTGGTTGGTTGGTTTCTTGGCATATCAACCTTTGTAGGTTATTTAACGCCAAATCCATTTTTATGTAAATAATCAGTTCTATTTTCAACGATTCAGTTTAGCATGAGTACACAGTTTAATTGTCAAAAACATTTCTATTTCAAGCTGTTCAGTTTAGTCAAACATTTCCAATTCAAACAATTCAGTTTAGCGTAAGTACAGATTTTGTTTACACTCAGTTAAATGTCAAAACAGTTCTATATTAAACGAATTGGTTTAGTGTAAGTACAGTTTCAATGTCAAAAAGCAGTTCAATTTCAAATAATTCAGTTTAGCATAAGCACGCAGTTTAAATGTAAGTACAGTTTAATTGTCATAAACGTTTCTGTTTCAAGCTATTCAGTTTAGTCAAACAATTCAGTTTAGCATAAGTATGCCGTTAGTTCTATTTAACCCATAGATAGGGCCATATCAGGTGTTACCACGCCGGGCCAGAGTGGACCTGGGAGCAATGGCAATGAAGGAGGGCTCTGCATTCCCCAAAGTCCCAGCATTACTGGAATCTCACCATCAGATTGTTTAGTGTCATATCCAGGACACTCACTGGGGGTGGTCCGACTTTTCTGCAGAGAAGCAGTCAGTGTATTCTACAGCCTCCCCACCCAGCCGACTGGGCAAGGTTAACATACTGTTAGAATCAGTTAGTCTCCCCCCCATTAGCACCATATTGATTTTTTATTTTGTGAGATTTCTGTTTAATTTCTATTTTTCGAAAGAAAAGATTCTCCATGATTTTTTCTTGCAGTTTAAAGAATGTATCGGCTGAAATATATCAACAACTTCAAAAATGAGGATGAAAGTTTATTTGCCAAAAAGTTTCTTCAATATGAAATTAATTTTACAAACTTGGAATACAGTTATAAATATTTTCATTCTATAGATAGATAACTCAGATTAATCAGGTCTTAAATGGGTGACGACTTCCCGTAAGAAACCTGCGACCTGTGTATAAGACTAAGCAGAACGCATATAACAACAACATTAACTACAACGAAAATTCAGCTCATTGGTCTAGTGGGTAGAGTGTTCACCAATGGTCTGGGAGATCTGGGTTCAATCCCAGGTCGAATCATACCAAAGACTTTAAAAATGGTACTTGATACCTCCTTGCTTAACACTCAGCAATATATGGTACGTATCAAAAGTAAAGTGGAGCAATCCAGGGAAAGGAGTAGTGCCCTCCCATACACCTTGATGTAGTAGATATTGAAAAGGGAACCTTCTGGTCGCCCCCGACTACGGTTGCCAACTCTTTACTTAAACTTAAAGCATCAGTTCACTTCAGATCACTGAATTTAAGCTTGGCATAAACCTGCTCCTGTCATTAGATGGGTGACCACTTCATCCCAAGGAGATACTGAAGCAGCCTGGGGTCTGTGTATCAGATTAGACAAAGCTTACGACTGACATAGCAATCATTTGAAATAAAAAAAGATTCCATCATGTCAAATTTAAAGCACCGGTCTTTGGTATGACGCGACCTGAGATTGAAACCAGGTCTTCTGGACCATTGACGAACACTCAACCCACTTGGCTAAAGCTTAGTAAATTATTATATATTATTGTGAATTGAACTACCATGGCTAGAAAATCCAGCGAACACCTACGCACGACATACGAAAACACTGGACGGCTGTTTCAACCTTATTAGGTCTCATCAGCAGTGTATACCGTGATCTCCCCCACTGGAGATCGAACCAGCGACCACAGATTGCAGAGCTGAATCTCTACAACCAAGTCAACAGTCCATATCACATGCCAGTGACACCACATTAACTAGTCATGGTAATTGCATGGCCAATTAACAATTAAAATATTTTTTAAAGAAAAATACTATATATGGTACTATCAAATTACAACTCTTATTGCCACCAGATATATGAAATTAAGCATTTAAATAATTTAAAATAAAGAGAGATCGAGACTAGTCAGTTGCAACTTTAAAGAAATCCTGATGTAGCAAGATTTTGAATTAACTTTTTTTGTGAAACACAGGATGATATAAGTGCAACATCCTCAATCCGTAATGGATTTAGTTCCTTGAGACTTTTTCTTGATTCTTAAACCGAAATTTCAGTGAAGATACAACGTCTTTTTTTGGAAAGATATAATAATCTAAGACTCATGGATTAATATGTTTTTACAGAAGGGTTTGAAAGTGACTGTTCTATTTCAAACAGTTTAGTTTAGTATAAGGATAATTTGTTGTTCTTTTTCACAGTTAAATGTCAAATCAGATTGTTTAGTGTTATATCCAGAATGTTCGTTAGTTAGAGATGGGTCTTACCCCTCTGCAGAGACGAAGTCGGTGCATCTTATTCATAAGTTCATTGTTTGCTTGGTTGATTTGAGGGTGTAGACAATTTTGAAATATAAAGGATCGGCTTCATATCATATGAAAAGAAAATTGACCGAGGACCTTCAATCAATACATTGCCCTCAATGTGCTTACTCCATCTGCAATAAAATGGGTGTTCTGAAAATAACACCAAACTGCATCTGATGATGAGGTTCCAGTTGAAGAATTCAGAGAAAGATGGGATACTCCTTCATAATCATTACTCCCAGATCCATTCCAACCCAGTGTAAGTACATGTTAGGATCCTATCTATGAATCAAATAAATTTGTTTAAAAAGTATTCATGTTCGATTGGACCCGGTGGGAAAAAAATTTAAGAAACAACTAAACAAAAAACGAATAGATATACGATCATACAATGAGCGTGATTCCTTAACCTCTAAGTATAAAATAGTCCCTCCTCAGAGACTTGGATACATTTGTGTGGCACCTCATATCTCCGTTTTGAGTTATTTATTTATTGACCCCTAATAATCGGTTATAACAATAACCATTTATAATTCCTTCTTTATCAAAAGCATATCCAATTTAGTAAAATAATTTCTAAAACATTCTTTCTTTAAAGCTATTTCCTGCAGTAAAACTTTTATTAATGAATTCTATATTAAAACTATTTCGAATGCATTTTTTTAGGCAAAGTAGTTTTCAATGCATTTCTTCGGTAAAACTATTTCTATGTACTTTTTTTCTCTAAAACCATTTTTAATTCATTTCTTCATTAACGCTATTTGCAAGGCATACTTTCGGAAAAGCCAATTCTAATAAATTCTTTAAAAAAAATATTTTTAATGCATGACCTCAGTAAAACTACTTCCATGCTATTCCTTCAGTGAAACCGTACTTTCTTTTTCAATCATACATCTTAGATGCATCAGGGAGGTCTTCAGTGATGCGCTGTCTTCATTGCCGATTTCGGGTTATTTCTGCATCATATCAGCTCCGACAGTAACCCCGGCATGACTCTGAAAGAGCCAAGCCGCCTCCGTGATCGCGACGTGCTACGCTCGTTCCTCTACCAAAGCAAAGAAAAAATAAATAAAAAGCCGGACTTCGGCCGTTCTTATAGACATCTGTCTTTTAGTAAACAGCCAATGAAAACAGGGCATTCCACACTCCTCTGCTATATAGTACCATTTTTACCTCATCCGGTTTCTCCCTGCTACTTCCGGAATCGGTACCGAGGTAAGATGTTATTTTAATACTCGTCCGTGTCCATGATTTACTCTTCACTAGACTTACACGAATTTCCCACCAAATCTGTCCTATACTAATACTACTAAACTAACATGAATTAATCCCCCGCACAAAACTATTCAGTCAGTCTTTAACTTTACCTTATACCCCGATTCGCAAAAAATAATTAAAAAAATAATTATAATAATCCCGTTTATTTGGCTCACGAGATTATTTGCTACAGATTAACTCATGCTTTTTGCCAAACTTTTCCTCCCCGTTTATCATTAACCTATGCTCATATTACCAATCTCATGCATATTCCTAAAAATATATATATATATATATATAATAATATATATATACCTTCAGTAAAACTGTTTCCAATGAATTCCTTCATTCCTAGAGCATTCTATATGAAAACCATTTCGATCAATCCTTACAGTAAAACCACTTCCAATATTTTCTTTCAGTAAATCCATACCGAATAAATTCCAAAAGTAAAACCATTCGTAATGTGTTCCTTCATTGAAACCAATCCAGTGCATTCTTTCAGTAAAACAATTCCCAATGCAGTCTACATAAACCATTTCTAATACATTCCTTCAGGAAAACCGTTTCAAATGCCTTTTTTATTCATTCTATATGAGGTGCCCGTGGTGTAATGGTTATCGTCGAAGGAAATGGACACGGTGACATGAGTTCAAATCCTGGACGAGACTGATTGGTAGGTCTTCAGGGCCACATCCTGTCTCCTCACATAGCTGCTGAATGTATGTTCTAGCTGGTCGTCCTGCTTTTGCCCGGCCATATGTGGGGGTCCATAGAAGTACATCTCTTATGAGCTCGTCTCTGCTTCTCCAGCAGAGTCCTGCATATCTGGTTCGTCTAACTTGGATAGTTTTCGTGATGGGAGGTAGGTGGTCGTATAGTTGGTGCCTTGTGGGGTGTTGCCGCCAGGACTTATTCAATATTGCTCGCAACATTCTTGTGTAATTGCCGTCTGGCTTCTTCTCCAGCCGTTTTGTTAGATGAAGGCAACGATGCAATTCTGAAGCATGTGAAATACTCTTTCATTGCCAATCCGAAACGGTTCCCATACTCCATAGGAGTACATTACTTATGAGCTCGTCCTTGCTTCTCCAGCAGGGTCCTGCATACATATAGGTATATATTGTTTTTGAAAGCGAGCGAAGAATGCATGATACCTACTCAGACGCAAAATTAATTTGATAAATAGATTAATTCACCGTGGTTTGAGAATCCGCTCCAAACCAAAACTAACCCATGAACTCAATTCCGGTGTGCTCTTCAAATGGTATAAACTTGATTGGCTCTGACATAATTCTCTAAAGAGAAGTAACTGAAACAAAGGTTCGCCTTTTAGATAATAGTTTCATCGTTTTAAAGGTATTTTATTCTGCACATACTTTTGAGGTGCCCGTGGTGTAATGGTTATCGTCGTAGGAAATGGACACGGCGACACGAGTTCAAATCCTGGACCAGGCTAATTGTATTTCACATAGCACTAATACCCTTGGGAAAGGTATGAATCCAATTATTCTCCCTCCAGCTATGGGTAAATAGTAGGACAGACTGTTTTCTTCAGCCTTGGTGAGGCAACTTGTCTAGAAGGAAAACTCTGAAATCAAACCTGTTAAACTCTGCTTAAAAACTGACCTTGTGTCATATCCTGCCCGAGCGGAGGTGTTGGTAAATAGGATTATGCACACGTTTTTAAAAACCATATTTAAATTATGTATCTACCACAAGATATATATATATATATATATATATATATATATATATATATATATATATATTTAAAGATGGTTGTTGTTGGTCCAAAGTAAGAATTAGGATATATTTAAAATAAGATGGTCCACGGAGAGATTTGTATTTTTTGAATTTATTTATTTTGTTCTTACATACGTGTTATATATATGTATTACATAGGTGTTATATATATGTATGCTTCCAGCTTGTTGCAGTCGTCAGAGAACATATGTGGCACAAAGCCTTTTAAATTGGGTACTCTATGAGACTTGAACTCTCTCCTGTTTCCAGTATAAATGATTCTTGTCTGGTTGAATTTGTGTTTATAAGGGTTTTTGGTCCCCCTTCTTGAAGTATGTTAACTTTAGTCTTCTTTACCCTTCTTTGATATTTGATATGTTTGTAGTTGTGTGTCTATGTGTGTGTATTTATGTGTGTGCCTGTTGGTTTTAGGTTTCACTAATGGCTTTTTTTTTATCATGGATTGTTTTGTGTTTTTTTTTAAATTCACTGGTAGTTCTGAGTGTGAACATGTGTCGTATAAGGTCTAGTTAATGGATATTACATGAGATTTTAATTTGCTAGTGTTTGTAGTTTGAATGGTTGCTTATGAGTGAGTTCAAGTCTCATAGAGTACCCCATTTAGAAGGCCTTGTGCTACACATGTTCTCTGACGATAGCAACAAGCTGGAAACATACGTATATATAACACCTATGTAATACATATATATAACAAGTATGTAAAAACAAAATAAATAAATTCAAAAAATACAAATCTCTCCGTGGACCATCATATTTTGAATATATATATATATATATATATATATATATATATATATATATATAAGTTGGTGACTGTAGTCAAGAGCGACTAGAATGCTCCCTTTTCAATAGCCAGGACACCGAGGTGGAGGGGAGGGCGCCATTCCTTTCCCTGGAGTGCTCCACTTTACCCTTGATAGGTCCCTTATATTGCTGAGTGTTATATATATATATATATATATATATATATAGTCATACACTGACAGATCTGTTTCGTTCTATCAGAACTCATCAGTGTGGCTAGACATACTAAATTCCCGTAGCTGGGATCGAAACCCGGTTGACTCAAACGCCAATCCGAGACTCTACCTCTCATCCACGAGGAACTAATAGCCGCGAAATATATAACCGGCTCATTGGCCCAGTGAGTAGAGTGTTCACCAATGGTGGTCCGGGAGACCCGGGTCCAATCCCAGGTCGGGTCATACCAAAGACTTTAAAAATGGTACTTGATACCTACTTGCTTAACACTCAGCATTATAAGGTACATATCAAGGGTAAAGTAGAGCAATCGAGGGAAAGGAGTAGCACCCTCCCTTGCACCATGTTGTAGTTGCTATTGAAAAATGAGCCTTCTGGTCACCCTCGACTACGGTCGCTAACTTTACTTATATATATATATATATATATAGAGAGAGAGAGAGAGAGACAGAGAGAGCCGGTCTCAAGTTATTATGTAAATCAAATAAACCTCAATATATATAAAATAAACAGAAAAAGAAAAAAAGAAGACAAACCATCTTTTAGTTGATCATTTCATTTATTTAAATAATTTTCATAACGTATTTAAAAAAAAAAGATATTCCATTTTTTTTTAATATACAGATACAATTTTAGATTTCCTTTTGAATTGAAGTGATGTCGTTCAGTACGCATATGATATGTAAATATTAATGAAAAAAAAAAGACAAAAAACGAAAAAAAACAATTAAAGCCAGTATATAGATATACTTATATTTACATGGAATAATCAAGTCGCATATACATAGAGTTCGATATATAGATAAATTTATACAGTTATTTAAACTAAAACAACACTCGAAATTATATATATATATATATATATATATATATATATGCATGTGCGCGCGCGCATGTGTGTGTGTGTGTGTGTGTGTGTGTGTGTGTATGTATAAATCATATCAGAATGGAAGAAAAATTAAACATGAAAACCATTTTGTGGTGTGTTTATATATTTATCTTAATGTTTCACTGTTAAGGATGTTCATTTGATAAAAATTTTGTAAAACTTTTCAAATTTAGGAAGAACATTGACGAAAGTTACAAATGAGGTTGTCACGAAAACGCACTTGCAGTTAGCGTTCCTAATTACATTAGTATGACAACAACCGTAGCTGTAACGTTCATCAATATTTTTCAGAAAATTTAAAGTTTTTTGTAGTTTAGGTTTTGTTTTTGTTTTGTTTTTTCCAGTTTCTTCGTTTCTTTTTCCTGGTTATCATCTGAACGAGGCTCGTACAAATAAATAAATATACGTAAATATATAAAGACTCTATCGATTTGGTTTCTACGCCTAATATCTCGGATATATATATACATATATATATATATATATATATATATATATATATGTGGATAACGTGTTGGACTGCATCATCCTATAGCGTAAAGCAAAGCTCTTTAAATGAATTGAGCTCTCGGTAGCCATTATGCGAATTAATGTAAAACAAAATAAATTTGATACATATGTGTTTAAATTTACTTCGCTTACGCTAGTTTCCTTATGGCTGAGTGGTAGAATCTTGGATTGGCGTTTCAGTCAGCTACGTTTCGATGCCAGCTTCGGGAATCTAGCCTGTCTAGCCATACTGAAGAGTTTTGATAGAACGAAACAGTCTGTCTGTAGAGGACAATATATATATAAACCGCATTTTCTCAGTAAATATTATATATACGAGTGTGTGTGTGTGTGTGTGTGTGCACGTTTTGTTTACTGAAAATATATAGAACATAATATTCATTGAATCAAAATTAACTTCTTGTCTCCATTTTGCATTTAATAAAAAAGTAAATTCATTGATTTTGAATGACTCAGATGTATGCATGATTCAAATTAAATATATATATATATATATATATATATATATATATATATATATGTGTGTGTGTGTGTGTGTGTGTGTGTGTGTGTGTGTGTGTGTGTAATCGCATTTTATACTATGCTTGTGACTAAGAATCAAGAGTGAATTTTGAATTCCTTTTTAATTTTTACCATTTTAAATTTTAGATTTAAATGAATTCATGTGTTCAACTGAACATTTTTTCTTTTTGAGAAACGTGATATCTCTCAGGAGGCAGTGCTAATTTGCAAACAATAATTATGCAGCCAGTCTGGATACTTTTTGAGCCAAAATATTGTGAAACACAGGATTGTACAAGTGCGGCAGCTTCCATACAGAGTTGACCTAATCCCATGCAACATTTTCTTCGTTTCCTGAATTGAAATTTCAACTCAAAGGTTCGATTAGAAGACGAGCAGCATATTAGAGAAAATATATCGGTGAAGGGTTACACAACATAAATAGATTACTCCGAGTAATTCGATTAATGGCAAAAGAAACATCCTGGAGTGGATCGAATTGATTGGTAACTATTTTGAAAAAAATATAACCTTTCATTCATTGTCGTTTTTGTATAAAGAAAAATTAAGAATCAGGATCGATATTTTTTGTTTTATATATATATATATATATATATATATACTCTTTACCAGGAAAATTTAAATGTTCACTGTTGAATGGTTATTTTGTCCTGATGGAATTATTCCCAACTCCGGTTTAACTGGACCGAATGATATATAAATATATACAAGAATCAGTCCCGATTATATTATTTCTGTGGATGACAATGTATATATATATGTAGACCGCATACATATATAACCCAGATATAAGAGAAACTCGGATATAAGAGAATTTTTCTCTGGTCCATGATTAGAACCTGTGTTACATAAACAAAATAGAACAAACACTGATATAAGAGAAACCCTGGTGTAAGAGACTCTCTCGGTCCCGACAACTCTCTTATATCTCGGTTAAACTGTGTATATATATATATATATGTATATATACATATATATATATATATGTATATATACATATATATATATATATGTGTGTGTGTGTGTGTGTGTGTATGTGTGTATGCGTGTGTGTGTTAGCTGATATATACAAAGTATAAGGAATACTAATAAAAATATTGTTTATATATATGAATCCACGTAGGAAATGAACACGGCGACACGAGTTCAAATCCTGGACGAGAATGATTACATTTCACATAGCACTAATACCTTTGGGAAACGTATGAATCCAATTATTCTCCTTCCAGCTATGGGTAAATAGTAGGACAGACTGGGTTCTTCAGCCTTGGTGAGGCAACTAGTCTAGGAGAAGGAAAACTCTGAATTCAAAACCTGTTAAACTCCGCTTAAAAATTGACCTTGTGTCATATCCTGCCCGAGCGGAGGGGTTGGTAAATAGGATATATATGAATCCACTTAGTTGTTTTTTACACTTGATAAAGATTTGATATATGTTTTACATTTTTAAACAATGTAGGATTATATATCTCATTGACCTAGTGGGTAGAGTGTTCGCCAATGGTCCGGGAGACCGGGGTTCAATCCCAGGTCGAGTCATACCAAAGACTTTAAAAATGGTACTTGATACCTCCTTGCTTACCACTCAGGAATATAAGGTAGGTATCAAGGGTAAAGTGGAGCAAATCAGGGAAAGTAGTAGCCCTTCCTTACAACTCAGTGTAGTAGCTATTGAAAAGGGAGCCTTCTGGTCGCCCTAGACTACGGTCACCAAATTTACTTTACCATATATATATATATATATATATATATTGTAATGATTTATGGCTATTACGAGCGCACAAATTTTGCGATGGCCCAGCGGTTAGAGTGTTCGCCAATGGCCCGGGAGACCTGGGTTCAATCCCAGGTCGAGTCATACCAAAGACTTTAAAAATGGAACTTGATACGACCTTGCTTAACACTCAGCATTATAAGGTACGGTTCAAGGGTAAAGTGGAGCAATCCTGGGAATGGAGTAGCGCCCTCCCCTACACCTTGGTGTAGTAGCTATCGAAAAGGGAGCCTTCGGGTCACCCTCGACTATGGTCGCTAACTTTACTTTTACTTATTAAATAGTCCTCAATATCAATGATAGACCTATTATATATAAGTAGATATATTATATGATGTCTGTAACCCTGTGTTTCATGCTTTACGCATTGATCAGACACACTATGAAATATATATATAAGTGTTTCAAAATTTGTGATATTTGATATGAACAGGGTGTTTAAAAAAGAACTGATAAAATCTTTTCTTTAGAAGGTGCCCGTGGTGTAAATGTTATCGTTGCAAGAAATGGACACGGCGACACGAGTTCAAATCCTGGACGAGACTGATTGCATTTCACATAGCACTTGGGAAAGGTATGAATCCAATTATTCTCCCTCCAGCTATGGGTAAATAGTAGGGCAGACTAGGTTCTTCAGCCTTAATGAGGCAACTAGTCTAGGAGAAGGAAAACTCTGAATTCAAACCTGTTAAACGCCGCTTAGAATAATTGACCTTGTGTCATATCCTGCCCGAGCGGAGGGGTTGGTAAATATGATGAAATATATTTCTTAATCTAATTACTTGATTAAATAAAATAATTGACCTTGTGTCACATCCTGCCCGAGCGGAGGGGTTGGTAAATATGATGAAATATATTTCTTAATCTAATTACTTGATTAAATATCGTTCAAGTTATCTGAAAATTTATCAACACGTGTTGGAACAAATTTTAATTTGTTTAAAGTTTAAACGTCTCATCTTTTCCAGGCAAAATTTAACCTGAAAATAAAAAAAGACACCTAACACTCAGAATTTTCAGTCACTTCTACACATACAGTAAAATATTTTATTTTAACAGGAACTTTTGATTACAAAATGATATCCGTTTTTCTGAAACATACCGTATGAATATGCCTCCTCTTCGACGCTACATAAACAAAGTCAAGAATATCCCAAAAACTCTTAAATGTTTGCTATGAGAGGTGGCTGGATCATTTATTATGTCAGGGGGCGTGAAAGGCAAATTGCTTGGCTCAGATCGAGGCTTCTAAAATACCAGACTATGGTTTGCGCAGAATCACTAAACGGCTGCATGTTGTTTCAACAATCGTATTGAAGTCGGCTGTACCATTAGAAGCCATTTTGAAACAGCACTCAACACAAACATTTTTGTCACAAAAAATATCCTCCCATCTATTACACTCTTATACATTCTTTTATACGGGAGATTCCAATATATATATATATATATATATATATATATATATATATATATATATATATATATATATATGGGTAATAGAGATTATATGTATTTATGGATATATATAAGTTATGTTAATACTATAAATATATATATTTATATGATATATATGTTTATGATATATTTAATATGTATATTAATATATATTATATATCTATATATATTTATATATATTGTATATTTAATATATATCATATATTTATATACATATAGATATCATCTATTATATATATATATATATATATATATATATATATATATTGTATATTAGATTATATATTATGGATATTACATTGTATATATTATCTTATATATAATTATAATATATATGTGATATATATTATGTAATGTAATGCATACATTATATATATATATATATATGTGTGTATACATATATGGGTGTGTGTATACTCTATATATAGCGTCTACCAATTATATATATATATATATATATATATATATTGGTAATAGAGATTATATATATTTATGGATATATATAAGTTATGTTAATACTATAAATATATATATTTATATGATATATATGTTTATGATATATTTAATATGTATTTTAATATATATTATATATCTATATATATTTATATATATTGTATATTTAATATATATCATATATTTATATACATATAGATATCATCTATTATATATATATATATATATATAGTGTATATTAGATTGTATATTATGGATATTACATTGTATATATTAACTTATATATAATTATAATATATATGTGATATATATTAGGTAATGTAATGCATACATTATATATATATATATGTGTATGTGTGTGTACATATATGGGTGTGTGTATACTCTATATATAGCGTCTACCAATTATATATATATATATATAGCGTCTATCAATTATACTTATATATATATAAATATATTTATATAGTGTTTATCAATTATATTTATATATATATATATACTCTCTATCAATTATATATATATATATATACACTCTATCTTTTATATATATATATATATATACCCTCTATCAATTATATATATATATATATATATATATATATATATATATATATATAACAGCTAAATTTATTTACATACGAATTTTGACTGTATCTTATAATCAGTATAATTTATTTACACAGTCTTTAATAATCATACTCACAACCCCCACACACTAAAATAGAATAAATTGCCTAAATTGATACTAATATCCATCACTTTGCTTATTCACCCTGGCTCGTACCCAGGAATAATACTACGTCAGAAATGACATTTATACATCAATGAAGTTATCTATTGCTTGTTTTCTTTGATTCTACAAGTATATTAAAGTACGCAACAGTTCCAGTGAAAAGTCATGTGCATTTTTCTTAGTTTTATTTTTTATTTTTTTGCTCTAGGATTTTTCTTTCCGAACTCCAGTAAATAAGGATGGCTACCCCAAAAAATAAAAATTGAATTAATCTTTCTTGTTTCATGAGAGAAAAAACTGATATCGGCAAAAAAATAATAGTACTAATGTTAAGGTCCACCCTTGAGTTATAATTTTAAAAAATCATTAGTAAATTATTTTCGGAAACCAAAGGTTGCTCGTCGTCGAACCATTACGTTCAGATTTAATCCATATAAAATTGATATTGATAGGACAAACCCATGTGTTTAACTAAAATGAAGGTCTTCATAATTCGACCTATACACGAATATGTACACTATTTAAAGAAACAGGATTTTCATATCAAACACAAAGTCTCCTTTTAGAGAAACGTATATACAAGAGCCTCAAATGGATGAAAAGAAAATTTATGATCCCAAATTGTAATTTTTGTAAACATTGGTTCATACCAAAAAATTTTCCTCATTATAAGCCTGATAGTCGAGTATGTTTTTTTTTTTACTGGACGCAAGAACAGGATGAATTTAAATCTGATCAAGAAGAAGTGAAGGCATATTTAGCCTCTTCATTATTCGATTTAAAATGTCGTCAGAAAAATAAAGATGTCATTCGTAATAAATCTAGTTCATGTGATTCACTCTGAGCAAGAAAGCATTTAGGTCAGACGTGGGTGACCATTTTCGAGCAGCGAGCCGCGTTAGACAAGGCTCATCATCTAGCGGGCCACACGACTACAAAAAAAAAAAAAAATAAATAAATAAAAAAAGAAGTTTTTTCGCTGAAGGTACTTCAACCATTTTTATTTTCGTTACTGAAGACCATCTGCTTTAGAATTAGGGAAACGTTGATTTTTCCATCTTCGGTAAAAAGATCTTTTTTATTAAAAAAAAAATTGAAGACTTAGGCGAGCCATTCAGAAAGCACCCTAACTAGGTGTGGCTCACGACTGATTTAGATAAATGGTTTTTAAAGTATACAAAGATAGACCTTTTCTCAAAGCCAATATTTACACGACTGTCCTCTTCAGATGACCAGGTAATATAAGCCTTATATTTAGAGTTTGAAAGAGGGTGAAGTATCCATGTCTTTTTGGTTAGCATCGCTTGATATAGAATTTTGTATTCACGTCGAACGAAAGTCTTTTGTAAAGTTATAAATCTAAATCGTCTCTCAAAGCTTTGCGTAAAACAGCAGCGTAAACAGAATTTTGTTGCTTTTGTTGGTAACCAGTCTAGGAGAAAATAAAAAATATGAATTGAAAGCAGATGAGTGTGGAATTAGCAACTTTAATCCCGGCAACCTATTTGTGAATGAATATGAAAGCTAGAGGGGACGATTCTTTGCACGAAATTACTAGAATTCCTTCCTGAACATACAAGCATGATAGCCATTGCTACGATTTTCAGGGGATAGAAAGGTTCAGGAAAACAAATGATCCTGTTGAAGAGACTGTTGCTTGCTTTGTATTTTATAGCATGTCATTCCATGTGATTTATTTAATGCCAAATACTGTTTTATATATATATATATATATATATATATATATGCCTAATGAGTAGAGTGTTCGCCAGTGGTCCGAGAGACCAGAGTTCAATCCCAGGTCGAGTTATACCAAAGACCCAAAAATGGTACTTGATACCGCCTTGCTTAACACTCAGTTTTATAAGGTAAGGATCAAGGGTAAAGTGGAGCAATCCAGAGAATATAGTAGCACCTTCCCCAAAACCTTGGTGTGGTAGCTATTAAAAAGGGAGCCTTCGGGTCACTCTCGACTAAAGTCGCCAATTTTCCTTACTATATATATATATATATATATAGATATAGATATATATATTAGATATTTATATAAATATATTTATTTATCATTATTATATAATAGCTCTATCCTAGATATTGAGCGCTCTCCATATTATATTGCTCTTGGTTCGACATAAACACACAAAGTGATTTAGTGACAACCAACACTGTTATAATATATATATATATATATATATATATATATATATATATAATTTGTAAACCAATAGTTTGTTGATAACTTTATTTTTAAACAAATCCTTAGCGCTCATTATTTTGTACACAGTTAAAAAGTTTTAAGTATTGATATTTAGCACCAACTAACTATCGTCGTAGGAAATGGACACGACGACACGAGTTCAAATCCCGGACGAGAGTGATAGCATTTCACATAACATTAATACTCTTGGGAAAGGTATGAATCCAATTATTCTCCCTCCAGCTATGGGTAAATAGTAGGGAAAACTGGGTTTTTCTTCAGCCTTGGTGAGGCAACTAGTCTAGGAAAAGGAAAACCTTGAATTAAAACCTGTTAAACTCCACTTAAAAACTGACCTTGTGTCATATATTGCCTGAGCGGAGGGGTTGGTAAATATAGATATTTAGCACCAACAATTCTATTTGATATTAATTATTTGTTTGCACAGAGTTAAATGGTTTCAAATATTGTGATTTAACATTAGTAACTCTATTTATCAAATATTCCTTTTTGATATTAATTAATATTAATTAATATTAGTATTTAATTTGCGCAAAACTGTATGGCTTAAGATAACGTATAATGCTAATAACCCTTATTAAATGATCGGACCGTTTTATTTGATCAATAAGTAAAAACTTAACCGGTATTACTAATCCAGGTTAGAGTGTACCTGGGAGTAATTGAAATAAAAGGGTGTTCCATAATGCCCCAACGTTCCATGACTCTATTCTCACGATCATAGTAGTTGAGTGTCATATCCAAGACACTAGGGGGATGGGATTCTTACTCCCCTGCAAATACAGACGACGCATTCTGCACCCCCTGCCGATATGAGAAAGATCTTTCTTTTTTTCCCTGTCTTTTTTATTATATATTAGGGTGTATCAAATGTATTTTCGTCTTTACAGACATTTACACTAGATATTGTTTTATCTGCACATGCAAAGGTTTGGTTTTGCTTTCTTCGTTTAATGACTTATCAACCTTCATGGGTTATTTAATGCCAAAGCTATATTTGTAGATACTATTTAATCCAGGGATATGGGGTTTCATACTTTTTTCAAGGGTATTAGACCGAAAGTGAACGTTATAGCATAACTGGAGTTCGAACTCGCGGACTACAATGTTAAAGCCCAGCATGTTATCCACTACGCCAAAGGAACTTCTGATTTTTTACGGGTACACTCGTCGACTGAAATAGCACAATACATTTACTGGTGTTTAATGCTACGTGGTGAATTCATTAAGTTTCCAGATTTTTTGTACGGGCATTTAAAATTGTCGTAGACTCTTGAGAATTCACTATGTTATTGCTATACATCTTATGAGATGACTGACCAATTTTTATGATTTCAGGTTCAAATCAACAGCAACAGTAGCAATTGGAATACACCCTTCTAAACCCTGATTGTCACTGCTGGTGAATTTCAAAAATGCAATCTGACACTTTAGAAGAACGATATGCAATAAAATTGTATTTTAAACTTGGAAAAAATACCACAGAAACGTACGGAATGCTTCAGACTGCTTTTTGACCATCTTGCATGAATCGAGCATCAGTTTTTGAGTGGTATAAGAAATTAAAGGAAGACTGGGAGTCTGTGAGGGATGATGAGAGGTGTGGGAGGAGTAAGGAAGTCAATACACCACAGTTGATTGGCCAAAGGGTTAGGGTTAGGGTTACTATGTTGAGGTTTTAAGGGCATTCAGGGAGAGATTCCTAGGGAAGAGGCCAGCACTCTTCAAATCGGGTCTGTGGCATTTCCATCAGGACAATGCACCAGTCCAAAACCCCATCCTTGTCACAGACTATTTGGCCAAGATGGGCATCAAGACAGTTCCTCAGCCTCCCTCTAGTCTAGACCTAGCTCCCTGTGACTTTTGGTTCTTCCCTAAGCTCAGAGGCTGTCGTTGAGACAATTGAGGAGATGAAAGAAGCTGTGACGAAGGTCACTGACACGCTCACACAAGAGGACTTCCATGGGGCCTACCAGAAGTTGTTGAAATGGTACAACAAGTGCATTGCAGCCGGAGGAGATTACTTCGAAGGGGACTAGAGTTTCATGCGTGTACTATCAATAAAAATGCCTATACGAAAAAGTCTGGAAACTTATTTAATGATCCTTGTAAATCAACTGGTGAAAAGAGTTCCTCCAAGATTGTCTAGTTTAGTTTTTTTCTTTAATGGCATATCAACCTTCGTGGGTTCTTTATTGCCAAAGCCATCTTTCTTAAAGAACATTTGTGCTCCTATTAACCCATAGCTGGGATGTTAGCCTGAGAGGAGGTCAAACCCAATTTCAACAAATTTGCATGCAGTCAATCAAATTAGTCCTTCTCTACATATCTAAGCATTATCTCTGGCTCATCAATAATCTTGTTTTTTGCTAATTTTTCCTACCAGCAATACTTGGCGATTTTCACTGCGGAGAGATAGTCTCTTAAAGTATTCTTGTTGATTTCAGCAGTTTTATCGTCTGGGCAGTCTCCATTTCACGGAATATTTCTAATGCTCTAGTTCTCTTCTCTAGTTTCTTATAGCGGGGGGCGGTATTTCAGAGTGATCCGAATATAACTAATATTACTGTAATCTTCGTATTCAACAACTTTTTAAAAACTATTTCGCACAGTACTGATATTTTTCTAGTGTTTCTTTTTCTTCTGTTTTCACGGGAACGTCGAATCTCCTACATGACGTATTCGTTTTTTCTTGTTTATTATAAATAAGTCTGGTCGTCTGGCCGGGATTGAGAGATCCGTTTTTATCTCCAAGTCCTAGAGAATTTTGTGGGTCTTATTTTTTCATTGGAAATATCCTGTTTCAAATATTGTAATTTCTGCCTTTTGCGTTCAGGGCTTCAAACAGAAAGAAAGAAAGAAAGAAAGAAAGAAAGAAAGAAAGAAAGAAAGAAAGAAGAAAAAGTAAAAAGAAAGAAAGATAGAAAGAAAAAAATGAAAGACCGAAAAGAAAAGAGGACGAAAAAAGAAAGAAAAGAGAATAAAAGAAAGAAAGAAAGAAAGAAAGAAAGAAAGAAAGAAAGAAAGAAAGAAAGAAAGAAAGAAGAAAAAGTAAAAAGAAAGAAAGATAGAAAGAAAAAAATGAAAGACCGAAAAGAAAAGAGGACGAAAAAAGAAAGAAAAGAGAAAGAAAGAAAGAAAGAAAGAAAGAAAGAAAGAAAGAAAGAAAGAAAGAAAGAAGAAAAAGTAAAAAGAAAGAAAGATAGAAAGAAAAAAAATGAAAGACCGAAAAGAAAAGAGGACGAAAAAAGAAAGAAAGAAAGAAAGAAAGAAAGAAAGAAAGAAAGAAGAAAAAGTAAAAAGAAAGAAAGATAGAAAGAAAAAAAATGAAAGACCGAAAAGAAAAGAGGACGAAAAAAGAAAGAAAGAAAGAAAGAAAGAAAGAAAGAAAGAAGAAAAAGTAAAAAGAAAGAAAGATAGAAAGAAAAAAAATGAAAGACCGAAAAGAAAAGAGGACGAAAAAAGAAAGAAAAGAGAAAGAAAGAAAGAAAGAAAGAAAGAAAGAAAGAAAGAAAGAAAGAAAGAAGAAAAAGTAAAAAGAAAGAAAGATAGAAAGAAAAAAAATGAAAGACCGAAAAGAAAAGAGGACGAAAAAAGAAAGAAAAGAGAAAGAAAGAAAGAAAGAAAGAAAGAAAGAAGAAAAAGTAAAAAGTAAAAAGAAAGAAAGATAGAAAGAAAAAAAAATGAAAGACCGAAAAGAAAAGAGGACGAAAAAAGAAAGAAATGAGAATAAAAGAAAGAAAGAAAGAAAGAAAGAAAGAAAGGAGGAAAAGATTGGAAAACAAAGAAAAAAGAAATAAAAAAAGGACCCGAGGCCCTGGAAAACTTTGAGAAGAGCAAAGAACATTAAAAGAAGATATCATTTTTAAGAAAGAACGTAAACTTAAAAAAAAAAGAAAGAAAGAAGCGCATACGATGTTTATAATGAAGACTCAATTTAATTAAAAATTGAAAATATTTTTAATATACCTTATTTATTTTTCTTTCTTTTTTTTTTTTTTTTTGGAGGAGGAGGAGGACCATGTTCTTTTTATTTACTTTAATCAATTGTATTTTGAAATAAATTATTTTAGTTATTCAGAAAAAAACTTTTACGGCAATAAAATTTTCTTGCAATAAAGAACAATAAAGTAACTAAGCAACAATTTCTTTTTTATTCTATTAAAACTTTCTGTCCTTTCCCAATCATATTTCTTTACAGGATTTGGTTTGATTTCAATATCTAATGACACATAAAACTTTGTGGATCATTAAATATCAAAACGATGATCATTATAGAAGGACAGTAGAGGTACATTTTAAACCCATAGTTTCATGCGGATAAGGGGGCTCAGATCTTTCCCAAGGGCATTAGTCAGAAAGTAAGCGTAATAGAATAAATCAAACTCGAAAGCTGGGATATCGTAATCCAGTATGTTAGTCACTACCCCACGGGAACTCCTCTTCTACTGGCATTGTGGCTGACGCTGTATTATGAATTAAGAAGTAAGACACAAGGTGATCGGTGCAAAGACCCACCATACTACGAAGTGTCGATCAAAATCCCATCACCTGATTAAACTCTATGTGGGGGTGTCCTTGGAGTGGAATAGTTAAAGCGATGGACTGCGGAATCGTAGTAAGCGATTTCAAACTTCACTCGTATTATTACGTTCACTTTCGGAAAATATACCCTTGGGAAAGGTAAGAACCTCCTTATCCTCCCAGCTATAGGTTAAATACTGTTAGAAGGATGGATTTGGCATTAAATAACCTACGGAGGTTGATATGCCATTAAACAAAGAAGCCAAACTTAATTAAACTAACTATAGTAACAAAAAACCTACCCTGATTCCTTTGAAGAATCACAACCCAGTCGGTTGGGGCTGTAGAATACACCGACTGCCTCACATGCATGGCTCCACAAATACAGGGGCTTTGGAGAATACGATGAACCCTTTAATGGCCATTACACCCAGCTTCACTCTGACCCAGAGTGGTATCACCTGGTGGGTCAAATAGAACAGTTTGACATATAAACTGAGCGCTAAATTGAATTGTTAGAAATAGAACTGTTTGATCATTTAGTTATGTGCAAACAAATGATTGATGTTTAATTAAATTGTTAGTGATACTTGCAACCATTTATCTGTGCTAACTTATGCTAAATTGATTTGTTTGAAATAGAACACTTTGATCATTTGACTGTGTGTAAACGAATGATTGATGTTAAATTGAATTGTCAGGGATGCATAGCAATAGTTGCAACCATTTACTGTTTTTAACTTATGCTAAACTGAATTGTTTGAAATAGAACTGTTCGATAACTTAGCTGTGTGAAAACAAATCTCTAATGTTAAATTGAATTGTTAGCGATACATAACAATACTTGGATCTATTTAACTTTGTTGACCTATGTTTACAAACCATATCATCTAAATATATATATATATATATATATATAAACTGGATTTAACATTAGATAACCAGCAATGGTTGATATACGATGAACCAAAACAAAACCAGCCTATCAATTGAAGAATCAGATAAGCGATATTATTTTGAAGGCTCCAACTTGTCACAAACATCTTATCATGAAGGGCTTATGGCCTATTGGATAAAAGTGTTGGCTGATGTGTAAGTGGCATTTCCAGGGTCATGTCATAAAATAAAAAAAAAAGTAAAAACTGCTTTCGTGGTACAGAAGATTATAATATCACAAGTTTCTACTGGTTGGCTGTTTTCTTTAACGGCGTATCAACCCTTTTGGGGTCATTTAAAGCCGATTTAAGTCATTTTGATAAAAGTTCTAACAGTTTAGTTCAGTATAGGTACAGGCTTTTGTTTAAACACAGTTAAATGTCAAAACTGTTCTACTTCATAGTTTTAATCTAAAAAAAACAAAAAAACAGTTTAGCATAAGTACGCAATTTAGTTCTCTTTGTCCAATAGATAGGACCCTATCAGGTGCTACCACTCCAGGCCAGAGTGGACCTGGTAGCTATAGCAATGAAGGGGTACTCCGCAGTCCCGTAAGCTCCTGCATTACTGGAACCTCACCATCATAGTGTTATATCCAAGACACTCGTGGGCTTGGAAGGGGTCTTACTCCTTTGCAGTCATGCAGTCGGTGCATCCTTCTTCCCCAACCGTCGAGTGGAGATCTTACCTCACTGCAGAGAAGCAGTCAGTGTATTTTACGACTCCAGCCAACAGGGCAAACAAGTTTGTACGATTTGGGAAATAATTTGTGCATAATATCGTCTAATACTAGAACAATATTACTCCAGTGGTTGTATAAAGGGTTAAATTTGAAATTTCCAGGTTACCAATTCCAAGAGACCACTGAAGATCAGAGAAACAGCAGCTGCAACGTTATGATTATAATCATGATGAATATTTTAAAATCCGAATCATCATCATCGTGACATCTCGGCAGCACAGATTTCAATGACTCTCTTGCCATACGTCCCCATCGGTCATTACTCTGGGTAAGTCCTCTAGACGGTACCTAATGTCCTCACATAGTTGATAAATACGAGGTAAATGGCCGTACAAGTCCTGTTTTATCGGGTGATGCTTCTAGAATTTGTTTAAAACAGCACGCAGCATCCTTGAGTAGATTCCATAAACTTTTCTCCAGGCATTTTTTTAGACCAAGTGGTGCAACTATATAGCTGTACTAACACGGCTACAAATGGGAATAATAATCCCGAAAACTAAAAGAAAAAAATAAGGGTAATTTGAACATCTTTAAAAGAAACATATCCTTTTAAATTGCCCACCAAGAAATAAAGTATGATTATTTCGTTTTCCGTTTCATGCCTTTAGTCATTTGACATTTTCGCTAGCACCCTCTTGCATAAACTTTTAAAATCACATAAAAAATGAAGATTTTTTTGTGTTAAAAAAAAAGTGATATGGATATTTTATTAGACTTCAGGACGGAACAGAATAAAAATTATCCATTTTCAGGTTTCATTTTAAAAAGCAGTTCATTTTTTTTTTCTGGGACAGGTAATTTGATCGGAAGGAGACAATGTTTTGTTTTTTTTTTTTAAGCAGAAGGAATATCACTTGTTGAGGCCATGGTAACGTAATAGTTATCAATGTTTAACGATAAAGTAAGAGAAATAAGTCCAAATTCTGACAACCACTGTGGCATCACTTATATAAAGTGACTTCCCTTGACAACATTGTTGTGGAGAAGGGAGATCTGCTGCATCGGCAAATGCCAGAGGTTATAATAGGACTAATGACTCTACTTCAGTGCCAATGACTTGCAAGACTGACGCGCTTCGTAATGCAATAGTGTAACTTTTGCTATATATATATATATATATATATATATATATATATATATATATGTGTGTGTGTGTGTGTGTGTGTGTAACTGTCCAGCTCCAGAAGGCTGTCACTTCAAGCAAACCTTTTCCTTACCATCTAAAAGTGATAAGGGTTGGATTTGCTGTCTGACCTCTGCGCACCCACTTCAAGAAGAGCAGTTTTTGCAACCCCTAACCAGGAGAGTCACTTCCTGGGAGTGTGGTCCTGACATTGTTTCATCTTGTCACCGTATTAGAACAGGATAAATCCAGACAACATATCTTGGAATTCCATAAATCTTGTATAGTTTTTTTTTTTTATTTCTTCTTTTTTTTTTCTTTATCATTGACTCAGTTTTACTTAGTCTACTACAGGATTTAACAGGAATTTTCGTGAAGTCCAAATCAAGAGGTTGTTGATGAGGTTCTTTGCAAACCTTCAATCTCTTTTTTCTTGCGTGTTTCACCCAACACTACTTTTAACTCCGAGGCTTCATTGTCGATATCGATGGGGAAATTTGAAGTTTCTTTAGTTTTATCCAATAACAAAGGTCTATAAAAGCATACTTCGTAATTGAATCGATAAAAGTCTATTTTACTCCAAATTGATTATTAAGAATAATACCCGTTAGGTACGATCATTTAAACAAATATGTTTTAAAATTATTCGTATTTTATTGGACTGTGTGCAAAAAATTTTTAAAAAATAAATAAACAATCACACCAAAATGTTAATATGAACCTGATTCCCTAAACTTTCGGCGTAAGATAAACCCTAGATGGGTTGAAATGCCATTAAAATCAATCAATCTTCAAAAGACAGATAAGATATTGTTTTCATGCTAAGAATGAAAAGTCTGGAGTTTGGGGTTTTTTTTGTTTTTTTTAGGCGGGGTTGTTTGTTTTGGGTTTTTTTTCTCAAATTTGTCTCAAGATCAGATTAAAACTTTTCTTTTCTTTTGTTTACTTTGAAAAATTTTTTCAACTCTCTCTCTCTCTCTCTCTCTCTCTCTCTCTCTCTCTCTCTCTCTCTCTCTCTCTCTCTCAAAACAACATTTTAATTATTAATCTTTATAAGTAAATTTAATTTTTGTCAACATACTTTTTCAACCAGTTCCATTTTATTGATTTGTTGTTTGATTGTTTGTGCTTTGTGATATTTTTAGAAAACGTTTCAATATATTTTCTTATATGACAAAAAAAAATTACACCTCTGACCGACAAGAAGACTCCTCAAAAAAAAAAAAAAAAAGAAACAAGCAATTGTCCATTTCAGACACATTAGATTTTACAAGTAATCAAATGTACCATTTGCTTGTTATCGGAGCAAAAGAAAGATTCTGTCACGTTACCATTTCAAAGGAAAAGGTTTGGTTTGGTTTGGTTTGATCTGGTCTGGTTTGGTTTGGTTTGGTTTGGTTTGGTTTTAATGGTATGTTTACCTCTAGTTTTGGTTTCTTTATTTCTTAGCATATCAACCTTTGTGGGTTATTTAATGCCAAAGCTATCCCTGCAGAATGACTGGAGTGATAGTACTTAACTCATAACTCGTAGGGGATAAGTGGGTTTATGCCTTTCCCAAGGATATTAGTCTGAAATTAAACGTAATAATGTGTGGCAGTGTCCAGAACATTAGTCATTGCACCACGAAGACTTTCTAACTAAAAATGACTTGATTGTCTTTAAAATCGGCATTTAAAATCCAGATTGCATTAGCCGGAGTTGAAGAGTTGCCAAAGGTTTGACATGCAACTATCGCATCCACTAAACAAATATGGAGGTAAAATAGTTCTTCAATCTGATCTGAAACTTTTGTTTTATTGGGTTTGTTATCGTTTTTTTGTGTGTGTTTGTGTTTTATGGAGCATGTCCCTGTCATAATCACGTGTTAACATTAATGTCTGCGGATATGCAATATAATTTATAGTAGTTTGCGACAAACGCTGATTAGATACTTTCGTCATTGCGTGTAGTGCAACGGAGGAATGCGCATTTGGCAGTCTGCAGTTAATGTCTTTAAAGAAGAGATTTCACACAGATTGTTAAATCACAAACTGCACTAAAAATGAAGATGAACGAACGTTCATTGTAATCTCTGCTTTTAGTTGATCTGGCGTGTATATATATGTATATATATATAAATATATATATTTCTTCTAAATACCCTGTCCGGTGGCAAAAGTTGCTTGGTAGCGCCAGGAGTGGCAGTACCGCCTGGAGCTACCGAAACTGTGTTATCACCCCTGGTTGGTGGCTGATGAGGGCAGGGTATCGCACGTGCTTTCACACGTTGTATGATGAAAAAAAATGTTTTATTTTGTCTACAATCTCACCATTTAAGATGGGGCAATATAGTCGAAACATTGTTCAATTTTTTTAAAGAAAAAGAAAGAAGTCTTTATTATTATAGTTCATTATAATTTTTTTTTCAAGAGTGACAAGACTTAGATCAAACCTTTTACAAAATGTTCATTCAACCATTTTGTTTTTAGCTTCAGAAATCAATCAATGTTTTTTTATCAAAATATTTCTGTTCCAGCCGTCATCTGCCATGTTTATTCATTTTAGTGAGCGATCAAGCGAATCTATAAGCTGCACCCTTAAAAAGTTCGCTCCAAAGGTAAAACCTTCAGTTTTATATTGTGCTACAAAGCCTGAAACGAATGATGGTTGTAAAACAGTAGAAATTAAACCTTCCTTCTAATAACCCATAATTACTTTGCCTCGTTACAGACAGCAGGTGGATGGCAGTCTTGAATATTTTTGTTTGTTGTGAAAGTAGAGCTACATCAGTGAATTTCTTTACGAGGGGAAATATCCAGTGACATTATTCGGAACTTGTTGAACAATTACGTTGACGAAACAAAGGCTATGAGTTCAGTTCGACGATGGGTCATACGTTTTAGCCGTGGCGACAGTGATATGGATGACACGTGGCGTTCAATCCTCCAAAGGAAGATCGTGTTCATTGTATTATCTGCACGAAATGCAAAAAATAATTGGGTAGGCTAGACTTTTGAATTAAGGTATGGCAACCGGTCTAGGAGAAGGAAAACTCTGAAAAGATTTTTTTATACTTATTAAACTCCGCTTAAAAACGATCCGAGTCGCATCCTTCAAGTGGCGGAACGGTTGGATAAATACGTATATCATCTGCACGAATCGGGTCAATAAAAGATGGACTACCGGGACAAAAGTTTTTTGACAACATGGTCATCTCTGCAGTTAAAAAAAACTAACAGGGCTCGTTTTCGCTCGTACTGATTTTGCTAAGCGGGGCACACAGGCTCTTGTTCATCGTATTGAAACAGTGTATTTTTATTTGAAAACTTGCTCTATCAACCCGCGTTTTTGTGTTCCTTTATCTGTTATATTATCCGTGGAGATAATTTGGTGGCATTACAATCAGAACGTTCTAATACTCCATGGAAACTCATTGAAGTCTTTTTTTTTAATCTATGCAACAAAGCAAAGATGGAATTAAAAATGTTTCTTTCACGTCTTATGCAATTTTTTCTTTTCTTCTTAGATGTTTTTGTATCTGAAAAATTGCTCTATCCAGCCGTGTTATTGTGTTCTCTTTAATAATTACGAAGCAATACATGGGGAACGTGCGAGAAATCCATGAATATCTTGCTGGATTTTTTTTTTTTTTTTTTTTTGTATTTTATGCACCAAAGCAAAACTGGAATCTAATGTTTCTTTTGCTTTTTATTCTTGGATATTTTTTTCTTTTCTTCCAAGAAAAATTCAGCTTGTTCTTTAAACTTTCAATACCTTTATGATTTGTGTTTTTATTTTTCGAAATTTTTTTTCCATTCTTTTTTTTTTCCATTTATTTTTCCACTGTTTCAAATTCGTCTACTTTTAAAAACCATTTTCTAGAACACGATTAAAATGGAACATTCCAATTTGAAATTAAAAGACAAGTTTTCTTTTTGTTTAATTGTGCCACCAGATTCCTGTAGAGACAAGTCATTCATACTCCAAACAAACACAAAGATGTCGACATTCTTTGACATCTAAGATTTTTAAAATATTTACCTTCCCTTTACTTTAGAGAGTATCTTTATATTTGGACATTTCCTGAGGCATTGCTCAGGAAGTGTGGCTCTATCCAAGTCCTGGGGACTATTCACATAGACAGTACCCTTTGCAATAAAATGGATAGGGTCAAAATCAATCCTTGATGTCTGAGAAGTACCATAAAAGGGGCATGCCGACGGAACTGTACGTGAAAGAGAACCCATCTAAAAATTGATCTTGAATGGAATCCCAACTCGTATGCATATAGATAAATAAATGAGTTGTATGGTTTTTTTACTTTGTCTTTTTCTCTTTTTTTTTTACTTTGTCTTTTTCTCTTTTTCCTTCACATCAAATTATTTTTAGAAACCATTTTTTAAAGGATTATTATTCTGTCTTTAATGTTGTTCATTAAACGAGATTTTTCCTCCGAAAGATTCCATTAATATAAGACTGATTTTATAAGCATATAAGTACAATCTTGTTCAAACCATTTTGAATTCTTTGGCTATGAATATATTTTCCTCATAGCTTTACATTTCGGCCCACAAAAAAAAAAAAGGAATGATATGTGAAAGACTTAAATCAGTGCGGAAACAATAAAAAAAAATTAAATAAACAAAAAATATAAGCAAATATGTATGCAAGTATTTAAGCTTTGGCTTTCAACTTTTTCGTGGTTATCATGGATCCCAATTTTCTTAAGACAAATCAAATTTTACCAAGATCCAAATGGAGACCACGGATAATTTTTTTCTTTTTTTTTTTTTTTTTCATCGCTCTGTTTAAAATTTTAAAACTCCTATACTAAGCTGACTGTATTTTTATATTGTAGATAAAAATGTTTTTCTGTTATTTATTCTTAATCGAATGCAAAATCTTTCGTTTCAGTTTGTTCACAAAATATGTCCAAAGAAACAGGGTGATATATGAATTGCCTATGAATTTTAAACATAAATATTTTTTTTTAATCTTTATAAAATGACACTTATTTTTTACACTAAAAAAAAAGTCCTTTCAATTTTTCCCCAGGATTTTCAAAAATAAAAAATAAAAAATAATTATCACATTGAATGTTGCAAAACGAGAAGCAGATATACGTGTCCAATCTCTTTCACTTTTTTCTCATTTTTTTTTTCTTTTTATGTGAATAAACGAATTGCATTGTGTATGATTAATAAAGACGATTTGTAAATATCATATGCGTTCCGTGAAAATAAAACTGAAACTATTTCTGTATAGCAGAGTTTATGATGAAACGCGTCTAAAAACGCCAATGCTTCGTCATTTTATCAATAAAATTATTTTTATACTTTTATTTTTTTTACTTGTGAATCGCGATTGGTTCTTAGCTATTTCGGCACTCCGAATTTGTTTTTCCCATCTCCTTACTCTCTTTATTCTCTGAATAACCCACTGTTTTTTTCCGTTCATGTGTCACCTCTCATGGGTTCCGAGTCAGAATTTTCGTCTGAGACGTCGTATTCAAGTGGCTCGATCCCAGTCGGATCAATGTCCATTTCTTTACTTCGAGCACGTGACGATGACGTTGGTTCTTCGCGTATTGTGCTCGCTGACGCCGAGGTGGCTTCTTCCTCGGCTTTCATCCGCTTGTGCTTTGTGCGACGGTTCTGAAACCAGACTTTGACCTGTGATAAACAGAAAGAAAGAAAAAAGAAAAAAACGATTTATTAATAACTTTTTTTTTTCATTTTCATGTAAGGATATGTCAATCATTATTTATATTTAACAAAATTTCTACACCCTGCAAATCAGTGATATTTTCATCAAAGTAATACTCTTTAAATGGTCCGACTTTGGTTTGGTTGTGTTTTACGGCATATCAACTATAGTAGGTCATTTGAATCCATTTTCATATATCAAATATATATGATTCAGTTTGGAAGGGGTTGATGGCATATCAACTGTTGCAGGTTATTTAATGCCAAATCTTCTTTATACATATATATTAAATATATAGGATTTGGTTTGGTTGGGTTTTATGGCATATCAACCATTGTAGGTTATTTAATGCCAAATCTTCTTTATACATATATATTAAATATATAGGATTTGGTTTGGTTGGGTTTTATGGCATATCAACCATTGTATGCTATTTAATGCAAAATTTTCTTTATGCACATATATTAAATGCCAAATCTATTTTTATGCAAATAAACAGTTCTATTTCAAACAATTCTGTTTAGCATTAGTACACAGTTTAAATATCAAAAACAGTTCTATTTCAAGCTATTCAGCTTAGTCAACAAAGTTAAATGGTTCCTAGTATTGCTATGAATCATAAACAATTCAATTAAATGTCAGTCATTTATTTACACACGGTTAAATGTAAAAACAGTCCTATTTTTAACAATTCAGTTTAGCATAACCCCCCAGTTTAGTTCTATTTGATCCATAAATAGGACCCAGTTAGGTGCTACTACTTCGAGCCAAAGTAGACCTGGGAGCGATGGCAATGAAGAGGTACTCCGCATTCCCCAAAGCTCGAACGTTACTGGAGCCTCACTATCAATTTGTTTAGTGCTAAATCCAGTACACACGTTGGGGGGGGGGTCTTACAGCCCGGAAGAAGTGCATTCGGTGTATTATACAATCCCAGCTGACTGGGCAAGACTGCCAGAGAGAACGAACCAATTTCCAATAAAGAAATTAAGGGAAATATACAAAAGTAAGAAAGAAATGACCGGACCCCCAACCAAAACAAAACAAAAAAAACTTTAGAAACAAAGAAAGAGAAAGGAAGAGGCAAGGATAAGAAAAAAATAAAGTAGGTAATATGCATTATTTGGATTTAAATAACCTAAAATGGTTGATATACCATGAAACCGAACTAAACTAAACCAAATCTAATGCAAGCATTATATGGTTTCAAAAAATAATTGACACACATAAGTTCCTCTGGGATTTTGATATCCAAACAGATCACTTAATCTTGACCAGACCTTATAAAAATTAACAACAGAAAGAGAGCTTGCAAAATTGTGGACTTCGCTGTCCAGGCTGACCACAGAGTAAAATTTTAAAACAATGAAAAGAAGGATAAATACCACGACCTTGCTAGGGAACTGAAAAAACTGTGGAACATGAAAGTGAAGATCATCCATATATCCGTGGTGTAATGGTTATCCTCGCAGGAAATGGATTCGGTGACACGACTTCAAATCCTGGACGAGACTGATTGCATTTCACATAGCACTAATACCATTGGGAAAGGTATGAATCCAATTATTCTCCCTCCAGCTATGGGTAAATAGTAGGACAGACTAGGTTCTTCAGCCTTGGTGAGGCAACTAGTCTAGGAAAAGGAAAACTTGACCTTGTCACATCTTGCCCGAGCGGAGGGGTTGGTAAATATGATTATCCATATTATTTTTGGTGCTCTTGCTACAGTCACCAAAGGATTATTAAATGGGACGGGAGGACTCGGAAATATGCGGAACGAGTGGAAACCATCCTAACTAGTACATTATTGAGATCGGACAGAATACTGAGAAGAGTCCTGGAGACTTGCTCTCACTCAGACTCCAGTGAAACGCTGATGTGAAAAACTCTCAAAGAGCAAATAATAATAATAATAATAATAATAATAATAATCTTTAGAAAACAATTATAGCTTCAAGTATCTTAATAAAAATAAGTGTGGTGAATCTATAATTGCTACACAGATAACTGTTCGTACACATTTGATGAGACGTTGAAACTGTTATGGATCGAAAATTCTATCCTGAAGAGCATCATTCCGACGTAACATGAAAAAGCATTAAAAGCTCTCAGTATAACAATTTCTGATTTACTAGCTTTAAAATAAACATTTCGACAGCAACCGCACGATGTGTATCATGATCGTAAGTGAATGTATCTTTAAAAAAATGTTGCGATATTAGCTAGATGGAGCTACAATTATCGCTTGCCCAAGTTCACTTGCACCACACAGGTGAGAGTTTAAAATGTAGGGCCTATTTATTTCTCACCCAGTATTATTAATGTTAGTTAGATACTCTTGAAACTATTAGACTGAGGGAATGTCATTTGTATTTGATGGGAAAACTTGATATAACTGTGCAATTAAATAATTGTAGACGAACCATGAACATCGCTCAATAATTCTTAACCTATTAAGATTTCTATCTCTTAAAATATTCGGATAATTATCTTCATCTTCATTAATATCCTCACAACGTTTCGGCCGATGCATGCTTCAACGTTTCTTCAGGGGATTCAAACCAAACTCGAGAACTTATGCAGAATTTCGAACAGAACCCTCATCTAACCCAGCGGAATAGTTGCTCTAATTCAGTTGACATGACCGGGATTGAAACTGCAACCACCAAATGATTTCTCTCAGAAGCACTTTTCAACCAAACGTCTATATACGATGCTTCATGCAACGATGAAGAAGATAATCCTCCAAATATTCATAGTGACGAAAATGACCGAGCTTCATCACAGAAATTTAGACATATATATATATATATATATGGTGGAACGATAAAATTGTCGTCCTAAAGAAATCAACACTACAGCTTTATTTTAAAACTTTTAACGAAAAAATCAATTCAGCTAACTTGATTATGTAGTAGAGCTGACATCTACATGGTGGAACGATAAAATTGTCGTCCTAAAGAAAACAACACTACAGCTTTATTTTTAAACTTTTATTGAAAAAAATCAATTCAGCTAACTTGATTATGTAGTAGAGCTGACATCTATTCAGTGTAGCCGACTTCAGCCTCAATCACCGCCTCAATACGGATCCGGAACTGGGAGCATGCCTTTTCCACAAGCGCCGGCGGGAGCTCGGCGAATACTCAGCGGATGGCGGCAGTCAGGCTGGCTTTGGCGTGATGGGAGGTCATGTTGGTGATGTTCTCGACGTATGACCAAACGAAATAGTCCAGTGGGTTCAGGTCGGAGGGGGAGGGGGTCCAGTAAGAGAAGGGTACAAAGTCGTAGCACTCCTTCTGAAGCCAAGCCTGGGTCTCTTTGGACTTGTGGGCTGGCGCTGAGTCCTGCTGCCACACCCAGGCTCTGCCACCGGTCACCCGATTGCACCAGAGAATCACCACACTCTTCAGTACATCCAGGTTCACTTTGGTGTTGACTTTCAAGCCGACTTCGAAGATGTGAGGTGGCATGATGTGGTTCTCACTTGAAACCACACCAAAGACCATAACCGTAGCCGGAAACTTTGTTTTCATCACCCTGGGCACGTCCCTGTTACTCGTGGCAATCCAGATTTGCATTTTAAGGGTGCTGGCAATGGTCCTGTTGTCATAACTTGGATCGGTAGAGAGAATGAGTTGTACAGCGGCGCATCTCCGATCTCGCTCGTTGAACATTGTGTCACTTTCAGACATGATAGAAGGCTCCTATCGCTCTTGGGATTTGTACACAACTGGCCAACTAGTAGATGGTCTGCAACAAAAAAAAAGAAAACTGGTTTTCATTAAACGGAAATGGAATCATGTCGTCTTTTCTAGGGCGACAATTTTATCGTTCCACTCTGTATATATATATATATTCAAATTGACATTGACTCATTTGCACAGCTATATAGACGACGTCGTTTTCTTGTTATGAGCTCTTCTGCTTCTTGATGAAGGAAGGTTCACTAATGCATCTCCATGTAGGAGTATATCTATATATGCATGCTCATAGGTGTGGCATATACATATGTATACGTCTGGAGGTGAGCGTGTGCGTGTATGTGTGTGTGTCGGAATCGTAAATGTATGTACGTACAAAAATGTATGTATGTATAGAAATATCTAAAGAATAGGTAGATCAAGTTTGGAATGTTTGGCAGATTTTGATAGGTGATAAAATAGAAAGGGAAGGATTTCTCAATGGGGATGAAGAAGTTAGTTTTTAATGTTCGTCATAAACAGAGGTATTTTGCGCTCGTCAGAAGTCAGTAGACAAGCGTATCATTTATTTTAAGTACTTTAGTTTTGAGAGGTTCATGGAAGGAGGATGGGGGTTCTTTTCCCGGAAGTAAGGGTTTTATATATTCAAGGAAGCAATCGGGAGATAGACGAGCTGCAGCGAGGAGTGGGGATGGAAGTACTGGTGGGCTTCTATCAGTCCACTGTTGTTGAATAGAACATAGACATGAGTGTTGGGAGCTGATGGTAGGACAGAATGGCAAAAGAAATTGTATCTACAATCCGTAAATGTGATTATAACACATTAGAGACCAATTTTTTTTTCATTTTTCGTTTGTTTGTTTGTTTGCTGGGTTTTATGGCATATCAACCTTTGTAGGTTATTTAACGCCAAATCCATTTTTATGTAAATAATCAGTTCTATTTAAAACAATTCAGTTTAGCATGAGTTCACAGTTTAAATGCAAAAATTAGTATAGTGAGAGAAGCACGGTTTAGTTCTAATTAACCCATAGATAGGACCCATATCAGGTGCTACAAATCCGTGCCAGAGCGGACCTGGGAGCGATGGCAATAAAGGGGTAATCCGCATTCCCTAAAGCTTTAGGGTTGCTGGAACCTCACCGTCAGATTGTTTAGTGTCATATCTAGGACACTCGTTGGGGGAAAGGTCTTAACCCCCTGCAGAGGAGCAGTTGGTGTATTCTACAGCCCCAGCCGACTGGACAATTTTATTTTTCGATTTATGATAAACTTATGATTAAGAAACTCAAAAATGGATAGTAAACACATTCAAGCACCCTTTTAACCTTTATTACTCTAAACAAAGGTATATATTTTATAAAACAAATATTATTATGGGGGTGCCCGTGGTGTAGTCGTTATCGTCGTAGGAAATGGACACGGCGACACGAGTTCAATTCCTGGACGAGACTGATTGCATTTCACATAGCACTAATACCCTTGAGGAAGGTATGAATCCAATTATTCTCCCTTCAGCTATGGGTAAATAGTAGGACAAACTGGGTTCTTCAGCCTTGGTTAGGCAACTAGTCTAGGAGAAGGAAAACTCTGAATTAAAACCTGTTAAACTCCGCTTAAAAATTGACCTTGTGTCATATCCTGCCCGAGCGGAGGGGTTGGTAAATAGTATAAAACAAATTTTATTATATTGATTATTTTATGTTTAAACTAAATATTGGTTATGTCCTCGTGTAATATAATGGCCGAGGGATTTCATTTTATGCCTTTGGGTTTAGTTAGGCTGAGAAACTTTCGGCTCATCACATGGGTTAGTTAGGTGCAAACTTGAGTCCAGGTATTAACGCGTGCGCGGGGAGGATGTGTCATTCATAGATGTCAAAATAAAAATCCGATAGAAAGGTTGACCAGTGGATGGGAATTACGTCATGCACCGGAAGCGCGTGCACGGAGGATTTTGGAGATTTTGAAAAAGTCAGTGAGTTGAGTTGAGTCCTGCCTCGGAAGAAGACGGTTGACTTTCGCTAGCTCGCGGTCGCCTTGTGCAGGTGTCGCACGAGATGGGAGGCAGATGCAAAAGCCAGAATAGAAAGAATGTATATCTCTCTTCTTATGTCGAAGAACCTTTAAACTCAAAGGTAATAAAATTTTTCGTACCTGAACTAAGAAGTCGTAAGTGTTTTTCGTGTTTCGAGACTCCTATGTTCTACATGTATATATGTAATGAACATGCTATGTCCATTTCATACATGGCGTTTATTATGGCTATGTTATACTCAAAAAAGGGCATAAAATAAATATGAAAAAATTTACTTAGAGAATAAAAGATATATATTACAGAAAACAAATAATACAATGTCACCAGTGCAGTTACTACTACAAACTCCAAGACTGGATTACAGTCAAATCTTATATCTTTATTGGAAGAGTATATTGTGTATCAAAAATAGAGATGATGCCAAAACAGCAGTATTAATTAATTTATTATTGAACTAAATATTATTAATGCAAAGTACACATTAAATGGTACTTGATACCTTCTTGCTTAACACTCAGCAATATAAGGTACGTATCAAGGGTAAAGTGGAGCAATCCAGGGAAAGGAGTAGCGCCTTCCCCTACATCTCAATGTAGTAGCGATCGAAAAGGAAGCCTTCTGGTCGCCCTCGACTACAGTCGCCAACTTTACTTACTTGAACATTGAATAAAAAGAAATCAAAATATTTAATAAAATTTTCATATTTTAGATATATTCAAATGAGGACATTAATATGGGTATTATCGAACATAAAATAAGAGGAATTAAGGCAAGTCCCTTCTCCCTATTTTTCGCTTCGAAGATTGGCCCACCATTATCTTCATTTCATTTGTTCCTATGCGCCTAAGCTAAGCTGAATATTTATTTTACTCTGATATACGAGGGGCACACGATAAGTTTCCAGACTTTTTTCGTATGGGCACTTTTATTGATAGTACGCACATGAAACTCAAGTCCCCTTCGAAGGAATCTCCTCCGGCTGCAATGCACTTGTTGTACTGTTCCAGCAAATTCTGCAAGGCCCCATGGAAGTCCTCTTGTGTAAGTGTGTCAATGACCTTCGTCACAGCCTCTTTCATCTCTTCAATTGTCTCATAACGACAGCCTCTGATCTTAGGGAATAACCAAAAGTCACAGGGAGCAAGGTCTGGACTATAGGGACGGTGAGGAACTGTCTTGATGCCGATCTTCGTCAAATAGTCTGTGACAAGGATGGAGTTGTGGACTGGTGCATTGTACTGGTGGAAATGCCACAGACCCGATTTGAAGAGTGCTGGCCTCTTCCATAGGAATCTCTTCCTGAACTCCCTTAAAACTTCAACATAGTAACCCTAACCCTAACCCTTTGGCCAATCAACTCTGGTGTATTGACTTCCTTACTCCTCTCACACCTCTCATCATCCCTCACAGACTCCCTTTCTTCCCTGAATCTCTTACGCCACTCAAACACTGATGCTCGATCCCTGCAAGATGGTCGAAAAGCAGTCTGAAGCATTCCGTACGTTTCTGTGGTATTTTTTCCAAGTTTAAAACAGAATTTTACTGCATATCGTTCTTCTAAAGTGTCCTCACGTCCAGATTGCATTTTTGAAATTGACCAGCTGTTACAATCAGGCTTTAGTAGGGTGTATTCCAATTGCTGCTGTAGCTGTTCATTTGAACCTGAAATCATAAACTTGGTCAGTCATCTCATAAGATGTATTGTAATAACCTGTTGAATTTTTAAGAGTCTATCACACTTTTAAATGCCAATACGACAAAAGTCTGGAAACTTATCGTATGCCCCCCGTATAATCCATAGAAGTGGAGTACGCAGTGAAATTCTAACTCATTTTCATGAATTTATCTCCTCTACAAAAAGACCTTGTGCGTGATTTATCTAGATAACAAATAAAATGGTGGTTGGAAGATTGTGCGACGCAAAATGGTTAACGAACCAGATATGAAATAGTCATTGGAAGATTGCATTCGGCATTATTTTCCCTTTCAGACTATTACTCTCAGGAAGGATATGAACCCCATTACAACCTCAGTTATGGCTTAAATAGTACCATTGCTTTTATTCTACAAATATCGTATCGTAGATGTTCTTCTACAAGGACGGTATTGGTACCAAATCACTCAAAGAGGTTGGTATGTCATTAAACTAAGTGTTATATATTGACCCTCGACCAAGCCAACAATCAAGAGATGCACGTGTATAAATAAGCGGAAGAATAGCGAAAGAAGGTGGGTGTGAGACAATTATTCAACCAGGGCACAGACGGTTCGAGTTAGTTGGAGACAGGATGCCGAAGCGTGAGCACCAGCTCGCAGACTGAGGACTTTGGGCCCTCAGTGAACTACGGTTGAGCAACCCCAGCCAAGATGAGAAAGAAGTGTTGCTATGGTCAAAGAAGAACTTGTGGAAAATATAGCCGTCTGCTCCCGTCTCAAGCTCATCTCTCACGTACAAGAAACATCACCCTTTCGAGAATAAAGTGTGAGAGATTATATTTTTAGAAAGAAGTGTGTTCGTTCGTTCATTGAAGTTCGTAAAGTGTGTTTGACTATGTTTCCACATATATACGTATATGTATGTGGCTATACAACAGATAGATAGATAGATAGATAGATGAAAAGAATGAAAAAGATAGAAACATTGATAGAAAGATAGATACGTACATACATCCACGAAAATAGATAGATAGATAGATAGATAGATAGATGAAAAGAATGAAAAAGATAGAAACATTGATAATAAGATAGATACGTACATACATACATCCACGAAAATAGATAGATAGATAGATAGATAGATAAAAATATTGAATTAGATAGATAGATAGATAGATAGATAAAAATATTGAATTAGATAGATAGATAGATAGATAGATAGATAAAAATATTGAATTAGATAGATAGATAGATAGATAGATGAAAAGAATGAAAAGTTAGAAACGTAGATAGAAAGATAGATAAGTACATACATCCACGAAAATAATGAGATACATAGATAGGTAGATAGATAGATATGAACAAAATGAGATAGATAGATAGATAGATGTAAGAAAAAGACTTGACACTATCAAGCAGTCAGATATGAACTTGATTTTTCTGTACTGGCTTTTTCTCAAAAGAGAGAGAGAGAGAGAGAGAGAGAGAGAGAGAATAACTGTACATAGAGAAACTGAGATAGATAGATAGATAGATAGATAGCGCGAGAAAGAGCTGGATGAAAACAATAAAAGAGATAGAAACATAGATAGAAAGATAGATACGTCTCCAACTCATCTCTCACACAAAAGAAACATCAACCCTTTCGAGAATAAAGTGTGAGAGATTAGATTTTTAGAAAGAAGCGTGTTCGTTCGTTCATTAAAGTCCATCATTATGTTTGATTATGTTACGCATATATTTGTATATGTATGTGGCTATACAATATAAATTACTGAAGTCGAAAAAAGACGTAATAGAACTTTGAAACAATATTTTTTGAGTAAAGTGTTTTTGTGTCAACGGTAATTGACATGACTTTTTTTTTTAAGCCTCATAAAGAGAAACGGTAAAATTGCAAAGATGGAACTAACCTGCGTTTCAGTGAGTTTTAGGTCAGCTGCAAGTTCCTTGCGTTCTTGTCCGACTACATAGTGATTCTTCTCAAAGGCTTCCTCTAACTGAAGAAGTTGTGCTGGTGAAAAAGCTGTTCGAATTCTTTTCGGTTTCCGATAGGGTGGCAAAAGAAATGCCCCATCATGGTTTACTGAAAAAAGAAAAAATACACGATTATTATGTATATTTACCCAGCCCCTCCACACGAGTTGGACCTGATGCAAGGTCGACCTTTTATGCAGAATTTAACAAGTTTAATTTTGGTTGGTTGGTTGGTTGGGTTTTATGGCTTATCAACCTTCGTAGGTTATTTAAATATAAAGGAAAAAAGGAAGAAAGAAAGAAATGAAATATAAAGAAAAAAGAATAGAATGAACAGAAAGAAAGAAAGAAGCGAAAGAGAGAGAGGAATAGAAAGAAAGAAAGAAAGAAAGAAACGAAATATAAAGAAAAAAGAAAGAATCGAGGAGAGAGGAAAAGAAAGAAAGAAAGAAAGAAAGAAAGAAATATAAAGAAAAAAGAATAGAATGAACAGAAAGAAAGAAAGAAGCGAAAGAGAGAGGAAATATAAAAAAAGAAAGAAAGAAATAGAAAGAAAAAAGAATAGACTAAACAGAAAGAAAGAAAGAAGCGAGGAGAGAGGAAAAGAAAGAAAGAAAGAAAGAGACGAAATATATAAACAAAGAATAGAATGAACAGAAAGAAAGAAAAAAGCGAGGGGAGAGGAATAGAAAGAAAGAAAGAAAGAAAGAAAGAAAGAAAGAAAGAAAGAAAGAGACGAAATATATTTTCAAAAACACGAAAAAAAATTAACAGGACTTCTTCAGATCTTTTAGATAAAAAAAAACTAGAATAGACACAGAAAAAAGTGGGAGGGGATAGAAGAGGGGTGAAGAGTTATCTCCTCATTAAGCCCACTTCCGTTTTAAATTTTAATTTCGGTTAGAAATGTAGTAAATTTATTTTAAAAATTTTTTATTTATTTATTTATTTTTTAATTACATTTTGACCTAAATTACAGATTTTATATTGAATTAGATTTAAACTTTAATCAATAACTTTACGAAATGATACAGTAATAGATATATCAAACTAAAACAAATATTTCATTTATTTAAAATATTTTAAAATTTCAAAACTATTTAGGAACCATTAATCAGTTACACTTTTTATGAGTAGTACGTATGTATTAAATGCTTTTTCACTGGTAACCGAAGTCGCTGGTAACCCAAAGGCTCTTTTTTTCAACAGCTACTATACCGAGGTGTAGGAGAGGGCGCTATTCCTTTCTCTAATTTGCACCAATTTATCTTTGATCCGTACCTTATAATGCTGTGTTAAGCAAGGAGGCATCAAGTACCATTTTTTGAGACTTTGGTATGACACGACCTGGGATTGAACACCAATTTCCATATAATTAATATAGTCTGAAAATTTTTTTTTAAAAACATACCCTCGGTTATGGAATGATTTGTAAATTTGAAAAAATCCAATCGCCAGATGAAAAACGTAAATAAAATGAAGGAAAAAAATAAATAAATACGGAATTTTTCTTGCACAGTGCCAAAAAAATGACTGCATGGCGTAGGAATGGAAGTCAGAATGGAGAATGGAAATTAAAAACAAACTTGGGAGTCATTGTGGTGTAATGGTTAAAGAACCGGACTACAGTCTCAAAGAAAGCGAGTTCGAAGTCCCGTCGCGCTATTACGTTCACTTTCGGAGTAACACTCTTGGGAAAGGCATGAACCCCCTTATCCTCCAGTTATGGGTTAAATAGTATCACTGCTACTCTTCTACAAGGATAGCATTGACATTAACTAACCTACAAAGGTTGATGTGCCTTTAAATAAAGGAAACTTACACTGTTATAAATTAGTAAATCGAAAATTAGTAAAAACTTGATAATTTGCAGAATAGCAAGTGTAATAAGAGAGATGAAACATATAATCACGTAAGTGAAAGCAGCTAACAGGCATGAAAGAAATACGGGTTTCGATCCTAGCTAAAAGTATCTTGTGTATCTAGCCACACTAAAGACTTGTGATATAACGAAACTGTCTGTGGATGACTAGGCTATATATATATATATATATATATATATATATGGTTTCTTTGTTTAATGAAATAACTTTATGAATTATTTAATGCCAAAGCTATCCTTGCAGAATGACAGCATTGGTACTATCCAACTGGGGGTATGGGAACTCATACCTTTCTCAAGGGTATAAGTTCGAAAGTAAGCACGACAGGAATTCGAACTCACTTACAACAACGTCGCAATTAAGACGTTAGCCACTTCACCACGGGTACTCACCTAACCTCGTGCATATAAAATAATATATATATATATATATAAAGTAAAAAGTTGGCGACCATAGTCGAGGGTGACTCGAAGGCTCCCTTTTCGATAGTTTACTACACCAAGGTGTAGGGGAGGGCACGACTCCTTTCCCTGGATTGCTCCACTTTACCCTTGATCCGTACCTTATAATGCTGAGTGTTAAGCAGGGAGGCATCAAGTACCATTTTTTGAGTCTTTGGTATGACTCGACTTGGGATTGAACCCAGGTCTCCCGGGCCATTGGCGAACACTCTAACCGCTAGGCCAATGTCCGGTTATTTATATATATATATATATATATATGACTGTGTGTAGATATTGATTTGTGTTAGTATATATATATATATATATATATATATATATATATATATGCACGCATACTATATCAAAACTCTCACGCCAATGAATTTTTTTTTATTATTAGCCTCGATAAAAGAAAATCATTAAATTCTCATATTTCTATAAGAAAACTGAGCGAACATTAAAAGTGTCTTAAAGAGTATTAACAATAAAAAAAAAAAGAAAGAATAAACAAACAAAAAATAGCCGTATGATGGCCATTTCATTGGGTCGGTTGTATCAAATAACTTTTATACGTTTAAAAACCTAAGACCACAAGAAAGATAAACTGATCGTATTAACTGTTTTTTTTTATAGATTATAATTTTTGTATAATTAATGGGGTTTATTGCATTTGCCTATAAAGGTAACGAAACGATATACAACTGGAGTTTTATTATGGTTCTTACCATTGTTATTACAGATTTGTTTCTGAAATTATTACAAATATTACTAATATTGATGTTATATGACATCAACATATATATATTGATGTGATATGTTATATATATATATATATATATATATATATATATACTGATGTTATATATGTATATATATATATTTATATATTCATGTTATATATATATATATATACTGAGAGAGAGATGCTATATATATATATATATATATATATATATATTGATGTTATATGTTTTATATATATTGATGTTATGTTATGTTATATATATATATATTGATGTTATATGTTATATATATATATATTGATGTTATATGTTATATATATATATGTTATATATATATATATATGTGTGTGTGTGTGTGTCATATGTTCATATATATATATATATATATATATATATTGATGTTATATGTTATATATGTGGTGCATTCAATAGGTTTCCAGACATTTTGGACTGGTATTTAAAATTGTCGTAACGTCTTATGAGATGACTGACCAATTTTTATGATTTCAGGTTTAAATGAACACCTACAGCAGCAATTGGAATACACCCTACTAAAGCCTGATTGTCACAGCTGGTGAACTTCAAAAATGCAATCTGGACGTGAGGATACTTTAGAAGAACGATGTGCAATAAAATTCTGTTTTAAACTTGGAAAAAATTCCACAGAAACGTATAGAATGCTTCAGACTATTTTTTGACCATCTTGCATGAATTGAGCATCAGTGTTTGAGTGGCATAAGAGATTCAAGGAAGTCAGGGAGTCTGTGAGGGATGATGCATGGCGTGGGAGGAGTAAGGAAGTCAATACATCAGAGTTAATTGGCCAAAGGGTTAGGGTTAGGGTTACTATGTTGAGGTTTTAAAGGAGTTCAGGAAGAGATTCCTCGGGAAGAGGCCAGCACTCTTCAAATCGGGTCAGTGGCATTTCCTCCAGGACAATGCACCAGTCCACAATTCCATCCAAGATCGGCATCAAAACAGTTTTTCACCCTCCCTATATTCCAGACCTTGCTCCCTGTGATTTTTGCTTTTTTCCTAAGCTCAGAGGCTGTCGTTATGAGACTACTGAGGAGATGAAAGAAGCTGTAATGAAGGTCATTGACACGCTCACACAAGAGGACTTCGATGGGGCCTTGCAGAATTTGTTGGAACGGTACAACTAGTGCATTGCAGACAGAGGAGATTACTTCAATGGGGACTAGAGTTTCATGTGTGTGCTATCAATAAAGGTGCCCATACGAAAAAGTCTGGAAACTTATTTAATGATCCTCGTATCTGTATATTGATGTTATATGTATATATATTGATTATATATATATATATTGATGTTATATATATATATATATATATATATATATATATATATATGTGTGTGTGTGTGTGTTATATACGTCTAGCAACACTCATGAGTTCTGATAGAACGAAACAGATCTGTCTGTGGATGACTATAGAGATATATCGATGTTTTATATATATATATATATATATATATATTTGTGTGTGTGTGTATTATTATATATATATGTCATATATATATATATATATATATATATATATATATATAGTATTTTTGGTCCAGTTAAACCGGAGTTGTGAGTAATTCCATCAGGATAAGAAGTTATTCAAGCATGAATATTTAAATTTTTCGTGGTAAATTTATAATCCTATGTGACCGGTTTCATTGTTTTTCTTAGAAAAAAAAAGTATATATATATATATATATATACATAAAAGATATGAATTATTGGACTACCTACACGGACGATTTGGTTACAGTAGCAAACATCTTTACAGAGGCAGCCTATCTTCTTCCATAAGCAAACAGGATAAAGGTGTTTCAAAATGATCCAGAATATCATGGACAACACTCCTCAGGTTTTGACTTCAGTATTTTTCATTCTCCTAGACTGGTTGCCCTACCAAAGCTAGAGAGCCCAATCTATCCTACTATTTTGGATATAGCTGGGATATATATATATATATAAATCTCTAAAACTAGTAGACAAATTCACGTACCTAGGAAGCAGCGTCGAATCAACCGAAAAGGACATCGAAACGAGGTTAACGAAAGCATGGACAGCTATCAATAGGCTATCGACTATATGGAAATCAGACCTAACCGATAAAATGAAACGCAGTTTCTTCCAGGCAGCGGTCACATCGATACTGCTATATGGATGCACTACATGGACGCTAACAAAACGGCTGGAGAAGAAACTAGATGGCAATTACACAAGAATGCTGCGTGCAATCCTCAACAAGTCCTGGCAGCAACACCCCACAAGACACCAACTGTACGGCCACCTGCCCCCTATCACGAAAACTATTCAAGTTAGGCGAACCAGACATGCAGGACATTGCTGGAGAAGCAGAGATGAACTCATAAGAGATGTACTCTTATGGATCCCCACACATGGCCGCGCAAAAGCAGGACGACCAGCACGAACGTACATTCAGCAGCTATGTGAGGATACAGGTTGTTGTCCTGAAGACCTACCTAGGGCGATGAACGATAGGGAGGAGTGGCGAGAGAAGGTCAGGGATATCCGTGCTGCCAGCACGATATGATGATGATGATGATATATTTCAAAATGAATAGGTCTATATAAGTTCTATATTATT